>LR880967.1:3786941-3815361 GCA_904067115.1 Aegilops sharonensis
GGCGACGGCAACGGCGAGGAGAAGGGCAAGGACGAAGGCCCGTCGACTTGAAGATGCTATTTTCCCAGCCCCGCCCTCTCCTCTGTCCGCTGGAACTGGAACTGGAAGCGCCCCCACCAGGTCAGCTCTCACCTGCTATGCCCGCGCCCTGCCCTGCAGGTGTTTGCGTTTATTCCAACCAGGTTCCTTCCACTGTGACCTAGCTAGCTCGAGTACCATGGTCACCAACCAACCACTCAGCTGCCTACCGCGTGCATGCACGCTCGTTTGCTTTAGTGGAATCGCAGCTGTCTCCGTCTCTCTCGGTGCGTGCGTCCCCAGAAATTAAGTAAGTAATGGCCAGCCACCATACATCAAGGATTCAAGGGACGACGATCTTGAGCTTGAAGCCAATAAAGCTGGGCCTTGTGTATAATATGATCCACTCGAGTTTAGGTGCTCATTCACATGGCATGTCCTTGTGCCGGCCATCCCCTTGAAGACCGCAACGACACCAGCGCCACACCCGCAGCCTAGCCTTGTTCTTACTCTTGGATTTGCTTCACGGGATGGGATGGGATGTGATTAGTTTGGCTGATCAGATCCGGTGGTAGCAATGTATAGATGGACATACACAACTTTGGCTCAAGCACGTCTGGCCTGAGCCTGACCACTTCTTCAGGGGAACCACAACTGATCCTCCTTCAGTTCACTAGAAGTATATCAGTAGAGGCCTCGATACTGAAGGAGCCAAACCAAATGTGATATGGTCTCTCTTGTCTTGATCCCACCCTCTCCTGTATCAATTTCAGGCATAGCTGCACAGGTCGAATGTATCAATGTCCAGTGTCGTTAGCACTCTCAAACTTAATTAACAGGTGCTGTCGCCTCACACTTGTCCTTTCCAGGCAAGCAGCTGTAGCATGCTTAGCTTTGTTTAATCGCTGATTAATTAACAGGTGCTGCAAAGTACTTTTGTGACACACTGGCACAAAACTCAACACGTTTAAATACCATATTCTCCCTCTTTATTGACTGCTTTTCTTTTAAAGCACCATATTCTCTCTCTTTTTTGTGTGAGTGGAGAAGGTGTGATATGGTATCTCATTGTGAATGAGTTAGTGATATTGTATCTTCTCTTGCCATCTTTTGATCTGTCATCCACTTCCAATTCCTTTTTTGACTTGCGAGGAGGAGACTCAGACACCGCGTTAACGCTGATGGTGTATCAATATATTCTGGGATGATGGAAGTAGTTTGTAATAGTAACGATTAGTACTACCTCCGATCCATATTAATTGACGCACACTTAGTCCAACCTTGTACTAAAGTTGTACTAAGTGTGCGTCAATTAATTTGGATCGGAGGGAGTAATTTATTTATAGCTGATGAAAACACCTTGGCACTTTTTCTAATCCATGTGACAAGTGCAGCTAGCCCAATTATTACTAGACAATAGTGGGCATCCGATACGTTTGAGTTATCACTCACTTACTCCTTTTCTTCTTTATTTTTGCGGGAAAAGGAATTTATAGATCAAATAATAGTGTTTACAACAAGCCTTTCTTCCTCATGGTGGCTCTTGTCTCCGCAGCCTGCTGCTCTTTGTTTAGTCTGAGCACTGCTTCGTGTAATCTTTATTCCGAGTTCTGTGAGTACTTTTTTTATGTTCCAGTGACCGTTCAACACAAAGCAGTGCATTTTGTTCTGATCAGTCAACAGTGAATCGGGATAATTGCCAGGGATTTATTTGCTGCCCCCAACTGTTTACATGCGAAACCTGCCTAGCAAGTGGTGGAACTGTAAGCGTCTCGCTCTGGTTGATCTTTTACATATTTCAGTTAGACATCATGCACTGTTGTTGGCAGCTAGACCAAAATTATAATTACACCTCTCTACTTCTCTCCCTCAGAAACAAAATTATAATTACACCTCTCTGCTTTAAACTGCAGTGCCCTTCCTAAAAGAACTGTGTACAGTTTCAGGTCAGGCCCCACGCCCAAGCTCCGGCACCCCCTCCCTCGCAGCACTCGGCAATGAGATGGCGAGCGACACAACCGCTGACACTCCCTCTCATCTATGTGCAGAAATTAGGTGGCAGCATCGTTAATCTCTTTGTGTTTCAATGCAGTGCGAGCAAAAGTACTATCTTGCGTGTGTGGATAGGGACAGCCCACCTGTTTAACGCTGGTTTAGCTTACCATCTTTATATTCCCCCCCAAAAAAAAATGTAAAAAGGGTATTTTCGTACTTTATATTAACCTGAAGGTTAATAAAAACTACTACTCCCTCCGTTCCGAATTACTTGTCGCCCGTATGGATGTATCTAGATGTATTTTAGTTCTAAATACATCCATTTCAGCGACGAGTAATTCGGAACGGAGGGAGTAGTAGATATTGCTAGTTAGCCTAATCATCTCCCTATGTCCCAGCATCCCGCTGGTGTCTGGTTCAGGGTAAACCTCCGGTTTTCCTCTTGCGCATCAATCTCAGGGAGCTAGCACCAAGGCACAAGTGAATCGCAAGGTGCAGCCATCATCGGCATACGGCGGTGTACGGTGGGAGACTGTGCAGCGATTTTCAACAGCTCAAGCGCATCTACGCGAAATGGCGACGGCGAGGAGATACCCAACGGCGGGCAAGGACGAAGGCGCCTCGTCTTCCAGTCCAGCTCTTCTTCTCCCCGGCCGACATGGTCGCCTCATCCTCTCCTCCGTCCGCTGGAACTGGAGCTGGAAGCAAGCGCCACTCACAAGGTCAGCTCTCATCTGTTCTGCTCGCGCCCTGCAGGTGCTTGCGTTTATTCCCACGAGGTTCGTTCCACCGCGGCCTAGCTAGCTCGAGTACCACGGTCACCAACCAACCACTCAGCTGCCTACCGCGTGCACGCACGCTTGTTTGCTTCACTGGAATTGCAGCTGTCTCCGTCCGTCCTATTGTCTGTCTCGGTGCGTCCCCAGAAATTAAGTACTAATGGCCACCATACATCAATACTCAAGAGACGAGCTTGAGGGAATAAAGTTGGGCCTTGTGGGAGCCAATTCATGTATAATATGATGAACTTGAGTCTAGGCACTAGCCCCCATTTCCCATCCTCTAACACACTTACCAAGCTCTTTCACATGGCATGTCCTTGTGCCGGCCAGTGCCATGAAGACCGCAATGCCAACGGCGTGAGACCCGCATCCTAGCCTTGTTCCTACTCTTGGATTTGCTTCTCAGGATGGGGCGTGATTAGTTTCGTTCATCAGATCTGGTGGTAGCAATTTATAGATGGACATACACATCTTTGGCTCAAGCACGTCACTGGCCGGTCCGACCAGAGCTTGATCACTTCTTCAGGGGCACCACAACCGAGGCTCCTTCAGTTGAGTAGCACTAGTATATCAGTAGAGACCTCAATACTGGATCAGCCCATTCGCCTGCCAAGTCTAGCAGCCAAACCAAATGTAATTCTGGTATCTTTTCATCTTGTATCAACCTGTCCTTTACAGCGGCACAGGTCGAATAGATCTCCAGTGTTGTTAGGACTCACAAACCTGAGCGTTGTTCAACCATAGTTCGTGCACAGTAGCCTGATTAGTACTCTTTGCTTTGTGCAGCTGCCTAGTGCTTTCGCCTCACATTTGTCCTTTACAGGCAAGCAGGTGTAGCACGATTAGCGTTGTTTAATCGCTGATTAATTAACAGGTGATGCAAAGTACTTTTGTGACAAACTGGCACAAAACTGAACACTCTTTAATATCATATTCTCCCTCTTTATTGACTGCTTTTCTTTTAAAGCACAATGTGAACAAGCTCATGACCTAGCTATTTTTTCAGATATACTGTGTCAGCCCATTCGCTTGCTCGTCCAGCAGCCAAACCAATTGTGATCCTTGTGCCCAGGTATCAACGCCAGGCATATATAGCGGCACACGTCGACTGGATGCCCAGTGTTGTTAGCACTGACATACTTGAGCGTGCTCTCTCTACTCCATTTTCAATGCAATGGAATGGTAAAATCTCATAGATATAGATTACATGGTAGTAGGAACAACTGTCGATCAGAGCCTTGGCCTCACGAATCGAAATCAATACTCGTTGCACTTTCTCAACAAGACCACCATGTCTCTCCCCGATACTACAGAGTATACTCAGCTGGGACGATAGGAGTAGTTTTTAGTATTGGTTACTTATTATACTAGTTATTTGATGCTGAGGACAGCCCTTGTCCTTGTTTCTTTTTTCTAATCCGTGTGACAAGAAGTGCCACTAATAGCCTGATTATTACTACTGCAGAATTAATTTTGGCTTTCTGCATCTGCTTAGTGCTTTTGCCCCACACTTGTGCTTTGCAAGCAAAGCAAATGTACCATGTTAGCTTTGTTTAATCGCTGATTAATTAACACTCGCTTACCAAGCTCATTCACATGGCTTGTCTTTGTGCCAGTGCCTTGAAGATCGCAACGCCACCAGCGTGAGACCCGCTGCCTAGCTACTCTTGTTTTTACTCTTGGTTTTGCCTCACAGCTCTTGTAGATATTGATGTCTTAAGCCAAAGTGTAGTAAGTAAAAGCTGCGTGACATGTACACATTGGTCTATATAAACAAGAGAAATGTGTATGTGTATCTCTAGATATGAGCTGCTTAGTTTACTTACTATGATCGTATGATGTGTTCTCAATCTGTATTGGTAATCAGCAGGTACGGTTACAAGTCATCAACTGAACTAATCGCTGCCGAAGCAAATTAAGCGCGCATCTTGTAAGACCAACTAGTCATTAAATTTGTACTCTTGTAGGACTAACTAGAACTAGGGCTAGATGTATTAGAGGAAGCTCCAAAACTTGTGTGTCTCAATAGAGCAAAAAACCCTAGTATATATAGGTTTGAGGGAGGGGAGGGGCTGCCACCGAGGGGAAGTCCCTCCTTGGGGCGCCGGCCAAGAGGGATAGGAGGAATCCTCCCCCTAGTCCAATTCGTCGTCCCCTCCTAGGAAAGGGGGGCGCCATCTCCACTTGGGCCTTGGTGGCCCAAGTTGCCTTCTACCACTCCGATTTCTTTGATTCGATCCATCCGACAGCTCCGATGACTCCAGCGACCATGTCGAGAGTCTTCAGCCGCTCTGACTCCGACATCGACATCAACGAGGAGCTCGCCCTCCGCATTGCCCTCGAGAGGTCCAAGGTGGACATGGGGCAGTTCCAGATCGGCTCCCTCGCCTCTCCCCCGCCGACTCAGCGAGGATGCCGGTGCAGGCTCCTCCCGGCTCGCGCTTGCTCCGTGAGGGCTGCGTAGTCCCTGCCTCCCCCACGACGGCCCCTGCCGCCCCCCGGGCCGGTTGCTGCTCCCCTGCGTGGGCAGCGTTGGGTGCTTGTGCCCGCCCATCCGGCCCGGACACGCGTCGAAGTAGGAGGCGCGCCCCGCCCGCCGCGAGAGGTAGAGGGCAAAGGAGAGGGACGCGGCGGAGAGCTCTGTCCGCCGCGGAGACGCACGCTCGGCAGTTCCGTCGGGAGAACGCAAAGGCTCTCCGGCTTGCCATCGAGCAGTCTGAGCGGGAGGCCAAGGAGTAGGCGACGGAGGTGAACTATTGTGCTATCCTATGTTTGATTTTGTGTCTGTTGGCTGATCTACATAGTTTGATCGAAGTTACATGGTTTAGTATAGATATAGGGGTTATGATATGAGATAAACGGATGTGAATGACGCAATTTGAGGAGTGTCACGTGAGTGCCCGTGGCGGTGCCGGCTCTAAAAAGACTTATATTTAGGAATGAAGGAAGTATTTAAAAATGGAGGGAGTATATACTGTACTCAGATGAGACCTCTCAATTAGTATTACCGGGCAACAGTGCGCGGCCGATGGATCTAGATCCAGGGGTGGGGGGAGCACTGTGACAACTACCACTAGTACGCGCACCCTCACTCTCTCAAAGCTAAGCTAGCTGAGCTGGGCGGTGCTCTCTGCTCCCCAGTACCTCTGCTGCTCTTCACCTCCGCCTCGCCGTCCTCTCCGGGAACGCAGCCCCGGTCGCTTCCTCTCCGGCAACGCACTCCCGTCAGCTCGCCCTCTCACCGCGGCGACGTCGGCTCCCGGATCTGAACCAGCCGCAACCTACCGCCGCCGGACAGCAGCAGATCAGGTCAGCGCTCCCCCTCTCTCTCTCTCTCTCTCTAACCAATTGTTAGGGCCGACTAGACTAGTATTGGATT
The DNA here is from genome assembly GCA_904067115.1 of Aegilops sharonensis. Lineage (NCBI taxonomy): Eukaryota > Viridiplantae > Streptophyta > Magnoliopsida > Poales > Poaceae > Aegilops > Aegilops sharonensis. Next base: position 3,793,116 of record LR880967.1, read on the forward strand.
TGTGAGATTTGAGTGCCTAGAATATTACGTGCTGGTGCTGCTTCCCTCCCATAGTTGCTTGGAGTACATGAATGAAGATGGATACAACATCGAGGCATTATTATGTGCTAGCCTAGCTACCGTCGTGGATTTGGAAATTAAAGAAAGCAATCCTGACATGTTCCTGTTTCTCTCCCTCTCTCTCTCTTGTGATTCTGTGAGATGCAATATGCAATATGGAATGGATTTCGTGAGATCTGAATAACGATATATAGGTAAATGCCTAATATAAGTTTGGTTGACCACACAGAAACAAATAAACAACATCTCTTTAACCATTTTTATTTATGTGCTCAATTAATTCCCATATATAGTTGGTAGTATAAAGTTCAAGAATGTGACTGCAAATTCCTGGCCTGACACTTCCCTTTATATTTCTCTTGTGATTGCAAATTCTCAACAGGTACCCATCCCGCCTGCTGTGCTGCTACTCAACCCCCCATTTGCAGCAGCAGCAGCAGCAGCAGCTAGGTAGTAGGCAGCGGCATCTGTCACCGGCAGCAAAGGCAGGCAGGCGGTGCGCTTGCGCCAACGTACGTACTATACGCGCACTCCGCCCCTTTACTTTGCAGCTTCCAGCAGCCGATTTAACATCAAATTCCTTTTGATTCCTTGATTGATGCAGGCACCACGTGTCATCCATCCCTGCATCACACCAGAGGATGGCCGTCGTGGCCCTCGGCGCGGCGCAATGGGTGGTGGGGAAGGCGCTAGCCCCCGTGGCAGATGGCGTGCTGGAGGCTTGGGCGGCCACCAGGAACTTTGGTCCCAACGTCGAGGCCCTCAGGATGGAACTGCTGCTCGTGCAAGCAACGCTTGAAAATGCTGGCCGCAAGGAGATCGGTGGTCCAGCCATGGAGGAGCTGTTGCAGAGGCTGCGGGACTCAGCGCACAATGCCCAAGACTTGCTGGACGAGCTGGACTACTTCCGCATCCACGACGAGCTCCATGGCACGTACAATGCTGCCGACCAGCACGACAAGGGTGGCTTCCACGACCTTGCCCTCAATGCTCGCCACACTGCCAAAGCTGTTGGCAAACTGGTTAGCTGTTGCCCTTGGCAGCATGCTAAGCGCCGGCAGAGGTCACCCGGCGAATCCTCCTCAGCACAAGACACCAATCAAGAAGTCAGCGGATGCATGCCCAAGCTGATTGGTAAACTCCTCCCTTGCGCATCCTCCCAGGATCCACGTATTCGTGAGAAAGATTGTGGGAGTGTGCAAGAAATGCCAAAGTTTGAGTTTAATAGGGTTGGTTTCTCTCGAAAGATGAAGGACATCATAGAGAAATTGCAGCTTGTGCGCAAGGATGTTAATGGCCTTTTGCAGAGTTGTGACCCTAGAAGTGTCTCAAACATTGCCCAGTGTCGTCCTATCACCAAGGGTCGAATTGATGAGCCAAAACTGTATGGGAGGGACCGTGTCATGGATAGCATCATACAGGACATCACCAAGGGTCAATACTGTGACAAGGGTATAACTGTGCTTCCAGTTGTTGGTTCAGGAGGAATGGGAAAGACAACTCTCATACAACACATATATCGCAACCAACAAGTGATGAAGCATTTTCCAGTCATGGTCTGGATATGTGTGTCACTCCATTTCAATTTGGATAAGGTGCTAGAGCAGATTAAAACATGTACCCCTGCAGTTGAAAAGGAAAAAAGTGGCGGTACAACTGAAGACTTGATTGAGCAAAGATTAAAATCTAAAAGGTTCTTACTTGTATTGGATGATATATGGAAGATTAGTAATGAGGATGACTGGGGAAAATTATTGTCGACACTCAATAAATCAGAAGAAAAGGGTTCCATGATTCTGGTCACAACTCGGTTTCAAGCAATAGCAAAGAAGGTTGAAACACCTGGCCAGTCAATAAAGCTGAATGGTTTAGAATCTGAAGAGTTTAGAAAGTTATTCCTTGCATTTGTCTTTGGAGATGAGCAATATCCAAGGGACAAACAATTTTTGCTTGAGACTGGAGATAAGATAATGGAAAAACTAAAGGGCTCTCCTCTTGCAGCAAAAACGGTGGGTAGATTACTGAGCAAAGACCTTAGTTTGGGTCATTGGAAAAGGGTCCTAAAAAGTAATGGATGGGAGAAGCAGACAGATGACAATGAAATTATGCCTGCCTTGAAGCTTAGCTATGACTTTCTTCCTTTCCATCTGCAACAATGTTTTGCCTATTCTGGATTGTTTCCTGAAGATTACAATTTCAGAAGTGACGAGCTGATCAGTCTATGGATTGGACTAGATATTTTGAAACCCAATGGGCAAGACCAAATATTTGAAGACATAGGTCTGAGCAATTTAAATGAGTTAGTCATCCATGGATTTTTCAGAGAAGAGAAAACTTATTATGGTATGCGTTATGTTATGCATGACCTGCTGCATGATTTGGCATTGAAGGTTGCATCTCATGATTGTCTTAGTCTAAGTCTCCCTAGTGTTGGATCAGTAGAGATTCAGCCAACCACCCGTCACTTGTCAATAAGCACAGGTGGTTTAGGTAAATATGATGCAGTGTCTCGTAAAAAATTGAAGAGTGAATTGGAAGAACTAAAGACAAGATTTAAAGTTGAAGAATTGCAAACATTGATGTTATTTGGACAAATGGATGAAGGCTTTGCCAAGATATTTGGTGATTTTATTGGGGAAGCGAACACTCTTCGTGTTCTCCATTTGCCAAGCATGCTTTGTCCCGTGGAGTCCATGTTACATAACTTTTCAGGACTACTCCACCTACGATACCTCTGCCTAGGGACATATGAGAGCCAGATGCATTTACCACTTAGCATCTCAAAATTTTACCATTTAAGGATTCTAGATCTTCAGTTGTGGGATGGCAGTCGTGATCTGCCAGAAGACATGAGCAACCTTGCCAAATTGTGCCATTTTTATGTCCCAAGTGACGATCAGCTTCATTCTGATATTTATAATGTGGGAAAACTTAAATTCTTAGAAGAGTTGAAGGTATTTCGAGTCAATAAAAGAAGTGAAGGATTTGAACCAAAGCAACTAGAGCATTTAAGCAAGCTCAGGGAGCTTGGCATCTACAACCTGGAGACGATACACACAGCAGAAGAAGCAGCTCAAGCAAAACTGATGGAGAAAACATACTTGAGGAGGTTAACATTGGACTGGGATAGTGAGCGATCTAGTGTTGAGCCTGGTGAGGAACAAACAGTTCTTGAGAGCCTTCAACCACATGGAGATCTTCAGGTGTTGTGCATTAGAGGGCACGGAGGTCCTTCTTGTCCGACATGGTTGGGTGATGAGTTCGCTGTTGAAGCTCTACAATCTCTTTATCTTGATGGTGTTTCTTGGGAAGTTTTCCCTTCTTTAGGGAAGGCATGGGATCTTCGTGAACTGAGGTTTGAGGATATTGCAAGAATGAAGGAGTTTATCATAGAGAGAAGCTTCTGCATGCTAACAAAGCTTGAACTCATTGGCCTAGGAAGTTTTGAAAATTGGGTTTTCCCAGATGAACAAGAGTCTTTTGTTGGTGGAGACGTGTTGCCACCGGATGCTCATATGTTCCCTCTTTTGCAAGTTCTGGTTATTTGGGACTGCTGGAAACTGTCGGGGTTGCCTTTTTCAACCCATGTTGTTTCCCCAGATTGGTTCCCCAAGCTACAAGAGCTTGAGGTATGTTACTGTCCCGAATTCTTGCCAGTGATTCCCATCTCTTGGATCGAAAATCTGCGTTCTGTCACAATGAAATGTGTAAAGATGCTAAAGGAGTTTGTGCACTCAAAATCGTCCGATGGAGTTGAATTGAAAATTATTGGAGAGGGTGATCTGCATAGCTTAGACCAAGTGCTGGTTTTTGATAAAGAAACAAGTATTGAGAAGCTGACACTTGAGAGGTGCCCACCTCTGGAGTTGAAGCACCTTCTGATGCTAACCTCGTTGAAGTCATTGGTAGTAGAAGAGTCAGATGGTCTGGTTGGACCACTAGGAGGTCAGGGTGATGTGGAATGGCAGCTCCCTGTTGAGTGTATCAAGATCGATGGCTTAACTGGTAATACTGGCGAGGAACTGACAGAGCTCCTTCCCCACCTCCCAAAGCTCTCCAAATTGGAAATATGGAAGTGTAAAAACATAAAAAGGCTGGTAGTGGGGGTGGATGTGCAACAGACAACACAAGAAGCTTCAGAGATAACCGCAGCAGCAGAGGAAGAGGATGATGGGGTGCTGCTCTTCCCCGCTCATCTCCGTGACTCACTACGGGAGTTGGAGTTCTTTAAATGCCCAGAGCTGGTCCTGGTGGACCCGCCAACTCTTGTTCCTGGAGAAGGATGGCTACATGCCTTGCGATCCCTCCAGAGATTAACAATACAGTGGTCCCCAAAGTTTCTATCCACCTTCTCCTTTTCCTGTCACATTTTCCCTTCCTCCCTGCAGTCCCTGGAGCTTTGTGGTGTGGAAGGCTTGAGGACGCTGGAGCCCCTCTCAAACCTCTCCTCTCTCACCACATTAGGATTGATATATTGCGGAGAGGATCTGAAATGTGAGGGCTTGTGGTCTCTCCTTACCACCGGGGGCCAGCTCAAAGAATTAAGAGTCAATGGCAGCCCTAGATTCTTTGCTGATTGGGATCCCAATCCCGGACGGGCTTTGGAGGATGCTGAGGGAGGTGAAGAGCAGCAGGCACAGCTTGTTTCATCCACACTGCGTGAGCTCGTGACAGATGACATAGCAGGACTTGTTGCTGCACCCGTCTGCAGATTCCTCTCTTCCTCCCTCACCAACCTGGAACTTGTTGGGAATAGGTGTGAAGGGATGGAGCGGTTCAGCAAGGAGCAAGAGGACGCCCTTCAACTCCTCTCCTCCCTCCAGGAACTAGAGTTTTGGTGTTTCAACGATCTTCAGCAACTCCCTGCAGGGCTGCGTAACCTTACCAGCCTCAAGATATTATCAGTCAACCTCTGTCTAGCCGTCTCGTCGTTGCCCAACGATGGCCTCCCCGAATCACTGGAAAAGCTAGATGTCTTCCGCTGCAGTGAGGAGCTGAAACAGCAGTGCAGGGGGTTAGTGGGAACCATCCCCAAAATCAAAATATGCTGATCCAAGGTAACACAACCATACTTTCTTGTGTTTTTCCACTTTGCCCTTTTCCTGCAATCCTTCTTAATAACGCTGTGTTTGTTCCCATCCGCCATGCAGGACAATGCCTTGGAGTTCCCATGTACATTCTTCTAGCCTTGTACAGTTCTTCCCTTCCCATTCAAACACATGCATGACACAAGGGCCTTGTGGCTCTGTTCTTCTTTCTTGTACTTAAATCTGGTAAGTACATCTAAACTGACACAATGCCTTGGAGTTCCCTTGTACATCTAATCTGATAAGACACAAAGTGTGCTGATTGGCCCTGATCATTCACCACACACTAATAACAACAATATTTGGGGATTTTTGATGGAGATGAGTATGAACTAGGAGAAGTTGATCTATCTAGCAACCAAAAATTTGTTGCTCAACGCCCCTTTTTTTCCCACAAATTGAGAAAATTGACATCATTATCAGCCAATGCCTTCTGCAAGTCTATCTTCTTTTCTTCCAACAAAACGTGTGATCACCATTTGTTTTTGTTATGTGTGCAGGTGTTTGTTCGATCTTATAGGCTTCTTCATATCTTGCATTTATATTTGGGTTATGGTTATTCATCAAGACGTGGCAGGCTGCTCCCCTATTTTGGGTGTCATGATCAAAATAGCAGTAGGACATCAGTATGGAATAAATGAGACTTCGGGTCAAGCTATTGATATTAAGGTAAAAAAATTCATATACTACTATGTTACTATATTTTTGACGCGTCTGCTATGTTACTATCACTACCAGGTGTTCTTGCATTTCTAATTTCTGTTGGCTTNTGTACATTCTTCTAGCCTTGTACAGTTCTTCCCTTCCCATTCAAACACATGCATGACACAAGGGCCTTGTGGCTCTGGTCTTCTTTCTTGTACTTAAATCTGGTAAGTACATCTAAACTGACACAATGCCTTGGAGTTCCCTTGTACATCTAATCTGATAAGACACAAAGTGTGCTGATTGGCCCTGATCATTCACCACACACTAATAACAACAATATTTGGGGATTTTTGATGGAGATGAGTATGAACTAGGAGAAGTTGATCTATCTAGCAACCAAAAATTTGTTGCTCAACGCCCCTTTTTTTCCCACAAATTGAGAAAATTGACATCATTATCAGCCAATGCCTTCTGCAAGTCTATCTTCTTTTCTTCCAACAAAACGTGTGATCACCATTTGTTTTTGTTATGTGTGCAGGTGTTTGTTCGATCTTATAGGCTTCTTCATATCTTGCATTTATATTTGGGTTATGGTTATTCATCAAGACGTGGCAGGCTGCTCCCCTATTTTGGGTGTCATGATCAAAATAGCAGTAGGACATCAGTATGGAATAAATGAGACTTCGGGTCAAGCTATTGATATTAAGGTAAAAAAATTCATATACTACTATGTTACTATATTTTTGACGCGTCTGCTATGTTACTATCACTACCAGGTGTTCTTGCATTTCTAATTTCTGTTGGCTTGCTGTTCAGGTCGTCTGATGTTTGTTTGGTGGGCTTTGAAGCCACTTGTGTTTACTTTTTGTCCAAAACTCATGAAGACTGAAGGTATGCCTGGAAAATCTTCAGTTTTAGGGATCAAAGGATTATCTGGCATAATTATGGAAAACAACGAAATTGTCAGTGTTTTGCTGCTGATCATGTTTGCAGTTTTGCCATCCAGGTATACNGGATTTTTGATGGAGATGAGTATGAACTAGGAGAAGTTGATCTATCTAGCAACCAAAAATTTGTTGCTCAACGCCCCTTTTTTTCCCACAAATTGAGAAAATTGACATCATTATCAGCCAATGCCTTCTGCAAGTCTATCTTCTTTTCTTCCAACAAAACGTGTGATCACCATTTGTTTTTGTTATGTGTGCAGGTGTTTGTTCGATCTTATAGGCTTCTTCATATCTTGCATTTATATTTGGGTTATGGTTATTCATCAAGACGTGGCAGGCTGCTCCCCTATTTTGGGTGTCATGATCAAAATAGCAGTAGGACATCAGTATGGAATAAATGAGACTTCGGGTCAAGCTATTGATATTAAGGTAAAAAAATTCATATACTACTATGTTACTATATTTTTGACGCGTCTGCTATGTTACTATCACTACCAGGTGTTCTTGCATTTCTAATTTCTGTTGGCTTGCTGTTCAGGTCGTCTGATGTTTGTTTGGTGGGCTTTGAAGCCACTTGTGTTTACTTTTTGTCCAAAACTCATGAAGACTGAAGGTATGCCTGGAAAATCTTCAGTTTTAGGGATCAAAGGATTATCTGGCATAATTATGGAAAACAACGAAATTGTCAGTGTTTTGCTGCTGATCATGTTTGCAGTTTTGCCATCCAGGTATACTTGCAGCTGATAGGCTTGCAGTTTCCAGTTCAGTCTACATTCTACTAATACGAGGTATTCTTGCATCTGTCATAACTGTTGTTGTTTAACGAAATTTAATGGCATATAGGATCTTCAGAAGAATAACCGGCATAGCATATCAGTGCACGTGTGGAGCCAGTTCAGATCATAGGTAGTAGTAGCAGTCTCAAGGTAATGTATTGCAGGGTCATGTACAATTTTGAAATTGTAAAATTCCACTATGGCACAAAGGTGCATGATTGCAGCCTACTTATAAATAACACTAGTTTATTACGTTGTTTCATCTTGGTATAACATTAATATGTAAATTACCTTTATTAGCAGTGAATCAGGATGTCGATTATTTCGTTGCCCTGGTATATTTTTACCTATTTCAGTCAGACATGCATGTACTGTTGGTAGCTAATCTCAGTTATGATGTTTGCTCCGTTTTGTAGATGAATCTCCTCGGAAGCAACAGATTGAGTAGGGGAAAAGGTGTGGTTGACTGAGGCAGTCTTCTTCCACTGCAATAGCCACACGAGATTGGTGCTGTTCGGTGGATGCAGTTTTAAATTTTAACTGTCAACTGTTCCTTGTGACATCTTTGATACCTTGCCCCTTATTCTATTCTTTCTCTGATGCAGTGTGCCAAATCCATCTTAAGCGCTGTGGAATTGCTGCAGCCATTGCCGATAGCATCCCCCAAAGCACATTGTCAAGCTGCTGTTGCATATGATATTTTCGAAGGTATCCCCGTGCTGCTGCAGCATTGTGCAAGAAAAGGATAAAGGTCAGCTCTAAATATTCAGATCTACTTCATTTTAATCACATGGAGGGATGATGCTTTTGTACTAACCAACAAGCAACTCATCTGCGCAGGCCATAATGGCAAACAAGCAAAGCAAGATTACCATTTCCTCAATGTGAAGCTGACAGCCAAAAACTGACACTGCAAAGGTAAGAAGGAGGCCATGTATGTCTGCTCTGTGTAGAGGCACGTTATGATTGATCAGCTGACTCAATGGCTGGTCGATTTTTGCAGGTGTGAGTAACTGGAGAAGGTTTTGTACTCAACTCAAGCAGAACTGCCAATTACTCACTTTGTTACTTGCTAGGAACTAGACTGCATCATCTTCTGAAGAAATCGACACTTCTCATGTTGTTATCTGAAGAAATCGACACCCAGCGGTTATCTTCATCGAATCTAACAGCAACGTACCACCGCTTTCCACGGAGTTCCGACACACTGCCACACCCTTGGTCGTGCATCCAACGGCTCTGAAGACTAGAGCTGCCACTATTTGAATTACTTTTACTGTCTCCTTGTTCACCAGCTTTTACATTATTAGCATTATATTATAAAAGTTACCTTTCACTAGCTCAAAAAAGAAGTTACCTTTCGCTGGTTGTAATGGGTACAAAACGCCAGATCGATCTGATAGCCCTGGAGCTCAACTTCCTGTACTTGGGGTAAATCCCAGCCGCCATGTCCTTGGCTGGCTTGAACGTGTATATCCTTAATTCGCTATATATTTTCTGTCGCGGCCATCCTCTGAATTCACCTAGCTACTAGGTGTGATCTGAGAGTAATTTAGTTCTTCAGTTGTGTTCCGCAAATCCTGTAGATCATCGCCAAATTAGGGCTGTCAAGTCCCAAGGTATCATCATCATCATACGAGAGGAGAGGAGCACCATTTACTGCATTTTGTGCATCGAGCGGCTCAAGATGCTCGTCAAATATATGAGCTTCTTTTCTTCACCATGAAGTTTCTCTTTTGAAGTGATGAAACATCTTAGACATGGTACATATAGATTATCATTGTCATCATCTGATGAAATATTCTATCACCATCCATATTTACTTCTCGAGTCATGACGGCACAGCAAGGGGCGCCTTTCCTTCTAGTTACACTCAACTGTTACTATGTTTGTCAGCTCTAACTAGCATGAAATCCATCACCAACTACTTAGCATCAATCATCAAAATGTGTTCTCTGCTTAGCATCACCAGTATGCAGAAAAAAAACATGTAGTACTTCTGACAAAATTCAGGAGAGGATCCTTTTCACCTCCAAATTCTTAGCGGAGCGATAACCCTCAAATATATAACAACAGATATTCACACCCATATGTAGTTTTCAAGCTAACATGGCATAGATTTATGCTAAGCATTAGTGGGCAAGAGTTCGCAGTGGTGGGATAATTTCCATGGCCTTGAGTCTTAACCCAAATGTTGTCAAAGCTACAAAAAAGAAGAGTTCACCATTTCATTTCTGGTACTTTCAGTGGGTATCAAAAGAAAATTGATATCAAAACTTTTGCCACGCTTGAAATCAAATTCAAATATAGCAGTTTTTTTTCTTCTCAAAATAATTCTGAATAGTTTTTGAAATTTCAGATATTTGAGTTCTAGTACTGGAAAAAAAAAGGTCCAAATCTTACTACCAAAGCTTTTAACATTGAAATATACTTATTCAGACTAACTAAATATGTGCTTCACACTAGTTTTCCCAAATTTTCCCAAATATGTACTTCGGTATGATTCGTCATTCATGGTGGTAAATTCTTAAGAGGAAGTGGTAAATGAATGATGTGGAAAACCATGTCCATGGCATATCAATGTTCCACTGGTACGAGAGTGAATTAATCAAAACTGGGATGTGAATCGACCACAGTAACAACACAGGCAAATGCCGGCAGCATATGCTTACATGTCCTTCCCACAGGGGAAGGATGCAAGACATACTTGTTTACAAGTATACTCCTCAGACCTAGCTAGGCCGCAACGCAAACCGTACCGCTGCAAACCGTAGAAAAAAGAAGTTACAACGAGACAAGCATGCTCTCCGTCGCGCCAGATGACTTCTCTTGCACTCGTGCTCCCGACGGGTCTGGCTTGTGTACCCGGATGCCGCTCAAGATATACCCACCAAACGCGTTCATCTGCATGTGTGGGTGGCTGCGCGATGGAAGGACCTGCATCCAGAAGTAAGGGAGATTGAAAAAAAAAACAAGGAAATCAGCACAGTTTCTGGTTTTTACCTGCATAATTAGCGACACTAGTCACAGACCCTTAGTTGAATTTATAAGTAGCATTTGTAAGTCACAGACCAATTTTGTTGCATTTGTAAACCAATTTTGTTGCTCATCACACACCACACAACCCAGCAGTTATAAGTACTCAAGTAGGGTGGCAACAAAATTGGTTTATAAACAGCCATGCTTTGGTAATTTAGGCTTCAGACAGGTACCCATATATGGACCTTCAAACATTTTATTACTCTACATTCCTTATAAAAAGAAGAAGAAGGAAATGCCTAGCGTACTGACCTGATACTCTCGAAGCCAGGGTTCAGTTATCTGTAACCCAATAGCCATTTTCGACACTTGCAAACTATGCATGCAAGTCGCAAGAGGCTGCATGTAGACACCAGAAAACAAAAGATAAGTAGCAGCAAAACCACACTTTACAAAATGAGCAAACAGAAATAAGGATAAAACAAATAAAAGGTCAATTTAACACATAAGCTAATTTTTCAGGGAAGCGACAGGATTTATTTTTAAAGAAAATTCAACATATAAAGGAAAGTAATCTGCAGAAATGCCACAAGACAAACATTTTGTAGGAACTGGCATCTGTATCAATTGTAAAGAATGATGATTTACCTGAAGATACTGGTGATAAATAGCAAACGGGGCCGAATAAGACAAGAGTGGAAGCAAATCAGCAACTACACTCTCCACCTCATGTCCCGGAGCAGCAACAATCAAACTACATTAACACAAAACATTTAGATGCATACGGCAGTTGTTTTCTACTGATGGAGTATATTTCACGTTACCTGCTAAAGCCATGTTCTCCCCAATATTTCATCCTCTCCGGTGAGGGTGCTTTTCCTGCTCTCGGTGCTTTGGGAGCTATTGAATTGCCATTATTTCCTTTGCAATCTACAGATCAACATAGCATCAGTAGATCGAACATTCCACTATCATGGAAAGTTCTTCGTAATAGATTGATCACTGCTTACCCGGCATAGAAATGTCACCTTGATTAAGGTGCTCATCCGCAGGTTCAGGGGCCTCTATATCAATTGGAATGTCACCTTGATTAAGGTGCTCATCCGTTGCAGGCTCAGGGGCCTCTATAACAATTGGCTGCGCTGTCGTTGACTGCGCATTCCCATCTGATACTTCTGTATCAGATGGTTTTTCCAGGGATGACTGAAGACTCTCGTCTGGTACTGCACTAGGTTCGACCGCATCACCTTGAACGCTACCAGGAGCATTGCCAGAACTTTTCAAGGAGCACAAGTCGCTAAGTGGTGCCTGGAAAATCCTGAATGGAGCTTCATACAGTTACATGTACATACTGATAAAAGTAAAAGATGACAATTCAAGATATAATACATAATGATAAGAATGATACTGCATATTATCTGAAACTGTAAATAATGCATCTACCAACATTCTTAGTATGGTCTTATAGCCACTTTAAGGGTAAAAAGTATGTTTCCGATTAATGTATGAATTTATACTCCTGCTTGCTTTCCAAAGGTTCTCTAACTGACTATCTCCTTAAATGAGAAGCCATATTAGAGCTCAAAAATTGGATTTACCTGCTGGCCATCTCGCTGTTCAAATTATACATTCTTATTATGTCTATAGAGCTGGGCGCTGATCCAGGATATGTGCTACAAACATATCCTGTACCTATAATAAAAATAAAAAAGACAATCAATATTGATTGTAACTAACATATGCATTAAAATGGCGATGCACAAGCATAATTTACCTCCTAAGCGTTCAGCTACAGCTCCAACAACTAGACCCCCAACCATATCGACGGCAAGCACATCTGAATATGCACCAACATTTGCCATTGACAACAAGAGGGAGAGCGTATCAACTCGCATAAACCTGAGGAACACAGAAAAGACAGTGTGTAACTAAGTGCTATAGCTATACGCTTCCGTTGTTTCTAGGAAACAAGATCAAGAAATTGACTATGATGATGAAAAGGAAAAGAATAGATTGGCTCCAGCAAGTAATGAAAGGGAATTAATTACCCTGTTCGAGCTGGATACTTCTTGAAATATGTCTCACAAATGCTGTGGCATAAAAGGGAGCAAAAATATTAGATAATTTTGCACACCTTCGACTTCTAGTAGTATATGCTAAATCCAATGAGCATAATTTAAAAGGCAATTATTTGTTCAAGTGCCAAACACTTGCAAATATAAGTTATGACAAAATTATTCAAATTATGGCAACTTTCCAAATAACTGAATTAAATCCAGTTCACCTGGCAATCTTTCAAGTCAAAAGCTGGAAAACTTACATGCTCTATTAAGAGAAAATTAAAACCCTCCCATCCCCATCCCAACCAACAACATATCCATATACCAACTTAACAAATTAATTTGCATTGCGACTTTTATGCAGTCACAAGTTATTTCTTGTTCTGAATACCCTATACCAGCACTTTTAATGAAACAGAGGATACAAAAATATTCAAAAGAGCAGCTGTGCGGCTCAAATTCCACAGGCTATAAGTTCACAAACATTTCATTTTAGTCTTCTTATTTTCCCTCTCTACACACTTTATCAATTGATACACCATGTTCCATGTCATATTCAGATTAAAAAGCACACATTCGGTTGTATTGATGAATGATGATAGCATATATAATCATTATGTCCCTTGCATCTCTTGATGAAAAACACAGAGGAAGCGTGTATTCAAATGCCTTTAAATTGTACATTGTATCCCACTACGCGGTAGAAGTTGGTGTGACCTAAGGTTGGCTGGGCTATGTAAAATTAAGCACAACAGACTGGATTACTGCCATAGAGAGATGGCGGTGATGTGGAAATAGAGAGCAACAGCCTATATGCTAGATGTGTTATCGTCAATTGTTTGTACGAGATTATAAATTAATCAATGAATTTTTCCTACTTCTCCTACTTCATTCATACAACAGTACAAGAATTTTCAAACTTCAGTTAAGAAGGTACTTTAGAGTTCAGAGATATTGGTTCACTACTTTGGACCAGACATCCACTACAAAGGGCTCATCAGAAGATGTATCTTTGTATATTCATATAAACACTACATATTGTTTGACAGCATTTGCTTTCAAAAGATATGTGATATTTAAGCTGCTGCAAAAGGAGCGGCATGAGATACCTTCGGGTAGAGGGGCGTCGCAAGAGCACTTTAGGCGCATATTTCTTTTGTTTCTTCAGTTTGTATTTCTCCTGCAGCCAAAAAAGACGAAACCAAATCAGCCCTTGGCGTCCTCCAAAACGGCAAGGAACCAACTAGACAACAAGTAACCGATACCAACCTGTGAGAACACCGTCTTATTTCCAAACGTGGAGCTGTTAGCTATCAAGGCCTCCACGATCGCGTCGCCGCTCGCACCCTCCCTATTAAAACCGCACGACGCCAAAATCTCATTAAAAACAGAGAACAGACAGATTAAATATCCTACATAAGCAGGACACGCGGGAAACGGTCGGTCGGATCGGATCCTCACCGCTTCATCGCCTCGATGTCCTCGCTGGACAGCGTCTGCGCGGTGTTGTTGTCGACCAGGGACCTATTGTCCCTGGTCTCGTCCTGCGGCTGGCCATCGGCGGCACCCCCGTCCCGCGGCTTATCATCATCTGCACCAATAAGGCCAGCCATTGTTGTAGGATAAGATAGCAGAGCATGTTTGGATGAGTAGAGTGAACACATGAAGTGGAAGGGGGAAACAGTTGTATAATCATCCATCCATCCTTGCCTTGGCAGGGGAGGAGGCCGTCGGGGCCGACGCGGAAGAGGGAGCCGAAGGGGCGGCCGAGCAGCGGCTGCAGCGAGCAGCTCCTGTCCCCTATCTTCACCGTCCTGCGCCGCCACACACACACACACAACAGCACAAGAGAAATTCGTCAGCGCGGGCGACCGCACCGACAGCTTGCTAGGGTTTCGGAGCAGGAAGCCAAATAAAGAGGGGAACGTAAGGGAGTGTACGGACGCGCCGGGGGTGAGGCGGAAGAAGGCGAGGCGGTCTCCGTCGTTGATGTCGAGCAGCACGCTGCACCCCTCCCACGCCTCCCGCGGTATCACCGCCGTCGGCGGCGGCGTCGGCGGCGGCTGCGGCTGCGCCATTGGAGTCGCCGAGTTCGGGAGGGGGACGGAAGCAGACGAGGGTTTAACACGCGGGCCGGGCGCTAGCACCTAAACCGGACCCAATTCCAACGCAAGACTGGGCTGGGCCGAACACGGCCCATCAGGAGCAACTCTGGGCCGGGCCCACCAACGATTCTCCTTCTTTACAGAGAGGGTCTGAGGGTAGAGGAGAGAGCCCATCGACAGTCCAATCCCCCCACCCTCGTCGCCGGCGCCCGGCTCCGGCGAAAACCCTAGCTCTTGCCATGGTGAGTGCTTTGCTTTCCTCTGGCCGACTCGCGCTGCAGATCTGACTCGTGCTGCGCAGGAGAGGCCCGGCCACGGCGGCATCGGCAGCAAGAACCCGCCGCCCTCTGGGAAGGAGGAGGAGGCGGGGGATGAGGAGTACGGGGGAGGGTACGACCGGCTGGACGAGGAGGTGGAGTTCCGGCTGCCGAGGGGGCACCGGCCGGTGGAGAACCTGGACACGGAGGGGCTGGAGCAGGCCTCCGTCGACACGCGCCTCGCCTCCTCCAACGTCGGCTTCAGGCTGCTGCAGAAGATGGGATGGAAGTCCGGCAAGGGCCTCGGCAAGAACGAGCAAGGTTTCCCTTCTTTCTTTCTCCTCTCGCCTGCTTGTTTACCCTCTCTCTAGATTCACTTTACTTCAGTAGTTGAACATGTACTTCTCTGAACTGTTGTCAGTTATCATCCTTGGCTGTTTCAGACTCTGCCACATCAGTTAGTAAGTCCATAATTGACACAGTTAGGACGATCAGTAGTAGCCGGGGACATAGCAGAGGCCGCTGTCGATGCCGCGGCTGCAGGACAGGTTGCGTAATGTCCATTGTGCTGGTTTTATTAGCTGGCTGACTGACTGACCACCATGTTAATTTTAAGCTTGTCTTGGTTGGGGTCTTGGTGAATTTTAAGCTTATCTAGGGACACAACACATTTAGGCGACGCTTAGCTAAGCGTCGAGTTTTGGGTTTGGAGAAAGGGGGTTGACATTCGTCAATGCAATGGTAGTCCACAGTTGCTGCTATAGAAGCCGGTTGCCCTGTTTGACACCTGCGTGGCCTAGTCTGACTGTTGCTAACAAATGAAAATAAACTTAGGTGAAAGCAACAAGTTTTTGTTAGAATTCAGCTTCAGTCATTGAATTTGTACCTGCTCTAGTTTTGTGTTGGTCAACCATCATCGTCGTTCGTTCAGACTCCATCGTCATTGTATTCCAACTCATGGGTTAGTAATTAGCACTGTTTGCAAAGCGTCGCTTAAGCGTCAGAGCGTCCACCTCGCTTTAGATATGTGTCTAATGCGTCCGCCTTACACATTAAAGCATCTGAATGTGTACTTCTGTCAAGTGTTTGCCCTCCCTCCTCTGCTCTCAGCTCCTTGTTTGCCCTCTCTCTAGATTCAGTTCAGTGGTGGAACGTCTACTTCTGTCAAGTGTTGTCAGTCATCATCCTTGACTGTTTCATACTCCGTCATCATCCTAGTCGAACTCACTGGGTATTAATTAGTCGAATATGGTATATGAGTATACAATCAGTAACTAAAAACGGGGCAGAGGCTGTTGTTGTTGCCGTGTCTGCAGGCCTGACGGTGCAAATGCCGATTCCGCTGGCTTTGTTGGCTGGCTGGCTGGCTCACTGACCACCATGTTAGTTTCCTTGGTTGGGGTCTTGATGAATTTTAAGCTTGTCGGGGGACACATTTAGATGGGCTAAGTGTCGAGGGTTTTGGGGTTTGGAGAAAGTGGGTTGTCATTCGTCAATGCAATGGTAGTACACAGTTACTGCTATAGAAGTCGGTTGCCCTGTTTGAGACCTGTGTGGCCTAGTTTGACTGCTGTTGACAAATTAAAACAAGCGTAGGGTAGGACAAGAGGTTACGGTTAGAATTCAGGCTCCAACTTCCTTTAATGCCCTATAAAGGATGTAAGTCTGATTCCAACATCCCAGCATACACTCTAGTTTTATTTTACTCTAAAAGATCCAGAGAGGATTAATCGGCACTAGCTTGCTCGTTGACTCGTGAAACAGGAGCATATTGGTACTTCATAAATGGAACATGTTCTTTTATTTCTGCATCATCTTGGCACAGTGTTAGAATTCAGTCTCCGACTTCCTTTGATGCTCTATAAAGGATATAAGTCTGCTACCACCATCCCAGCAGACACTCTAGTTTTATTCTGCTCTAAAAGACCCAGAGAGGATTAATCTGCAGCAGCTTGCTCGTTGACTCATGAAACAGGAGCATATTGTTACTTGATGAATGGAATGTGTTCTTTTATTTCTTCATCACCTTTTGTTCTGCACTTACCGCTGTAGTTTCATCTGAGATGCTATTTCTTCTTATCCACCACCTGCCATCATTGACCAAAGAAGAAGGTTCACAATTTAGCATTTGCCTTCTAGTTCCTGCACCTCAACAATACATTTTATTGCCCTGATGCAGATAGTGCCAATAATCAGTAGAATCAGTAGCTGAGGCATAGCAGCGGCTGCTGTTGACACCCCAGCAGCCCAGCTGCATGACCTACGTCATAATGTCGATTGTGCTGGTTTTCTTAGCTGACTGACAACCATGTTAGTTTCCATACCTGTGGTTTTGCTGAATTTTAAGCTTGTCTAGGGAAGCTTTTGGGCAAGCGTCGAGAGTTTTGTGTTTGGAGAAAGGGGGTATCATTCGTCAATGCAATAGTGGCCCACAATTGCTGCCAGGCATGTATACTACTATAGTTTGCCAACTCGACATTTTCAATCCTAGGATCGAAGTGTAGTATCAACCATTGTTTGGTGTCATCATGTTGGTCTAGTGGTCTATCGTTGTTAATATTCTTTGGTACATTTGTATGTGTTTCTATAAAGTTCTGGTGTATCAACTATCAAATGAGTGCACTTGGACTTTGAATTGGAGTACTAGTAGAAGTCAGTTGCACTGTTTGAGAGCTGCCTGGACTGAATTCGAGTGCTGTTGACAAATGATAACAACCTTAACGTAAAGCAAGTTCCAGTTAGAATTTAGTCTCTGGCTCCTTTAATGCTCTGAAGGACATAAGTATGCTACCACCATCACAGGCTCGCAGCACACACTATAGCTTTACTCTACTCTAAAAAAACCCGGAGAAGATTAATCTGCAGTAGTTTTCTCACCAACTTTGGTAACCAGAGTCATATTACTGACGATCTGAACATTTTCTTTTATTTCCGCCTCATCTTTTGTTCTGAACTTACGCTACAGTTTCATCTGAGATGATATTTTGTTCTTCCAAAGACGTTTTACAATTTAGCATTGCCATCTAATTCCTGCACCTCAACAATACCTTACGTTATTCCGATGCAGGTATACTAGAGCCAATAAAAGCTGGTATCAGGGATGCAAAATTAGGAGTGGGAAAGCAAGAGGAGGATGACTTCTTCACAGCTGAGGACAATGTACAAAGAAAGAGATTAAATGTTGAACTTGAGGAGACCGAAGAGCATATTAAGAAGCGTGAGGTGCGCAATCACACACTGAGTGCTAATTTCTGTATTTTCTTTTGAGATTCTTCCGGGTTGATGCTTCAGCTGTGAGAACCGGTATCTGATTGTCGGCGCTGCATAGCACCTATGCTGGTGTGCCATTTGGATATGGAGTTGTAGCATCAACCCTCATGAATTTTTGAGCATCCTGTGCACTTTTTATTTGGTGGCCTCTTTTCCCTGCTTGGTGCGAATCATGACAATCCAGGTCACAGCAGAACGTGAGCAGAAAATCCGCAGTGAGGTTAAGGAGATACAGAAGACGTTCTTTTGCAGCCTCTGTAATAAGCAATACAAGCTGGCATATGAATTTGAGAGTCATCTAAGCTCATATGACCATAATCATAGGAAGGTAATGCATTTGCAACACTAGGTCCTTTGAATTTTTTTCAATGATTTTTATTTCTGATTGTTTTGATTTTTGTGCCATACATTTGTTGCTGTTGATACCTTATGTATCCTTTCCCTAACATGACACTTTGTATATTCTGGTTCTGCAGAGGTTTAAGGAAATGAAAGAAATGCAAAGCGGCGGCAGTGGCAACCGTGATGATAGGCAGAAACGTGAGCAGCAGCGAGAGGAGAAGGAGCTGGCAAAATTTGCCCAACTGTATGCATTCTGTACTTTGTCCTCAATTAATAAAACACGATGAATGCTTGTTTTTCCTGAGGAATGCATTGAATTGTGTTAAACTTGTAATTTCCCTGATGGAACTCGCAGGGCAGATGCTCATAGAAAGCAGCAGAAAGAGAAGCAAGAACAACCAGATATCTCAGGAGAGCAAGCTACGTCAAAGAACTTGCCTACCCCGGGCAACCAGGATCAGCGTCGAACATTGAAGTTTGGCTTCTCCAAAATGACCCCTTCCAAGGTATCTTACATCAACACCACATTTTGTTCAGCTTGCATAGTAGTAACTCTAAACTGAGCATGAGCATGTTCTGCTCCTGCTTCAGAAACAGCATTTTTTTTTCAGTGCAAAGAATTCCAAAAGATTACCACGTGTACATGTTGCAAATAATGTGGCGCTTTTGAAATTTCATGCAAGAATATGCAATTGTGTGCTGTGCAAAGAAAAGAGATATGTATCTCAATAGTCATATTTTAGCCTCTTATCACTGTCTTCTTTGCGCAGACCACAAATGAAGTTACTTTTACCTCCTGTTCACTAATTCCACATATGTTCTCCTGCTTGTCTTCTGTCAAACTCACTGTGCATGTATCATGCTTTAGTTGCCAATTCAGTGAGATCATTCTGACTGAGCATTCCTTCTAACAATGTACAGGCACCTGTTGGCAGCACGAGCAAGAAGCCAAAGATTGCCACGAAAGTCCCTTCCGTCTTCGGAAACGACAGTGACGAGGAGGCATGATCTTCCTTTGCCGTCAGATGACACCTCACAAAGGAGGGGAATGCCGGCCTTGTCAGCAGATTCGACCCTGAGAAGATGCCATGGATGTAATGTGCTGCTGGTTTGACCAGATGCGGATTGATAGCGGCATCTTGGCCAACCCCATGAACACAGGGACTTGGACGTGGTGGTGTCAATTGTATTAAACTGATCGTACATTGTAAGAGCAACTCTGTCTGTACTTTCACACCAGAGTTTGGAAACTGGCTAGTGCAGTTCAGCCATGGCAACTAGAAGAAGATGGCCCTCCTTTGTTGGGGCACATTTGTATCACCCTTGTTGGATTGTTGCGAGATTCCTCGGCGGTCGGTGGGTGGTGAAGTGTTTTTTGCTCACTTTTTTCACAAAGCAGGTAAAAAGGGAGGGTGATTGATCAAACCAAAGTGCAAATGGCCTCTTGTGGATGGAGCCCCTGGGAGAGGAGAGGCAGTTGGCTTGACCTGTGGTCCATGGTGAACATGGTTGCATATGCATGCATGCATTGACATGTAAACAGTCTCGAGAGATCAGATCACACCTACATGCATACATGTGGATCAACATACCTTTTTACTCGCCCACACATCTTATGAAGTTATTGCACAGATCTGCTGCTGCTGCCGCCGCAGGGCAAGTGAGTGCGTGCGACGCAGGCATGTCAGAAACACCGATGATGATGCTCATCAGGCACACATAACATGCATGCATGCATCAGCACCCATCCATTGTTGAAACCAGTAGTCCTCCCAATTATTGGTCTTTTTGTTCATCTCCTCCCTCTGATTTCTGAAAAAGCAAGTAGAGGCCCTGAACCCAGTTGCACTTTCTTCCTCCTCTGCTGTGGGCTGTGGCCTTGATCTTTTGGTGAGAGAGAGAGAGAACATGCATTGCATGGTCCATGCATTGCTGGTTGGGGTTTTGTTGTGAGGGCGTATGCATGGCGATGGAGCCTTGCAGGGCAGCTGCTAGCACAGTCCTGCAGATGCCTCGCACCTAACATGCATGCATGTGTAGTAGTATTCCTCTTCACTGCTCTGAATAATGCATGCACACACACACACACACACACATGCTGCCATATGCATGTCCATGCATGGCTGGTTGGTCAGGTCTCTCTCATGTGCCTCTCACTCACTAGCTTCAGTTTCATGCTATCCATCCTAGAAAGGTGACACACTTTCAGCAGGAACTAGTACATGTTTTGTTCTTCCTCTCCGGCTTTTTTGACATCCATTTGACTATCTAGTAAGTAGATGAGCATGTCGGTTGCTGATTCAGATCCTAGCCAGTGTTGATTTGGTTCAAGATCTGAGCTTGATGGTCATATCATCGATCCTGGATGCATGCCGGGATCGACATGGCTTCTCGGTATCGCACGAATCTCAACACACCAAGGCTGCATAGCGTATATATAATATGTCCATGTTCAGTGTGAGTATCAATCCACATCCGTGTGCCCTGCTACTGCTGCTACCATCTCAATCCAAGGCTGTTGCCAAGAAACCAAAATTCATCTCCCCATGGAAATTAATCTTGAGTAATTGAACAAATAACATCGTACGACTTGAAGATGCGGATCAATTAATTGGTAGCTATGTTGTTTTTGGTCGAAGATTCAAGTTCGATCAACACATCATGGTGCATGCCTGGATCGACCTGGGTTCCCGGTATCACACACATCTCGACGCGCGTTCGTCTGCCTTCTCTTCTATCAGTTGCGCCAAATACAGAGGCTCATGAGTGTATGTTATGTCCATGTCAGTGTGAGTGGTGTGGTACACACACCAATCTGCCTCCATGTGCCCCCCTACGTACCATCCCAATCCAAGTTATTGGCAAGAAACCAAAATTCATGTTCCCCGCAGAAATTATCTTAAATAATAATAGTAATGTCGTACAACACGTCGATGAGCATGACGCTAACATTAATTGATTAAGAGAGAGGGAAAAGGAACCAAGGATGAACTGGGGCCTAGGGCAGTTAAGCTACTGGGGCAGGTGAGCAACTGGGATCAGCATGTATGTTTGTTTAACTGGCCTACATCTACTTAGCAACTCTGGCCCTAGCTCATGATGCATCATCCTCTCAGGGGACTGAGCAACATGCCAACATGAGATGGAAAATTGCTTAACAATTGGTTCCATCCATTCTATTGTACTACTAGATAATCTCACGCCGTACCCACAACAAGCAACAATTTGGATCTACTTGGGATATGCATGAACTGAGTGTCATTTCCGCGATGATCGCCGCCACCCGTGATCTTGCCGATGGTCTATCTTTTCGTGGCTTTATTATCAAATCCCGTGTGCTAATGTAATTGTTCGTATAACCTGATTTATTATGTATTAAGGTGTACGGAAATAGTCCCCGCCAAAAAAGATGTACGGAAATATTCCCTGCTAACAAAAGGTGTACCCACAACTTGCAACAATGTGGATCTGTCTATCTTGGGGAAACACTCTGGTCGATTTGGGACACATGAATTGAGCACCATTATCTCCACCCATGGTGTATCTTTTAGGGCTTTAAACAACCCTCATGCTAACATATTTGTCAAGTAAATTATTTTATCATGCATTAATGTCTATGCAAATATGCCCCCCCCCCCTAAGGTGTACACGTCAACATTAATAGGAGAGTAACATTGCCAATTGACTAATATTAGCACACATTTCACTGTAAGAG
>LR880967.1:3815772-3832270 GCA_904067115.1 Aegilops sharonensis
TCTTGTTGGCGGACAAGAGCCAGCCAACCCCCATTTGTCCATACGGGCAACAGTGCCCTCCTTTTCGAAAACCTCAAATCAATACAAACACATGCGCGTAGATTATACACAGGATAGATAAACATAGGAAAACCAAATGTGAAATCTACTAGACATACCAAAAGAAAAATGCATAAAACAAACTGAAAACTACCCCTCATCATTCGCGCCCTCCGCGAAGAATTTCTCCCTGCTCGGCGTCATGGAGGCGCATCTTGTGGCGACGTCGGTGCGCTTGGCCTCAAGGTGCGCCTCGACTGCAAGGTGCTCAGACTCCTCGGTGAGCGCGGGGTGGTATTGTGTCTCCGCTGCCTCCATCAAGAAGAGGTGGATGCCGTCACCCCCCGTTCGTGCCAGCTTGCTTCATGAGGGCTCCCGTGCCATGAATGCGAGCATGGTAAACCGGATGGATCGGATGGTCCATCATTGTTGTTTTTGTTCATGTTCTCCTCTATAAGTCAAGCACATGCCTTGAACCCAGATGCACTTGGGGTTATCAAGCATCTATATGGATCACCCTCATGCATGTTTCACCTTTGACCTCTTTTGAGAGAAATATCAGACGGTCCAGCATTGTTGGTTGGGGTTTTGTTGTGAGGTGTGCATGGAGATGGAGCCATGCAGGCGAGCTTCTAGCTTGGCCATGCAGATGCCTCACACCTAACAAGCATACATTTCTCTTCACTTCTCCAAACCAAAATAATGCATGAACACATGGTGCCGTTCATGGTTGGTTGGTAAGAAAACTAACCCAGGTATCATGTGGCTCTCACCGCCACTAGCTTCAGTTTCATGCTACCCTAGCTAGCAAGCTCAAACTCACACTTGTGTGGCTTCTCCTTTTTGACATCCATTGACTAGCTAGCTAGAGGCGAGGTTACTACTTGTAGCTGTATGTCAATTGGTTGCTAAAGATTGAAGTTTCATCAACACATCATCATCACATCATGCATGTCGGATCGACGTGGTTTCTCAGTTCGTAGCGCACATATCTCGACGCACATTTGTGTGGCCTTTCTTCTATCCGTTGTTCCATTTGTAAATACAGATGCACACTGTAAGTTATGTCACCATGTCAGTACGAGAGGTACATACACCAATCTTCCTTCACGTGTCTCTAACATCCGAATCCAAGTTGCCAAGCATTCTCCATAGGCGGCTAGGAGAAATTTCTCCTCTTCAAGCTCCGGCAGCTAGCCCGTGGATCGCATCCCCTCTGCCTGCCATCCCAGCGGCTCATGGCGGGAGGGGAATCTCGGTACCTTGGCTCCAAATAGTAGTCCAGGTCAGGGTTTATTAGTCCTCACAGAGAGACTTCCGTGCGGATGGCAGCGCTTCATCTTCGAGCTGGTCTTCTTGGCTTTGATCCTCGTTGAAACCATCCTCGATGGAGCTCATATGTAGATTTTTGTCAGGTTGTTGGGGCTGCGGTGTTAGGGTTTCTCTACACGCGACACAGTGAGATCTAGTGTCAAAGACTTCACATCAATTTAAGGGTTCAACGTGACGACTGTGGCTCCAGGGTGCTGGTCTTTAGGGGCATATGCACAAAGACTTATTGGCCGTCACTGACTAGGTCAGGCCGGTTCCAGTATGGGAGTGGCAACAGCGGCACATCGATGACTCGTTATGACAACGGTAGTGGTCGCTCGGTGGTTCAGCGACCTCAATGTGATTTTTTTTATTATATTTGGGGCGCTTTGTACTTCTAGTGAAATTTTATAATAGATTTGTGTCTTTAAAAAAAGTCCCAATCAAAGTTATTTCGAAGAAAAATTTATGCTCCACTCAGAGACTATAATTATAATAATAATAATAATAATAATAATAATAATAATAATAATAATAATAATAATAATAATAATAATAATAATAATGATGATGATGATGATGATGATGTATGACACGTCGGTGAGTGTGTGACATTAACATTAATTAATGAAGATGATGAACTGGGACCAAGGGACGTTACGCTACTGGATGGAGGCAGGTAAACAATCGAGACTAGCTTATATGTTTGTTTAGTAGTCTATATCTACTTAGCAACTCTGGCCCTCATGATGTGTCCTCTACTGGGCAATTGACTCAGCTCAACTCCTCCTCTCAGGAGACTGAGCAACATGCCAACATGAGATGGAAAATTGCTTAATAGTTAATTGGTTCCATCCATTCTATTGTACTACTAGATACTCTCAAACTGTACCCACAAGAAGCAACAATTTGGATCTATTTGGGATATGCATGAATTAAGCATCATTTCCTCGACGATTGCCACCACCCGTGATCTTGTCGATGGTCTATCTTTTCATGGCTTCATTATCAATCCTGTGTGCCAACATAATTGTCCATGTACCGTAATTTATTATGTATTAAGGTGTATGGAAATAGTGCCTGCAAAAAAAAGCTGTACAGAAATATTCCCTGCTAAAAAATAGCGTACCCACAACTTGCAACAATTTGGATCTATATCTATCTTGGGCAAACACTCTGGTCGATTCGGGACACATGAATTGAGCATCATTTTCTCACCGATCGCCACCACCCACGATCTCCGCCGATGGTCTATCTTTTCATGGCAACCCCCTGGTAACATATTTGCACACGTAAATTATTCGATCATCCATTAATATGTATGCAAATGCGTCTAGGCAGCAGTATCCTCCTTTTCCAAAACTTCAAATCCATACAAGCATAAATATAAACATAGGATAACCAAATGTGCCATTTATTAGACATACCAAAAGAAAATGAATAAAACAAACTAAAAACTACCCCTACTCCTCGTTGGAGGAGAGTTCGATGACCCCCTTATTAGAGCCACCAGCATTGTGATCGTTGGCGGCTGGACGAACAGAGGGCATCTCCTCATCGTTCGCGTTCTCCGCGAAACATTTCTCTCGCCCGGCGTCATGGAGGCGCATCTTGTCGAGGTTCGATGTAAGCATGTGCTCATCCTCAAAGGGCTAGCGCGCCATCGGTGATGATGGCTAGGTCGGCGACGAGCTCAGCCACGGTGGGTGCGCTTGGCCTCGATCTGCACCTCGGCTACCAGTGCTCGGGCCCATCGACAAGTGTGGGGTGGTATTGCGTCTTCGCCACCTCCTTCGAGAGGAGGTGGATGCTGTCACACCCCGCAACCGCGCCATGAATGCGAGAATGCAAACCTGATGGATCAGATGGCCCAAGATTTTTGGTTTTGTTCATGTTCTCCTCTGTAAAATAAGTACAAGCCCTGATCCCAGTTGCACTTGGGGTTATGGAGCAGCTAGATGGATCGGATGGATATCACCCTCATGCATGTTTCACCCTTGATGTCTTTTGGTGAGAGAAAAAAAACATGAGTTGGTCCAGCATTGCTGGTTGGGGTTTTGTGTGAGGCATATATGCATGGAGATGGAGCCTTGCAGAGCAGCTGCTAGCTTGGCCCTGCCGATGCCTCACACCTAACATGCATGCATTCCTCTTCACTTGTCCATGAAAACCAAAATAATGCATGGTTGGTAAAGTCATCACTGGTACATGTCTTGCTTTCCTCTCTTGTTCGATATATCCATTTGAGTAGTTACTAGCTAAAGCTGAGATTCCTACCTACCTGTACTTGTACCAGGTGAATAGGTAGCTAAAGTTTGAAGCTCGATCATCACATCATCATGCATGCCGGGATCGACTTGCATTCTCGGTGTCGCACGAATCTCGATGCACATTTATCTTCTATCAGTTTCAGTTTTTGCAAATACAGCTCTGCATAGTGTGTAATATGTCCATGCATGTCAGTGTGCATTCACCAAACCGCCTCCATCTGCCCCGGCTAGCATCTCAATCCAAGTTATTGGCAAGAAACCAAAATTTCTGTTCCCCGCAAAAAATTATCTTAAGAAATAATAGTGATGCCATACGACACGTAGAAGAGCGCGACATTAACGTTAATTAATTAAGCGAAAGGGACAAGGAAACAGGGATGAACTGGGACCTAGGGCAGCTAAGCCACTGGACTAGATGGAGGCAGGTGAGCAACTGGGATTAGCTTATATGTTTGTTTAGTGGTCTATATCTACTTAGCAACTCTGGCCCTCCCATGATGTGTATCTATGCTCTGATGGGGAACTGAATTAGCTCAACTCATCCTCTCATGGGACTGAGCAGCATGCCAACATGAGATGAATTCATTACCAGACATGCATAGCTAACCCATAGCTAATGTTCGAAAATAGTGACCCAATAATTGGCTAAATGGAGGGCCTGAACTTGATTTTTTTCACTACAATTTGATGAATAAATTGGGGGCCTGAACTTGATTTTCCCACTATAATTTGACGAATAAATTGGGGTCCTGCACTTGATTTTTTCACTCTATAATTTGATGAATAAATTGGGGGCCTGCACTTGATATTTTCACACCAAGCTGCACGCATGCATGGTCCCTCTCGTTGAGGGGGTCGATCACAGTTATTGCAAACCCCACACACACTGCCATTGGCCTCAGGTTGCATTTGGTAATGCCCTCCTCTCCATTTTCAAATCCAAGCTTTTTCATGCATACCTCCTCCTCAGGGGGTACCTACTTTTCACATCCACCGTTTGGAAATAACTAGTCAGGGATCCCAAAAAGTGGAAATAGTTAGGACTGAATTTTAGAGCACGATCCCTTTCTCCCCGTAAAAGTCATTTAATTCCTTACACAATACAAGATGGTTGTGGTGGATGCGTCCATATTCACACTCCACGGGTCTAGCTAGTCTTTTACTAGATTCTGTATGAGTGTGTTCATGTGCACATATATATAACCACATATATGTTAGGTTTCGTGTGTTCTTATAATGGTGCGATGGGATGTGCTTATAGCCACATCAACCACCCATGTTGCAAGGACTAGTATTTGTCCACTCAAATGACATTTGTGGTGGTTTTAGTGATATTCATGCTCCGTGACTTTAGTCTTTACTAGGTTTTGTATGAGTGTGGTTGTGGCGTTGTGCGGTTTTGTATGAGTCTGGCATGTTTACGCTTGGGTGCCACATCAACTACCCATGATGTAACAAATTATATTTGTCTACGCGTATGATGTGTGTGGTGGTTTTGTCGATATTCATGCTCTGCGACTTCAATGTTTACTAGATTTTGTATGAGTGTAGTTGTGTGGTTTTGTATGAGTCCGGCGTGCTTATGCTTGTGTGTCACATCACCTAGTCATCGTGATGTAACAGTTAATATTTGTCTACTCAAACCCAACTCATGCTTATATGGTATTATTCAAGCACTTCTACATTTTAAAAGCCCATTTCAATCATTGGCTCCATGTCTATAAAATTTTCTCCTTGGGGAGGTCAAATGAACACCTTTCTTAATTTATCCCTCGTCTTCTTGATCCAATTAGGACAACAAATCCACTCTGAATTTCTCAAGAACATTCAGACTTAACATGTTATTACATGTCCTTACTTCCAACATGATTTTCACTTGCATGATATCCAAATATCTTGCTAAGAAACAAGTAAAGCTTCTATACCTCGGTTTGGTTGGAAATAATTACCAGTGATTTTATAGTTTTTCTTTTTGTGAAAAGCAATTTTATAGATTTGTTCATAGAAATCTAAGAAAACATTCACTATGATTAAAAAATCGTCCATGCATGTAAAAGATAAATATAGTATAACCCTAGACGCCTAAAAGTCAACTAAAGGTTAGTCCATTTGCCAAATACGTTCACACAAAATTAAAAAGAAATCATTGTGATATAATAACTTATTTATATACTGCAATGAATTGTTTTGTTTGTTCAATTCTTCCTAGAGTTTAGAAAGATATGAAATCTTGCACAGGTTTCAAATGTCAGACTCAGTGTCAAACAAGATTTTGTACTAATTCCTACCCGGTTCGATATTAGCGAATCCATTTAATGCGCTCCTCGCCATTTTCAAATCCAAGTTTTTCATGCATGTGCCTACGTTTCATGTATTTGCTGTTTTGACTTGAAAGAAATAATTAGGGCTCCTAAAAGGGGGAAAGAGTAGGTTTAAATTCCAGAGGTAGATTATTTTGCTCATAGAGTCATTTAATTTCATAGCAATACGAGATGGTTGTGGTGCATCAATATTCACGCTCCGTGTCTCGAGCCTTTACTAGGCTTTGTATGAGTATGGATGTGTGGTGCAATGGGATCTGCTTACAGCAACATCAACCACCCGTGATGTAACGATAAATATTTATCTACTCAAAAATGTTTTTGGTGGTTTCGTCGTTATTCATGATCCATGACTTTAGTCTTTACTATGTTTTGTATGAGTTTGCCGTGCTTACGCACGATCTCCACATTAACTGCCCATGATGTAGCAAATAATATTTGTCTACACAAGTCAAGCTCATGCTTGTATGGTTTTATTCAAACACCTCTACATTTCCTAAATGGATTTCAGTCATTGGTTCAATGCTTGTATTTTTTTCTCCTTGAAGGAGTCAAACGTAAAAGCTCTCTTAATTTATCTCTCACCTTCTCGGTCCGATTAAGGAAAAAATGCCTTCGAAATTTCTCAAGAACATCCCAGCATCACCATTTTGAAATTTATCATGTGGGTAATTGTTTCCTACATGATTTTCACTTGGCATAATATCCGATTGTTTTGCTAAGGATCAACAAACGCTTTTATAGAATAGATGCTTTTGTGTGTCACTCGTCTGAGAATTAGTTAACTCAACTCACAACCGAAAATGTGCATCATGTTGTAAAAGATTGTTCAACTAATGCAATTAATTTTCTCTTTGTTAAATTCTCAATTGATTTAAATAATATGTTCATACATATATAAATAAATATCCATATGACCCTTTGTTTTGTTCATATAGTGCAATAATTGTACCCCCTCTGTCCAAAAATATGGCGCATATTAATTTTTTGAAAAAGAAATCAAACTTTGCATAATATGACCAAATTTATACCAACAATTTTTTGCTAATACATACTTTCATATGGTATCGATTTGGTGTTGTAGGTATAGTTAGTTTTCTCTATAAACTTAGTTAAAGTCTGTAAATTTGACTTTTGAGAAAACTAACGTGGCGCTATATGTGTGACGAAAGAAGTAGTGCTTGTTCGTTCGTTCGGAGGGTGTGAACTCTTACATGGATCTCAATCGATGCCAATACGCCATATCGATGATGCTAGTTTGATTTCGACATCAATTTTACCAATTCTTCTTCCGACGACGACAACCGAGATTTTTAGCATATCCATTTATTTATTGAAAATGGGTTTTTAAAACCATTTCCACGAATTTGTTGCTACTCCAGTCAAGTCATTTCCTGGGGTTTTTAGGTGGGCCCACGCCCAGAGAGAGTGAGGGGAAGGTAGCTGGAGTAGAGCCTTCATAAGCACAGCAGGTCTCAGGTCAGCCCTCCCTCGCCTTCTTTAAATCGGAGACGCCATACGGACAGAGAGCACACGGATACTGGCAGTAGCTCGCCTCCATCTCATTAATGGCGCTCTCCACGCTCCTCCTGCCCTCCTCCTCCTCCACCGCCGCCGACACCTCCGACCGCCGCCGCGGCCAGCAGCCGCCGCAGCAGCAGAACCACCACAGCAAGCGCAAGAAGAAGCCGCCGGCGCCGCCCCCGCTCTCCCCCGCGCCGAGGACTCCCGGCCGCCGCCATCTTGCCGCCACCGGGACGCCTTCCAGGAAGAGCCCCGCCCTGGCAGCCCCCACCACCGGCGCCAAGGCCAGGCTCGCGGCGGGCAAGGACCACCACGCCCGGCATCGCCGCAGCGGCGGCAGCTCCAAGAAGGCTGCGCAGAAGCCCGCGCGGCCGGCGTCGTCGTGGGAGCAGCTGAAGAGCCTGCTGAGCTGCCGGAGCGCCACGGCGGCCGCGCGCGTGCACGACCCGGCCGCCCTGGCGCGGGGCCCCGGCGCGGGAGGGTACTGGGGGACGTCGCTCTGCTCCATGCGCGACGTGGCCACCGTCGACGGCGCCTCCTCGGCCGCCTCCGTCGTCGTCGACCACCGCGACACCGCCCCGCTCAACCGCTCCTCCCGCCGCGCCCACCACTCCTCGTCGTCGTCGGCCGGCGGTGGGGGCGGGCACCCGTCCTCCCTCCGCGGCCTCTCCGGCTGCTACGAGTGCCGCGCCATCAACGTCGAGCCCGTCTCAAGGTCAGCTAGCTCCTCATGCCGCTGCCTAATCCCCTTCCATTAGCTACCTTACTAATCGCCATTATTGGTTGGTTATAATTCAGGAGGTACCCGCGGCCGAGGGAGCTGTGCCCGTGCTCGCAGTGCGGCGAGGTGTTCACCAAGGCCGACAGCTTGGAGCAGCACCAAGCCGTCCGCCACGCCGGTAAATTCTCGAAAACCCGCCTGCATCGATCGATGCATACAGCCATACCAACATTGAAAATCGATATTTTTGTGGGATTATATAGATTTTTTGCAAAACATATATATGAGATCAACATTATATATGCATGTGGTGAAGATTTTTCTGGTGCAAATCATGTGTGATGGTGGAGTACAACTACTAACCAGAACCATTAGTCAGTAGGAGGAGGGGGCCTTAGAAAGCTACTAGCTAGATGGCGATCTGTGCTCTCTGCTGTGGCATACATTAGTTAATTAATTAACTAACCTTTGGTCAAAATGATGGGCTAATCATGATTAAATGATGGAGAGGGATGCATGGCAGTGGCACCCATTGGAGCCATACATATATACAAAAGTTATAAAAAGATTATATACACATAGTGATCTAGTGCTTTAGTGGTTGGATTATTAGTTTAGTAATTTCTTGACACACCCTTTGTGGTTTGCCATGTGTACATGTGTGTGAGAGAGATAGTGAGAGGAGACAAGAAGAAGGGGGTTAGGAAGATGCTGCCTGCTCATCAAAGCTAGCCATCTCCCCTTTTTTCACCTCTTTCCCTTTGTCTTTTGTGGGTTGCAAGGAAGCTACTGTCTTAGCTAGCTTGTGCACAAATCCACTGCCACTGCTCTGATTAAATTATCTCAGATGATAACAATAACTAATTGTCGGCATCTATCTGTATCTGTATCATATCAGTTGCTTGCACTTGGTAAAGGTGGATGCATGGCATGGCAATGCTAGCTAGATCAGTTGTTTGCTTACTAATTAACCAAATGATATGGCCGAGGGTATCTTTAGGCGGCCGATGAGCTAGTGTTGGCATGCACGCAGGAGTAGGATACTCCACATGACTGACCAGTATTAAAACCACTTACACCACCGACTAGTCGATTGATTATGGAGCTAATCCCACTGTCACAGGCTGCTGCAAGATGAGGTCCCAATCCCATGCTGGCTGTGTACCACTGCATGCATCATGCATTCACGCCACAGTGCCTTCAATTTATAGCGGTTGGTAGCACGTTAATTGGGTCTGCATGCATGGATGCATGTCCATGTCTGCTTGTTGTATATATATATGCATGCATGTACACTTACCTGAGAGAAAACAAAAAACAAAATGAAGGACAAGAAAAGATGAAGCTCTGCATGTACACATTGAAAGTGCGGCATGAAGGCACACATGTACAGACACACTCATGCAATCAGGGCATCTGCATGGGGCCATGCATCATCTTGCATTGCATGCTTGTCTCATGAACATGGTTAATGCCCGCTGCTGACACTGTTGCGGCATGCATGGATGCAGCTGAGTCATGCGCTGAACGTTTACATGTACCAGTCAGTGTACCTTCCCCCTTAAAGTCTTAATGTCCATGTACCACTGGTAGGTGTACTGGTGTACGTACATACTTTTCACCTGTTTAGGTTGGGGTACTGATTGAAAAGCGCCATGCATCATATTCATAGGGCAACCCCCCACTGCCGCCTTAATCAACACAGATACAGATGGATACGGTGGCTTGGCTTGATTAATTTAGTTGCCGATGATGCATGGCGCTTTCCGAGATCTCAGTCGTGCTTTCATGGCGCTGTCGGTGTGACCTGCCCGCCCTAGCTCAGATCATGCACTGCATGTGATCACAATTGTTAATTAATTTACTGCTAATCACATCACTGGCTGGGCAGTTTAGTTAGGTTGTACTTTCTTCTAGTACGAGTAAATAATTGCTAAGGTTTTGCATCCATGGCGTTGATGGTGGGCAGTGTCGGAGCTGGGGCCGGAGGACTCGGGGCGGAACATCGTGGAGATCATCTTCAAGTCGAGCTGGCAGAAGCGGGACCGCCCCATCTGCCACATCGACCGCATCCTCAAGGTCCGCAACCCGCCCCGCACCGTCGCCCGCTTCGAGGCCTACCGCGACGCCGTGCGCGCCCGCTGCCGCGCCGACGCCGCTGGTGCCGGTGGCGCCACGCGGGCGGCCGCCGACGGCAACGAGCTGCTCCGGTTCCACCCGGCCGCGCTCGCCTGCGAGCTCGGCGCCGACGGCTCCACCTCGCTGTGCGCGTCCTGCGACGACGGTGACGCCGACGGTAAGACGGCGGCCGCGGCGTGCGGGGTGTGCGCGGCGATCCGGCACGGGTTCGCGCCGTGGGCGGGGGCGCACCCGCTGGGCGTGCGCACCACGGCGAGCAGCGGCCGCGCGCACGACGTCTGCGGCACGGCCGAGGCGGCGGGGTGGCGGGCCATGCTGGTGTGCCGGGTGATCGCCGGGCAGGTGCGGCGGCGGGACGGGGACGGGGAGGAGGAGAAGGAGGTGGAGGCGGGGCCGTTCGACTCGGTGGCCGGCGACGACGCGGGCGGCGCGTACGGGGTGCTGGAGGAGCTGTTCGTGGCCAACCCCAGGGCCATCCTGCCGTGCTTCGTCGTGGTGTACCGCGTCGACGTCGACGCCCAATGACATGCATGCACTGTAACAATTACATTTGCCCTGTACACCAACTATATATGGATATGTGCATGTCAATTTGTACTAGTAATTGTATGTTCGCATCGATCGATTGTGTCGGCTTGCTTGAAGATATATATATATAGTGCTATTTTAGTGCGTGTGCATGTATCCAAAAATATACTTATATTCAAACAAGTTGGTGCTACATGTATAGCTGGTCGAGAGTATGTACTGGTACGTATACATTGATTTGATGGGATTGATACATGCATGTATACTGCCTTAATTATTTGCATGATGCATTAGTTCTTCCATCTCGCTTCCATGCATGCATGTATGCTGATGAATTATTTGTAGCCGAGGTGGGACGCTGGCATGCATCATGCATGATTAGTTGGCCGACCCGAGTTTGATGTTTGCTTGGAAGTAGATAGGGCCTGATCTGAGTGATTGCTCAACATAGTAGCTGAACCTTCTATGGATGATATGCCTAGATGTACATGTCACCAGATCCATGCATGCATGAATGCATGCCCAGTTAGTCACAGTCTCACAGAGATTGAATCCCACCTTTGCAAAGTTGTTGGGTTTTGGTTGCTGGCCCCCTTTTTTGATCAGTTTTCTGCCCACCACCAAGTCCAAACTGCTGCATTTTTAGTCGAGATAATGGTACATCCAGATAGATAATTGTGTTGGTATACATGCACAGGCCATCATGAGAGATGTGGAAGTAGATGGTTTTGTGACGTGCCATTTACAAATTTCAGTCAATATAGCATAAGTGCCATAGCTGGATTGGATTGGTTTGTCCGGTTGCGTCGACCATGTTGCCTGGGGGCCTGAGATTCGTCCTGAGTGATCGATGAGCGAGCTGAGACCAATGCGATGATGGTGGTGCCCCAGAAGAAGAAGCAGGAGATGGTGGATGCACCATCCATCCATGGATCCACGATCATGTGCAACTGTTGCTACTCACTATTACCTACATATAAATAATTGCTTGCTATTATCATGCATGCATGTGTCCATGTCAAGCCCTTTGTTTGTTTCTTTGCTCACAAGAGAGAAGAAAACCATGTCGGTGTCTATAGAGTAGAGTAGATGATTACAGTACAAATTTACAATGGTGTCTGGTCTCATCTAATTAATGTGGCACAGTGACCAACTTGGATTGGTCACTTGGGTCAGACACGTCCGACAAGTCAACTCAGAGATCCACAGCATATATAGGAACACGTGCCCCTAGTAGCTACCTACCTAGACTAGCTTCCAATTCCTCCGGGTAGAGTATTATTTTTACCCGGTTGACCCAGTTGTGCATGCATGATCCAATAAGAAGGGATTCGCTTGTCCCCGTCGCCACAAACACATCCTAGGTTAATTGGTCCCTTCATAATTTGTGTTAATTTTTGATAAAAAAATTTAACTAACAAAATGTTAATGCATGTTAAAAAAATATGGTTGGATTCGTATTTGAGCCTAGTTTACGATGATATAATTTTGGGTGGCACGCATGAACATTTTGTTAGTTCAATTGTGATCTAAATTGACACAAAATACAATATGGAAACCAATAAACCAGGACGAAGGTAGGAGCTGCAAAAACAGCGCATCCTAATTCTCGGAAAAAGAAAGAAGGAAAGGGCTTTGTTCTTTACTAGGTACAACTATGAAAACAAAAATTTATTTAATCTTGGTCAATAAATATTGTATTTTTTGACGAAACCTCGTCAGAGGGCCAGGTGCTCTGGCTTTGCATTATAGAAGAAGAGAGTTGATCCAGTTTCTAACAGAGTGGCCCAGTTTATGAGGAAAACCAGACCGAAAAACCGCACACGCAACGAACCCTTGCCGACCACACGACCCAAGGCAACATTGCAACAAACACACACCCCCGACTCCGGAGCCGCCGCTCCGACATCCCCCGCCCGCACGCGAGCCACAACACGAGAGGTGATCTACAGCTGCCGCCGTCCGCGCTCCCTCCTTGGACTTTGCCCTCGCCTCTAGTTGGTAGCGGCGGGAGGCCATATGTTTCTTAGCTGGTCGTGGCGGGCAAGCAACATTGCAGGCTAATAAGGGCCGACGATGCTGGTTCCGTTTGTAAAACATAATATGTTGGGAACTTGCTCGACACCCTAAACAGGGTGTGGCTCTTTCATTATATAGAGGTACCAAGAGGTACAATACAGGGCCAATAGCTCCTGTGCGACGTTTTTGAGGTGAATTGGCAAGGGTGCGACGTAGTTTGAGCGAATGGCTGTGGTGCGACACATTTGAGCAGGTAAATAGCCCACACACGACATGGTTGTTAAACTCAACTGATGCCCTCGTTACCTGTTGGGGGCTGGACCCACCACTTATCCACGCAAGCGCGGGACCAACCACTTGTCTATTCGCGGGACCCACCTCCTCGCAGCTAGAAGAGACGAGCGCCCGTGCCCGTCCGCCCGCCGCCGCCCATTCATCCCCTTTCCCCAATCTTTCTCTTCTCCGGCGACCTAGCGCAAATGTCTACCTCCTCCGCCGCGCACTCAAAATGGCGACAGTATGGACCAGTGCTGCTCACAAGGTGCCCTGACTGCCCACGCCCAGACCCTCTTAAACGGTTGGTCACTAAGAGGGATGACAATGGCAATCTTGGGCGGGAATTTGTGAAATGCTTGAGCAAACCAATGACAAGAAGGGATGGCAAGGTTAGATCTTAGTTCTTAGCCCGTTCTTTCGCTGTCTTTTGCTCTGATTTCTCCATATTTTGTTTTTTCTCCTCGAATTTGGGATTTAGGGTTCATGTTGTTCTTTTCAGATCTTGAAGAAATGTTACCATTTTGAGTGGATTGATGAATATGTTGATAGGATTCAGTTTGAGGGCTACGTTGATTCGAGCGTGGCCGCAACCTGGGAGCTCAATTTGGGCGGGATGCCGCCGATTGCTGTGGAGAATACGGGGAGCTCGGGCGGAGGGGCGGGCAGAGTCGTGCCGATGGCGATGTATGAGCGCAATGCTGAACTGCATGCGGAGTCCGAACTGACCGAGGAACTGAAGAAGATCAAGAAACATCTAATGCAGATGATCGATTTGCAGAAGCAAGCAAATATCATGGCAGGGGGGTTCTATTGTTGTATCATTGCTCTGTTTTTGTTTTATTTGTTGTTCATCCATCATTAAAATGGGCATTTAGGCCTGTCAGGGTAGAGGATGTGATCTGTGCGCCATGCCAAGTTATGTATCTGAATTGAAGCAGCAATTTGGAACACAAATTATTCAGTGTTCATGCTCTGTTTCCTCTGTTTTTGTTCTTCAGTTATAAGAGTACACACCCAAATTCAGTTTCTAGTAAAATACAAAATTGGGCTGCTGAATAGATGTTGGGCCNACTGCATGCGGAGTCCGAACTGACCGAGGAACTGAAGAAGATCAAGAAACATCTAATGCAGATGATCGATTTGCAGAAGCAAGCAAATATCATGGCAGGGGGGTTCTATTGTTGTATCATTGCTCTGTTTTTGTTTTATTTGTTGTTCATCCATCATTAAAATGGGCATTTAGGCCTGTCAGGGTAGAGGATGTGATCTGTGCGCCATGCCAAGTTATGTATCTGAATTGAAGCAGCAATTTGGAACACAAATTATTCAGTGTTCATGCTCTGTTTCCTCTGTTTTTGTTCTTCAGTTATAAGAGTACACACCCAAATTCAGTTTCTAGTAAAATACAAAATTGGGCTGCTGAATAGATGTTGGGCCGTGACCAGCCCACCCGCGTAGGGGCACCAGCCCGCCCACCTCTCACTTCGGCAAATAAAATGGGGCCCAATAAAATGTTACTTGTTTCAATTTTGGCCTTTTTCTTGCACTAAATTTTGTGATGGATCATTTTTTGCCCAAAACTAATTATCGTCACCTATTTGTAGTAATTGGTGATGCCACCTACGAGAACATCACAGATTAAGCATTTTGGTGACGTTGTCCATCATCATCACCAGGATTTTTGTCACGGTATGTCAATTTTGTTGTAGTGTAATGCATGTCTATGGTTCCATGAACTAAATGAGTTGCATGCTTGCATGAAGTGCCCGAAGTAAATTAGTTTGCATTTCCTCCCATGTCCATAGTGGGTTTGCATGGGGCTCCTAGTTGCATGTCCATGGTTTGGCCAATATTTTGAAGATGGTGTGTGTGGTGAGGGCGCCCGTGTGGTGATTGGGGTCTAGAAATCCGGGCCCGTGGCAACCCATAGCAACACACGAATAATAAGCAAAAACAACCCATAGCAGTCCATAAAAAATAGCACGAAACACACAATATATATAGTAGCATAACGATTATATAGAAGCATAAAGATTCCAACCCATAGTTCCACGATAGCCTTACAACTCCATGATAGCATTACAACTTAAAGTACTAATAAAACTTAATAATAGTATCTTAACGATTACAACTTAAAAAAACTAATACGATAGATCTCGCTAGATAGATAGGGGGGGCACCAAACGCGGGTTCTTCGGGTTCTTCTTCTCCTCCTCCTCCGAGGCCACCTCGCTCCTCCGGGCGCCGCCCTTCACTCCTCCCCCCCATTGTTGATGGGGTACGGGAGCGTGTGCATAACGCCGTTGTTGGGGAAGATGCCATTGAAGTCGGTGTAGATATTGTAGGTTGTGAAAGCTATGAACTCACAACCAACCCAATACGCTCGCCCGAGGAGATGGAAAGCATCGAAAGGATTAGTGAACGTGGCGAGGAGCCCAACCACAATGCCGTTGTGGTTGACCTCCTTAAGATGGTACATCCGAGGAGAGCCGCGGGGGAGGTGGCGGAAGCCGGCCCCAAGGAAGAACTCCGTTAACTCCCTTGCGCCCCTCCACCTCGAGATTCGCCCAAACCCTAAGGGTTCTCTCTACATACACTCCGTCCGGGTAGAGCCTTTCCGGCACGGTTGGGGGCAAGCGGTAGGTGGGGCCGGTGTACTGCATGGTGGCGGGGTGGCTCGAGGGCTCGATCGGGTTTGCTGGAGAAGAAGGAATAAGGAGGGCAGAGGAGGCGGATGGGGTATGGATGAGGAGGGAGAGGAAGACGATAGTGCCCGGCTTAAATAGCCCAAGTGCGACGTGGTTTCACCCCGTAGAATTAATGGGCGGGGCGGCGTTTGGTGGGGGCGTGGTGTTGGGTAACGTAGTAATTTCAAAAAATTTCCTACGCACACGCAAGACCATGGTGATGGCATAGCAACGAGAGGGGAGAGTGTCTGTCCACGTACCCTCGTAGACCGAAAGCGGAAGCATTATAACAACGCGGTTGATGTAGTCGTACGTCTTCACGATCCGACCGATCCAAGTACCGAACGTACGACACCTCCGAGTTCTGCACACGTTCAGCTCGATGACGATCCCCGGGCTCCGATCCAGCAAAGCGTCGGGGATGAGTTCCGTCAGCACGACGGCGTGGTGACGATGATGATGCTCCACCGACGCAGGGCTTCGCCTAAGCTCCGCGACGATATGACTTCACCGGCGCAGGGCTTCGCCTAAGCTCCGCGACGATATGACCGAAGTGGAATATGGTGGAGGGGGGCACCGCACACGGCTAAGGAACGATCCGTAGATCAACTTGTGTGTTCTGGGGTGCCCCCCTGCCCCCGTATATAAAGGAGCAAGGGGGGG
>LR880967.1:3844486-3862690 GCA_904067115.1 Aegilops sharonensis
ACGTAGAGCCTATCACACCCGATCATCACGTGGTGTCTCAGCACGAAGAACTTTCGCAACGGTGCATACTCAGGGAGAACACTTCTTGATAATTTTAGTGAGAGATCATCTTATAATGCTACCGTCAATCAAAGCAAGATAAGATGCATAAAGGATAAACATCACATGCAATCAATATAAGTGATATGATATGGTCATCATCATCTTGTGCTTGTGATCTCCATCGCCGAAGCACCGTCATGATCACCATCGTCACCGGCGCGACACCTTGATCTCCATCGTAGCATCGTTGTCGTCTCGCCAACTATTGCTTCTACGACTATCGCTACTGCTTAGTGATAAAGTAAAGCAATTACATGGCGTTTGCATTTCATACAATAAAGCGACAACCATATGGCATCACTCGGTTACAAAACATGATCATCTCATACAATAAAATATAGCATCACGTCTTGACCACATCACATCACAACATGCCCTGCAAAAACAAGTTAGACGTCCTCTACTTTGTTGTTGCAAGTTTTTACGAGGCTGCTACGGGCTGAGCAAGAACCGTTCTTACCTACGCATCAAAACCACAACGATAGTTTGTCAAGTTGGTGCTGTTTTAACCTTCGCAAGGACCGGGCGTAGCCACACTCGGTTCAACTAAAGTGAGAGAAACTGACACCCGCCGGTCACCTTTAAGCAACTAGTGCTCGAAGCGGTGAAACCAGTCTCGCGTAAGCGTACGCGTAATGTCGGTCCGGGCCGCTTCATCTCACAATACCGCCGAACCAAAGTATGACATGCTGGTAAGCAGTATGACTTATATCGCCCACAACTCACGTGTGTTCTACTCGTGCATATGACATAAACGCATAAAACCAGGCTCGGATGCCACTGTTGGGTAACGTAGTAATTTCAAAAAATTTCCTACGCACACGCAAGACCATGGTGATGGCATAGCAACGAGAGGGGAGAGTGTCTGTCCACGTACCCTCGTAGACCGAAAGTGGAAGCGTTATAACAACGCGGTTGATGTAGTCGTACGTCTTCACGATCCGACCGATCCAAGTACCGAACGTAAGGCACCTCCGAGTTCTGCACACGTTCAGCTCGATGACGATCCCCGGGCTCCGATCCAGCAAAGCGTCGGGGATGAGTTCCGTCAGCACGACGGCGTGGTGACGATGATGATGCTCCACCGACGCAGGGCTTCGCCTAAGCTCCGCGACGATATGACCGAAGTGGAATATGGTGGAGGGGGGCACCGCACACGGCTAAGGAACGATCCGTAGATCAACTTGTGTGTTCTGGGGTGCCCCCCTGCCCCCGTATATAAAGGAGCAAGGGGGGGTGCGGCCAGCCCTAGGGGGGCGCGCCTGGAGGAGTCCTACTCCCACCGGGAGTAGGACTCCCCCCCTTTTCCTAGTTGGAATAGGATTGGGGAGGGGGGAGAGGGAAGGGGGGCGCCGCCCCCCCCCTCTCCTTGTCCTATTCGGACTAGAGGGGGAGGGGGGCGCGCGGCCTGCCCTGGCCGGCCCTTCCTCTTCTCCCTATGGCCCATCAAGGCCCATTGACCCCCCGGGGGGTTCCGGTAACCCCCGGTGTTCCGGTAACTTCCTGTTTTCATCCGGAACCTTTCCGAAGTCCAAACATAGGCTTCCAATATATCAATCTTTATGTCTCGACCATTTCGAGACTCCTCGTCATGTCCGTGATCACATCCGGGACTCCGAACAACCTTCGGTACATCAAACTTATAAACTCATAATGAACTGTCATCGAAACGTTAAGCGTGCGGACCCTACGGGTTCGAGAACTATGTAGACATGACCTAGAACTATTCTCGGTCAATAATCAATAGCGGAACCTGGATGCCCATATTGGTTCCTACATATTCTACGAAGATCTTTATCGGTCAAACCGCATAACGACATACGTTGTTCCCTTTGTCATCGGTATGTTACTTACCCGAGATTCGATCGTCGGTATCCAATACCTAGTTCAATCTCGTTACCGGTAAGTCTCTTTACTCGTTCCGTAATACATCATCTCACAACTAACTCATTAGTTGCAATGCTTGCAAGGCTTATGTGATGTGTATTACCGAGAAGGCCCAGAGATACCTCCCCAACAATCGGAGTGACAAAACCTAATCTCGAAATACGCCAACCCAACAAGTACCTTTGGAGACACCTGTAGTACTCCTTTATAATCACCCAGTTACGTTGTGACGTTTGGTAGTACCCAAAGTGTTCCTCCGGTAAACGGGAGTTGCATAATCTCATAGTTACAGGAACATGTATAGGTCATGAAGAAAGCAATAGCAATATACTAAACGATCAAGTGCTAAGCTAACGGAATGGGTCATGTCAATCACATCATTCTCCTAATGAGGTGATCCCATTAATCAAATGACAACACATGTCTATGGTTAGGAAACACAACCATCTTTGATTAATGAGCTAGTCTAATAGAGGCATACTAGTGACTATCTGTTTGTCTATGTATTCACACATGTATTATGTTTCCGGTTAATACAATTCTAGCATGAATAATAAACATTTATCATGATATAAGGAAATAAATAATAACTTTATTATTGCCTCTAGGGCATATTTCCTTCACGTGGCGCCCCATGAAAGTGTGTACACGAGGGGGTGGCGGCGTTTGGTGGGAGCGTGGGAAACGGGTTGCGATCCTTCTGTGCCACTGGTCGCGGGTCAAGGGGGACGGGCTCATGCACGTGTCTGTGCCGTCGTGGGTCAAGGGGACACGCCTGCCCCGGGTTCTTTGCATGTGCCGCCCGTGCATTCATGCCCTAGCCCATTCTTGCTAGTGCCTTTGCCATTGTTGCCGAGGCCCAGAAAATCTTGCTTGTAGCGACGGTGACAGCGAGAGGCAATGTGGCGCTCAAGTCCACACAGCTGGCAGGCCTGCGGGGCACCACAGGAGGAGCAGCAAGCAACCGGTCGGTTGCCACCCGTGATGGATGGTGCATTGCCACGTGAGGCCGACTGTGAAGACGGTTCCTGCTTGCCACCTGAAGATGAAGACCGTTGAGGTTTGCCGCGAGTCGCGGCATTGGTGGAGGCGAAGCCCGGTGAGACACGGCGTGCCTTGATGCGCTGTTCATGGCCAAGGAGTCGGGCATACAGCTCGCGAGGTGGAAGTGGATCGTCACGGCCATGAACGTTCTCAACGAGATTGTCATAATCATCATCGAGCCCGTTAAGGACGAAAGTGGTGAACTCCTCATCCTGCAGAGGCTGGCCAACCGAGGCCAATGTGTCGGCGAGACCCCGCATCTTGTTGAAGTAGTCCGTGATGCTGAGGTCACCAAGCTTGGTCTCACCAAGCTCGGTGCGTATAGAATGAGCACGCGCCTGAGACTGCGAGGCAAAGCTGGTGTGAAGCGCCGCCCACGCCTCCCGGGATGTAGCAGCGAAGATGACCAGCGACGAGACGCTCGGAGTGAGCGAGGACTGGATGGCAGAGAGGATGGCCTGATCCTGGGCCACCCATGTATGATACGCCGGGTGATGAGGGGGCGGACACGGGATGGATCCGTCAACATAGCCCTCCAGATAGCGACTGCGCAGAAGAGGCAACACCTGGGCACGCCAGGACAGGTAGTTGTCCGGCGCGAGCTTCACCAGTAGCAGGTGCGAGAAGTAGAACAGTGATGGCATCGCGACCTGAGCGGCGTGCGCATGCATCGGTGGTGCGTAGAGACCCATTGACGGGGCTGTCTCGGGATGAGGAGGACCCGCCGAGTAGACGCCAGGAGCACCAGGAACGAGGGCATCGGCACCGTAGTTTGCCGCGGCCCCGTAGGATGGTTGCGGCGGTGCAGCCATGAACCCGGACGGCGCGGGGTAGGACTGGCGCGGCGACGCCGCGTAGGGCTGCTGTGGCTGCGCCAGGTAGGGCTGCTGCGATGGCAGCGCCGAGTAGGTCGGCGCCGACGGCGGCCCGTAGTGATGTGGCGAGGGGGGCGCATAGGTTTGCTGATGATGCGGCGCCGCGTAGGACGCGGCGTTATCACCGTTCTGAAGGGAGCCCTGGGCCACTGACGGCACGCCCTACGAGGCAGGAGCGACGCCAATGGGCGGCTGCGTGACGACGCTGTAGGGCGGCTGCGCGGCAACGCCATGAGACGGCGGCGCAGCCAACTCAGCAGAGGAATCCGCCGACGGATTCGATCTGATCGGGGACTCGGTCGGCGGAAGGGCTCCGTAGGCCGCCGCAAAGGGCCGAGAGGCAAGGAACGGTGACATAGGAGCGAGGGCCGGCGCGACGGCGGTGGCAGCGACGGAAGTCGACGCACCGGCGACGGCGGCAGGGGAGCAGCGGAAGACATCGAAACCCTAGTCTGATACCATGTAAAACATAATATGTTGGGAACTTGCTCGACACCCTAAACAGGGTGTGGCTCCAAGAGGCACGGCCGTGCCTCTTTGGAACGCACAACCGTGTCTCTTTGAAAGCAAAACCGTGACTCTCGCAAAAAAAACGTGTTTTTTCACGGGAAATTTTTTTCGATTTTTTCCCAAAAATTCAAGAAGACCGGTGAAAAACCGAAACGTCGAATAAAACCAAAAACACCATTTAAAAAGCCGAAAACGCATGCGGAAAAAAAATCCGGAGGGAGCGCCCTGAGCGCGACACATGGCGGGCGGCGAAGAGCCCGAAGGAGCGCTCGTTAACTAGTTGCTCCCAGAAGTTCTAGGAGAGGCGTGCGGCTGTCTCTCTCTAGTAGAAACCACAATGGTGTTGTACGTGTATTTTTTTCGGAAGACCCATTTGTTTGCTTGTTTGTTGTATTTCGAGGAGAGCATATAAGAAAGCTCCTCCTGCCCACGCCCAATTCCCATCTAGGGTTTCCTTGCCTCTCGCCGGCGCCGCCGGTCCGCCTTATCTTCTATGGTCCTCGGATCATGGAGGCACGGTGGATCCCGGCCCTTGCCGGCGGGAGGGCTCCGTTTTTAGATGCTTTTCTGAGTTTTGTTAGGGTTTGTGCCATGCTCAAGAAGATGAGGCGGTGGCGGCTTCTTGAAGATGGAATAAGGTCCTTCCCGCCTAGCCCCCGTCCCGGTGATGTTTCAAGCATCGTCGGAAGGCGTGTGGAGGTTTGTCTCCGGCGGATCTCATGGGATCCGGTCGGCGTTTGTCTTCGGTGGATCCGACTGGATCCGGTCTTCGCTCGTCTACGTATGTGTGTCTGCAGGTTGGATCCTTCCTGTCTATGCTTCTCTTCATCGGCGGCGGTTGCTGTTCTGGTGCGCTGGTCCTATGGGGCCTTAGCACGACGACTTCCCGACTGTCTACTACAACAATGTTTGCCCTGCTCCGACGAGGGAGGGGCGATGACGGCGGCGCGCCTTCGGCTCGCTCCAGAGATTGTAGTCGTCGCTAGGTGGTCTACAGACCTGGATGTAATTTTTACTTCTAGTGTTCTTTGTACTACCTTGACAGTTGATGAATAGATCGGAAGTTTTCACGCAAAAAAAGAAAAAACATAGTGACTGGAACACCGAGAACGGCGATGGTGTGCTCGGGCT
The DNA here is from genome assembly GCA_904067115.1 of Aegilops sharonensis. Taxonomy (NCBI): domain Eukaryota; kingdom Viridiplantae; phylum Streptophyta; class Magnoliopsida; order Poales; family Poaceae; genus Aegilops; species Aegilops sharonensis. Next base: position 3,850,036 of record LR880967.1, read on the forward strand.
CGTGCGCTCTCGATGCGTGTACGAACCAGCCATTGACGTGTGTACGATTGAATTTAATGCTGTCATGTGTGTAGACGAGAGTGTAGCTACCCCGCCGTCCGAGTTACCGCGGTTTTAACAGCCCATCTTCGAGGTGTTCCGTCAGTACAGAAGTGTGGCAGCGGCACATAACCTATCGTCGCCGTCCCTTTTCGTCCCTTATGGAGAAGCTTTGAGTCAAACTGTAGCGGTTTCGCATAGGGGAATCAATCGGCTGTTAGGATTGGGCCGGCCTGTTTAGGCGTTTCAACGTTCCCGGTTTTGGGAACCTTCTAGAGGTTTCCAGCCGGTTTTCTACGGTTTTGGGAAACTTCTAGAAGGTTTCTGAACCGGCTTTTTTCTACTCTGTTTCTTTTTTATGTTTCTTATTTCTTTTTCTTCTTTTTTCTCTCCTTTATTTTTATGTTTCTACTCTGTTTCTTTTTTATGTTTCTTATTTCCTGAACCGGTTTTGGGAAACTTCTAGAAGGTTCCTGAACCGGTTTTGGGAAACTTCTAGAAGGTTCCTGAACCGGCTTTTTTCTACTCTGTTTCTTTTTTATGTTTCTTATTTTTATGTTTCTACTCTGTTTCTTTTTATGTTTCTTATTTCTTGAACTGGTTTTGGGAAACTTCTAGAAGGTTCCTGAACCGGCTTTTTTCTACTCTGTTTCTTTTTTATGTTTCTTATTTTTATGTTTCTACTCTGTTTCTTTTTATGTTTCTTATTTCTTGAACTGGTTTTGGGAAACTTCTAGAAGGTTCCTGAACCGGCTTTTTTCTACTCTGTTTATTTTTCATTTGCTTCCAATTTAAAAAAATGTTCAGAAATTTCAAAAAATGTTCTTATTTTCAAATCTTGTTCGCAATTTTAAAAAAATGTTCCTGTTTCAAAAAGTCTGTCAGGAATTTCTTAAAATGTTCTTTTTAAAATATTGTTCACAATTTCAAAAAATGTTCCAAAGTTCAAAAAAGGTTTCTGTTTTTAAACTTTTTGTTCAGATGTTTTAAAAAAGGTTATTATAAATAATTCATATATTTGAACAAAATTTATCCTTTCAAAAAATGTTCATGTTTCACATTTTGTTCACAAACTAAAAAAATATCCGTATATTTGAAAAAAAGGTTTGCCATTCAACAAAAGATCGTAAGTAAGAAAAAATCCTGCTTTCAAAATTTGTTCACTAGTTCAAAAAATGTTCTTGATTTTCAAAAAAATGTTTGCATATTTCTAAAAGGGTTCACCTTTAGAAAAATGTTCATAAGTTCAAAAACGTATCCTGTTTTCAAATTAATTCATAAATGCAAAAACATGTTCGTCGTGTTCACTTCTCAAATTTTGTTCAGACTTTTATTTTTTGCTCACAAATGAAAAATGTTTTTTTATCCAAAATATTCCTTTTTCCAACATTTGTTCAAAATTCAAATAAGTTTCCATTTTAAATTTGTTTGCAAATTCAAATATTGTTAACCAATTTGTTATCTTCAGAAAGCGTTTTAAATTTGTTTGCAAATTCATATATTGTTAAAGGTAGCCTCGTTGGTTTCTGGAAAATGTTTCAGTTTTTTATCTCCAATTTGTTAACTAATTTGAAAGTTTTGCGTTTAACAAAACATTAGGTTTTTTTCAAAAAAAATTGCTCGAAATTTCAAAAGTATATGGGTTCTGCGCTGCCGTTTTGTTCTTAAGGACTTGCGCTGCTTTACCACCTGTGAGGCTCGATAGCTCAACTAGTATTGTCGCTGAGTCTTTCCCCAGGTTTCCTGGGTTCCATCCCCAGCAAGTGTGCTTTTTTTTTGAGCTACAGTATATGCGATCGAAGCCAGTCTGTACTTCATGGGCCGGCCCAACTGTGGACTCCCTGTGCGTTCGGGCGACAAACTGCCTTTCACGAGATCGCTGTCACCAGCGTTCTAACGTCGGGCCCCACGCCGTCCCGTGACCGTCACGACGACGCATTAACTCGCCTAACCAACAAACGGTCCCATCATGAAAACCACGCATCTCAGGGAAAACGAACGCCTCCAGATACCGATAGCGCGCGAGCTCGCCCGCGCCGATCAATTTTCGCACCGCTTCATCTTGAGGGTGAAAACTCTTTGCTAGCATGCATTTCTTGGTCGGACTCGATCAGGAGCGACAAATTTGCATCGTTATCTTATTCGGTTTGCAGTTGCTGAAGTGCGATGACATGTGCTCGTATTATAACCTGCGGGTGGAAATTAGGCATGAAAGCAAACGAAAATTGGAACAAACGAGCATGTAGAAAAAAACTCTCTCCTCCGGCATAGAAAATGACAGTTTCCCCTGTGTGGACGTGGGCGGCATGGCCTACGGAGGGGGACTACTGGATGGTGGGCCCGAAGCTCTGTCTGTGTGGCTGGCTGGCTGGCTCTTGTCCCGGCCGTGCCGTACGCATCAGCACAAATTACATCACTAGTGACTCTGTCTGAACGCATACGTATGCTGATCCCCAGGTAATTAAGTTGATGTATGTCGACGGTGAGGAAGAAGGCTTCATCATAGGAGTGGTCAGCAGTGCACGTGCGTGGGGGGTTACAAATACTTCTTCTTCTTCTTCTTCTTCTTCTTCTTCTTATGGTTTCGGCAATTTTCTTAAACTATTTCATTTTTTACTAAGCTTCTCATTGTTCATATCAGAAATGAGAGGACAATAATATACACACATCCCAGGAAGAAGAAGAAGAAGAAGAAAGAAGAAGAAGAAATCAGTGGCCCAACGGTTGTCCTAAAATAAACAAAATCAGGTAGGTTCGAGGCCCAATTCCTATTTGACGCCTTAAGCATCACTTATAGGCATTTTCGTTACATGGCACGCACCCCTCCCCAACACTACGTAGCAAATGGGCCGACCCATGTAGAGTTTTCTTTCACCGGTTTTTTGACAACCTTCCCATGAATGTTTCGCTGCTTTTTCTTGTGGTTTTCCCACCAAGAGTTTTGCTTGATTTCCCATTTTCCTTTTATTTTCATTTTATTTTTTTGCGTTTTGTTTTTATTTTTACCTTCATTTCTCTTTTTAATTTTTTCAAATTCGTGTTTTTTTAAATTTGTTAACCTTTTCATATTTACGAGCTTCTTTCAAACTTGTGAACTTTTTTTAATTTTCAACAACTTTTAAAAAACGACAAACATTTCCAAGTCGTGAACGTTTTTCAAATTCTTCAACTTTTCTTTTTCATGATCTTTTCTCAGGTTAGGAACTTTTCCAAGTCGTGAATCTTTTTCAAATTCTGTGGACTCTTTTCGAATATGTGTTTTTTCTCAAATAGTCAATGATCAATGTTTGGTGGTCAGCGGTCAAACAACCAACGGTTAAGTGCTCACATGGGCCACAGCCCATCTAGCGCGACAAAGGACAATCTAGCGCGATTACTTTTCTCAAATAATGGGCAGCGGCCCGACATCTGCTACAAGCGGGAGCTCCTATATGGCGCCTGACGCACCATTTTGGCTAGCCGGTGCTAATGCACATGGTCGGTTGCGCCGGTCAATCAAGCGCCAGCTCGACCAATCGCTCTTCGCTCATCTCGCTAGCTGCTGTCGGTCGCTCCACAGGAAACTCGATCGATCGTTCCCCTTGTTTAAAAAAAGGAAAGTCAATCAATCACTCAGCTCGTTCGACCAGTTGATGGATCGGTCAACCGTTGACCGACTGACTTTTTCAAATACGTTCACAGGATTGAAAAAGAAGTTTCAAATTTTGAAAAACAATCGCCAAATATTTAAAAAGTTCATGAAGTCAATAAAGTTTAAAAGACACAAAAAATGTTCGCAAGTTCACAAAAAGTCCATCAAAATAGATAAAATTTGCATATTTGAAAAAATTTTACAGATTCGAAAAAAGTTCATGAAGTTTAAAAAATTTAACCAATTCAAAAAAGGTTCACAAATTTTTTGCAAACTCAAGAAAAGTTTGCAAAATCGAAAAAAGTACGCCCATTCAAATAAAAATTCAGGGTTTCAAAAGGTTCAGGAACTTGAGAAAAGTTCACGAATTTAAAAAAATAGGAATTTTGAAAAAGAATTAGGAATTGAAAAATGTTCGTGAACTCGAGAAAAGTTCACGAAATCAAAAAATTCACTGATTCAAAAAACTTTGAGATTTCTAAAAAGGTTCACGGATTCAAAATATGTTCACGAACTCGTGAAAATTTATGAATTTTTTTTTTGCAGAAATCTGAGAAAATTCCATAATCATAAAAATAAGTACGTGTATTTAGCAATGTTCACAAATTTAAACTATTCACAAATTAAAAAATCACGAATTTGAAAAATATGTACGTAATTTATTTATTTGTGAAATATAAAAATATTCTTGAATTTCAAAAAATTGCGATTTTAAAATTTCCATCAAACTTAAATGTTCATGGATTTGAAATTTTCAAGAATTTTAAAAATATTCAAAATTTCTTTTAAAAATGCGAGTATGAAAAGTGTTTGTGCAGTTAGAAAGAATTGCAAAATTTAGAATTCTCAAAAAATTCATAAAAAGTTCATGATTTTTTCTTACGGAATTCAAAATAAATAAATTTGTTAATAAAAAAACTAGAAAATCAGTGAAGAAACAAAGAAAGAAAATATAAAAAAACCCGGGAAAAGGTGAAAAAATCGAAACCGTTTCCCCCTGACCGCTCCCGAACGCTTGGATTCTGACAGGCCGTCCCAAGATCATATCGCAGTCGGCGATTGAAATACATATCATTTATCATCTACAAATGGAGACAAGCCTCGGCTAGTAGTGTGTCTTATCATCTACAAATGGAGTCAGCTTAGTCAGATACAAGGATGTGCTTTTCACGACATTGTCCTACCAACACAACATCAAGAAAAACGAGACCCGGCGAAACCTGAGCGTTCTCAGCGATTAGCGCGTGGTGGCCGTCCGATCGGTTCCCTTGATGTGTTTCTGGGCGTTGGATCGAGTGGTGGGATGACTTTGGCCGTCGGATCGAATTCCCGCCCCCTGTAGCATGGTTGATCCCGTCTGGCTCGCGCGGTCGCTCACTCCGTCTATTTGACCGGGCTCGCTGACGTGTGGGGTCACCCGCGCGTGGGCCATCTTGATCAGTGACTGTAGCTATGCTTGTAGCCTGTGCGGCTCGTGGGGCGCATCGGCGGGCAAATATCCCGTGCCACCGCCTGTAATTCCAGTGCCCCGCCGAGGGCACTTTTGACATTTCGCGTATCCCTGCCTGACGTGCCTTTCTCTGATTCGTTGCTCCTTCCCCCCAATTAGGGGTTCAGCTGTCAGCCCCACTCCTTTCTCTCCCTCGCGAGCGCCGCCGCCAGCCTCCTCTCCTCCCGTCGGCTACCATCCCCGTCCCTCGGCTTCTCCTCCCCGTCGGCATCCTCCCGCCGCCCCTCCCCCGTCGCTCCTCCTTCTCCACCACTGCCAGGAGAGGCTCGGCCTCATGCGGGCCGCTGCTCCTCCGTCGAGTCCGCGCGTCTGCGTTGTCAGGAGAAGTGGAGGCTGCAGCTCGTGCACTCTGCTCCTCCATGGACTGCAGCACAGACGGGCGAAGACGTCGATCCCGCTCTGTGCGTTCCCGGCGTCGTCGCTGTCGCCTCTTCTCCACCCCGTCTGGTGCTCCTGAATCGGTGTTCTTGGTGAGCACCAGGCCCTTCTACCCCGCCGTCGCTGCCGCCTCCTCGCGAGATCCCGACCATGGTGAGCTCCCTCACCCTCTCCTCCCACCCCTGTCCTCTTCCCCCCTACTCGCCTCCTTCGCTTCCCACGGTTCCGGCCCCTCTGACCCAGGGTTTCCGATATGAATCGTTGTTACCGTGCGTGTGACGATGGTTCCGGCCGAGAGAAGAACGGCCGTGTCGGGTACTCCAGCCGCGGAACGTTGCCGGTCTCGATGTGGTCGAGGACGGCCTCGAGGGTGCGGCCAGGGACGCCCCACCACTCGCGCCGTTCTTCGGCATTGAGGCAGCCGCGGGGAATGACGCCGTTGACGGAGGCGATCTGCTCCTCGCGGCGGCGCTGGAAGTACATCGTCCACAGCGTTTCGCTGTTAGGCGCGTACCTCGACTGGTTCCGCTGCTCGTCCGTCAGGGAGGAGTGGATGCGGGCGATCTACGCATGCTGTGCCGCCCCTTCGGGCATCGGCGGCACTGGGACGTCGCCCGCGCTCAGCCTCCACGCCCCGGCACACGCATGTCAGGGGGCACCGGGTACTCGGCCTCGTAGAGGAGGCGCGCCTCCAGCTCTTGGAGGTGTCGGTGGCCGAAGCCGTTCGCCGTTGCGCCATCGCCTGGGAATCTCTCGGTCATCTTTGCTTTGCTCGTCGACGGGAACGGGGGGATGGCTTTTGCGAGAGGGGGAGGGTGTGGGTTCACCGGCAGGGAGTTGGCGCCTTTTATAGCCCAAGCGGGATGGCCGGGAGGCGGCATGCCGGGCGACGCATGGCGGGAGCGGGTGGGATGCGCGTCGGCGGTGCCTTCACTGCGCCGCCCGTGAGGCATCAATGGAGGCTGACCAGCGCGGCAGCCTTGGCCAGCCTTAGCATTGATTCCCGCGGGAACCGAGGCAATGAGGGCGACGAAGCGGCGTCTCGCTGACTAGGCGGGCCCGCCCCCCGTTCGCGCCAAAACCGCTCGCCCAGGCGCCCCCGGGCGCCCCCCAGCGCGCCGGGTTCGGCCTGGGTCTGCCGGCACTAACTTCGACCCAAACCGGCGAAAAACGGGCTCTTGGGGGCGCGACTGGGCCGTTTCTCAGTGCCGGCGCAAATAATAATCTTGGGGCGCCGTGTTGGGGGCGCGGCTGGAGATGCTCTAAGAGCATGGCTAATAAGAAAAACCGCTGCCGGCTCTATACATGTGCCATGTCACCTACTCCCTTCGTTTCTAAATATAAGTATTTTTAGAGATTCCAACATGTGACTACATACGGAGCAAAATGAATGAATATACACTCCAAAATATGTCTAGATACATTCGTATGTTATAGTCCATTTGAAATGTCTAATAGGACTTATATTTAGGAACGGAGGGAGTACAACCTTTGTAGAAAAAGAAAATCATATAATAGACTCGCTTTAGATTGCATATCAAAGTTGGCTATAGCATTTAATTCTTGCATATGAAGAAGGCAGAAAAGCACACATGATTGGATGAGAAGGCTAAGAGCCGGCTCTAGCGCTTGCACATGCTGCAAGCTAGCTCTTCTGCCTCGTAGCTTGTGATACACCCTGGCTACAGATTTAGCATCCGCTTCACTCTCTCTCCTTTCCACTTAGGATTTAAATGACATGGCACTTGCTATAGTCTGTTGAGTATGCCTTATTAGACTTGCTCTAGTGTAACATTTCTCGCTTCTTTAGCTTAACTATGAGCCCATTTTTCATCTCCAGTATACAAGATGACTTAGGCTCGATGCATTGCCCTTTCATTACCTCAACATCGAAGTTCCACAACGTTGAGGCGATGACGGTCTTCATCTGCATAACCGCGATGTCCTTGCCGAGGCACATCCTCGGACCCGAGCTGAAGGCCAAGAACTTGTGAGATGGTATGTACCTCAGCTCGTTGCCATCCTCCGAGAGCCACCTACTTGGATTGTAGTTGAGGCAGTCTTTACCCCATATGCCTTCCATTCTTCCCATGGAATGGAGAGAAATAAGGATGGTGTCACCGGCATGCACCTCATGACCACTCGGCATGATATCATTGGCGGCCACCATCTTGCGCTCGAGAGGGGCCGGTGGATACAACCTGAGAGTCTCGTACAAGACAGCTCTCAGATAGACTAGAGATTTGGTCTCGTCCGGCTCAAAGATCACCATGGCATCTGGATTGGCCGCTACTTTGCGTGATGCAATCGGTGAGAGTTCATTGCGGATGATTGACACAATATTAGGGTTCTGGGAAAGGTTGTAGAAAATCCATGTCAGGGCCGTTCCAACTGTGTCCCTCGCAGCGATCATGTAGCTAATGGTCAATGCATTGAACATGTCATCCTCGGTATAATAGGGGTCGTCGAGGAAGGAAGACATTATATCAACACCCTCATGCTGCTTGCTATTACCAACGGAAGATGGGTTAATTTTCCTCCTCTCCATCATCTCCATGACAAACCCACGCAGCACCTTGTGCGCTGCCTTGAGCTTCCTCTCAGGGCCGATGTTCAGCCACCTCATCAACTTCCAACAAGAAGCCGGCACCACGACCCGAAAATATGCCACCTCCATGACTGTGTCCATGGCGACTGCGGCTTCCATGGGAGGCATGTCCACAGATAGAAGGCCGGGATCCACGCCGAAGAGAGGCATAGCAGCAAGGTCAAACATTAACCTCGACATCAGTTCTTGCATGTTGAACGAAGTGCCAGTGCTCGCCATGTGCGTAAACAACAGGAGGAGGTTGTTCTCCACCTTGTCGCGGCACCAAGCCTCAATCCTTGCAACCAACCGCGGGCTGCTGAGCACGCTCTTAATTTTCGTGCGCTGCCGACGAGCTGGCTCACCGTCGATGGTGAAGATGCCGCCTCTCATGATGTCGAAGATTGCGGCGAACTCCGCACCCTTGGGGAAGTTGGTGTAGTTCGTCGTGAAGATGTGTCGGATGTTGGCGGGATCGCATGTGACGAACAACCGCATCCCGGTCCCGGGTGGGCCGTGCACCCTGAAGTTGTGGCCTGATCCGGCGAGGACCAGGGTGAAATAGTCATTCATCTTGTGGAGGTTGGCCAGGAAGGAAGGGAACATGTGCAGTATTGGCCAGTTTGTGGGGAGCACTGCAGGGTTCTTTGATCTACAACTAGCCTTGGAGTACAAGTAGTACAGTGGAAGAACAAGTAGCACGAGTGCTGCGTAGATGGGAAGCTCCTGCGAGAACATAATTGACATTGTTAGCGTCAGTGGTGTGGGATATGCTAGCAGCTACTAAGATGTATTCTTCAATGGACATGGCTATGGCCGGGTTCATATTTATAAAGACAAGTTTGGTACCTCCATGTGATATCTCAGTCCAGTGGTCAGTTCATATTATTTTGTGCATTAACAATAATTTTAAAAGAACGGAGAGAGAGAGAGAGAGAGAGAGAGAGAGAGCGAGAGAGAGAGAGAGAGAGAGAGAGCGAGAGAGAGAGAGAGAGAGAGAGAGCGAGAGAGAGAGAGAGAGAGAGAGAGCGAGAGAGAGAGAGAGAGAGAGAGAGCGAGAGAGAGAGAGAGAGAGAGAGAGCGAGAGAGAGAGAGAGAGAGAGAGAGCGAGAGAGAGAGAGAGAGAGAGAGAGCGAGAGAGAGAGAGAGAGAGAGAGAGCGAGAGAGAGAGAGAGAGAGAGAGAGCGAGAGAGAGAGAGAGAGAGAGAGAGCGAGAGAGAGAGAGAGAGAGAGAGAGCGAGAGAGAGAGAGAGAGAGAGAGAGCGAGAGAGAGAGAGAGAGAGAGAGAGCGAGAGAGAGAGAGAGAGAGAGAGAGCGAGAGAGAGAGAGAGAGAGAGAGAGCGAGAGAGAGAGAGAGAGAGAGAGAGCGAGAGAGAGAGAGAGAGAGAGAGAGCGAGAGAGAGAGAGAGAGAGAGAGAGCGAGAGAGAGAGAGAGAGAGAGAGAGCGAGAGAGAGAGAGAGAGAGAGAGAGCGAGAGAGAGAGAGAGAGAGAGAGAGCGAGAGAGAGAGAGAGAGAGAGAGAGCGAGAGAGAGAGAGAGAGAGAGAGAGCGAGAGAGAGAGAGAGAGAGAGAGAGCGAGAGAGAGAGAGAGAGAGATCTAATTGAGCCTCTACACATATTTTTACTGCTCCACTAGCTAGCTAACCGACGCACACACTAACTCCATGCATGCACACCACACCGGTCACTAACGCATGACCCGACTATCACTTGCCCATGCACGGCAAACAGACTTGCATGCAGCTAACAAACAAACTAACCAGCACACCAATTCTCATGACTTCAACTAATTGCTTAGCCGGTCAGAATTCAACCCCCCACACGCTTGCCGCATCATACGACCTTGTCTCCTAGCGCAGCACCACAGCTTCACGTCACCATCGTCATCTATTCTCACCGTGCTCGCAGTCGCACGGTGGCTTAGCATCTCACCTTCTTTGCACGTATCCATCGAAGCTTCACCTGACTAGCTAGCTACTCCCTAACCTATGCTGTATGCATTTAACGAACGCAAACTAAATATGCAGATATAAAATATACAACTTTGTGTTAACAAACTGTATCGTAGTGTTCCTTATTCATGCCGTCTTTGGCTGTTATGTTAATTTTCATACTTTACCTGCCTGCATATATCAAGGAAACAAAGCGACCAGTTCACAAATCACAAACCATAAGATAATTAGAAAATCATGATAGTCTTTCGTAGAATCTCTTGTTCAGCCGCAGGTGAACCTCTTTATCTACTTGTTTACGTATGCCCAACCTTCTTTGGCTCATTGAGGGAATGCATGCAATTGCGAAGTCCCACGAGACGGGGAAGACATCGTTGGCCTAAAACATCCGCGACGGCGCCCGACAGGGCAACGACAGGGCCATTGGGCGAGCGCCCACCGTCGCCCAATGACGAGTGCCCTTGGGACGCCTAGTGATCCAAGCCGTACGTGCATATCAGACGCTCAGAGAACCCTCGAGAGGCCTCCATGGAAAGCAATCGCCGGATGGATTCCTCGGAGGCGCTCTCTACCCACTAGCGTGCCTGTCACAACTGACCCTTCCCGGCGTGGGGCGAGGACGCCGCCAGGAGGTTCAGGACACGACTTCGCATGAAATAAAGCATGTGGTGGCTCACTTGCAGGCATTCCCGACGCCGCCCAATGACTGTGGCCCCGGGCTCGTCGGGCGATCCACCTGTCATGGACATCCCAGTCGGGTCGCCCTGATCTGAGCCATCTGGGCAAATCGGATCGGCTCGCGACGCCCCCGAGTAGCCACCGAGCAACAGACGGCTCGGAGGCGCTCTTTGCCCGTGAGGCGCCCAGGGTGGAGGGTACTCCACCATCCTTTATAGGAGTATAATTTCCTAATGCGAGCAGCCAATTGCTATTCTTTTGGCATGGATATTATTCTTTGTTAACTAACTATTGTAGCTGGATTCTTTCTCAATTGATTAATCCATTAATAATGTTTGATCTTTGGTGCACAATTCCCTGTTGCAATGCATGGCTTCAAAGAATATATATTTTAGTTTGATCATACACATAGCGATTTATGTACATATATGCACGCTGTCATTGCATCTGATAACAATGCAAGGCCCATTCCATGTTGTATGTTTTGTTTCTTTTATAAGTTACATGGTTTTTCAAGTGCACATATGACAACTAAGCTGCTTAGATTGGATTTAAATAGTATTGTCCTCAAGCTGCAGTGTGGAGCTTTAGCACTTAACTTCTTGACATGCTTGGATGATTAATTAGAAAGCGCATTTTTCCTGTGATAGCTAATTAAGTATTAGGTGCAACTTAAGCATATTTAATTTCTTTTCTACCACTTCTTGTCATATAATGAGCTGAGTCAGAGGCGAGGCAACACATGATCACGATAAAGGGTTTCCCCCTGCTTTATGTATAAAGCAGGCAGTCGATACATCCAGTTTGCTGGGGGCACATCACAACGAAGCCCAAAAGGAAAAACAAGAAGAAAAAAGGAGAAATAAATGCCGACATCGGCAGATCAACGGAGAAAGGAAGCCCGACGACCGCTGCATCCTCCGAAGAAGTACCACCACGCTCCCAGCATCCCGAAGTGTCGTGCACCAAGCAACACCTTAAAGAAGGGATGAGGTGGCGGCACCGTTGTTGCCCGAACAAGTTCTAGGGTTTCCCCCGGTACACGGGGGGTAGTGGGGAAGGGTACACCCGACGCCCCTCAAGAGGGACCGATGGCTATCAGGCGGACAAACCGACATGGATTTTTCCCGATTCACGACCACCACCACCACCCCAGGCATTTCAACATGCATCATCCCAACATCCGCCCACCAGCGTGTGCCACCACGATTACCGGGCAACCCTTGCCGCCTCACTGGAGCAGCAAACACGAGACATGAAGATGGAAAGGGAATAACGGCCACGGGAGCGACCACAACGCGGCCGGAGGAAGGGGACAGCCTCCACCGCCTCAGTGGGGCCGACCAGACGTGGCGACAAGGACTTATCGGGCACCGAATACCCGGCCGGGTCCACTTAGTCCTGGACAGTCCTGTCACCATGCTGCAGCGCGCCGATCAACGAAGCCCTCACCGCCCGAAATCGCCGCCGCCACGCCACCACCAGGGAACGACGCCGCCAAACGCTGATCCACCGGCCCGCCCAACTTGGATGAGGCCCAAAATGGCCCAGATCTAGGCTGGCCGGGCGCCGCCAGGCCCAGTGGCACCGCGCCGCCCCACGGCCAACGGTTGCATCGCCGCGTCGAGCACCACCGGGGCCCGCGGCATCACCATGAAGGGCAGCACCGAAGCCGGCCATCACCACCCGAGCAGGGGAGGGCCGCGCGCGGGGAGAGGAATGCCCACCGCCGCCAGCCCCACGCGGATGAGGACCGGCGGCGCACGCTGACGGCGGTGGGAGGAGGGAGGGACGCGGGGGAGAGCTGGAGGGGCGCTAGGGAAGGGCCCCCGGCCGACTCGCTCGGGGAGGCGGCGCGGGGTACGGGGAATGGAGGGGGG
>LR880967.1:3863276-3891451 GCA_904067115.1 Aegilops sharonensis
AGGAGAAGGAGAACGGGAGGGGGAAGGGACTGGCGGCTCCGGCGGGCTCCGGCCGCGGCGGCGGCGGCTCCGCGCGGGTGAACCCTAGGAGCGGGGAGCGGGGCTTCCGGTGCAACACATGATCCATGTTGCCAAGGTTCCACAGTCATGACCCAAGAGGCGGAACCATGGTTTGAGAAAATGGGGAGCAATCATGGAAGAAGATAAAAGGAGGGGCTGTCCCAAATCCGGGCAAAAGTGGCATGTTGATGACTCAGGTTATAAAAGGAGGGGCTGTCCTCGAGGTGCTAAATGTTTCTTCATAAAATTTATTTATTTTGTACCGGTTACAAGGGCTCTTTTGCTATATATCTAATAAAATAATGTTCATAGAAGCTCAATCACGATGATGCACAACGTCCACCTTGGGCTTTGCGGCAATCAAACAACAACAATACTGGGCTTCCCGGCAAGATCCCTTGGTGTGACCAATGATCCTACAATAGTCCCTACACTGGGCTTCGTTGCATCCATCTTCAATCAAATCACATGATTCTGCACAAAAAGATTAAATGAATTACAATCGTAAATATAATATGGGCTCCTTCATCAATCATTGTTGATGGGTGCTATTAGCTACAAACATAGATGCAAGGAAAAAAAGAGGACGATGTTAACCTTTTGGATCAGCATCACATGACAACATCAGAGTGGCCATCACCAACATCAGGGCCGCCCAGCATGCAAAGCTTGCATTGCTCTTACTAATCGCCATCACAAAATACAATGCTATAGCTATGTACTGGTACCCTCTTGTTTTTACCGTTTGATCTGATCTACCAAATGTGTTGACGAGTAAATCGATTTGCTAGCGTTTATATAGGGCGAGCACGCTAAGTCATCCCGAGTTTTATGGTGGTAGCTAAATACCACCCTAATATTAGGGAATTAATGGAACAATTATTGCACATCCTTGAGTACTTATCGCCTCACTGACTTTATAGCTTGAATTGATTCGTTTCCTTTTTTGGCGCGTCTTCTCTATCTATCCAATATCCAATCTAGATCGCATAAAAACAAATCTGTCTCTATATCTTAAATAGAGATTCACTAGTATAGAAACCCCTTATAGATTTTCCTATCAGCAGCGACCTGGAAAAAATGAACGCATTGGCTAACTTGGACAAGTAGCAGCAGCGCTTGCTGATTAAGCCAATGCTGCAGATAGGTATCCTTTAGCAGCATTCGCGCGGTTCGTACGCTGCTAGTGGTGTAGTGGCAAAAAACGTCTTACATTATGGGACGGAGGGAGTACATCCAAGCTAGCAGCGTCCAGTGGGCCGAAAAGTCACTAGTGTATGAAACATTAGCAGCAAGCTTTCGAGCTTGGACGCTGCAAATGTGGTCACTAATGTTACCAAACAATATTTCTCTCACGGGTCTTTCCTTCTCTGTTCACTTTCTTCTTCCTTCTCTTCATTCTCTCTTCTTCTTCCATCCTCTCTCCTCCCGTCCCTTCCCCCGTTCGGCCATGAGCTCTTCGGCGTGTTTTGCAAATCTGGCTGTGTAGGGTGACTCCTCGCGTTGCAACAGCGGGTCGTCCGTCTGATCCGGCGGCATTTCGTACGACACGGGCTCCTTTGCGGCTGCAAAAGTCCAGTTGTGGAGAGAATCTCGTACACTTGAAGAAATGAAAGTGAAGAGTTTCTGATGTGTGCACGCAAAGGAACTAAGGTATAACCAAACATCTCTATCTTTCCATTAGTTAATGGGAAACGCTTTGTATCTATAGACGGATGAAACGTCAATGTCAGACCACTCGGTCGGCGTCGATCTAATTGAGACCTGACGCTCGCGAGTCGTGCTTCTTTTGTACTCCCTCAGTTTCTTTTTAGTGCGCATATAAGATTTGGTCAAAGTCAAACTTCATAAACTTTGACTAACTTTATAGAACAAAATATCAACATTCATAATATGAAATCAACATTACTATATGCATCATGATATTAATTTTCATAGCATATAGGTTTAGTATTGTAGATGTTGATATCTTTTGATATATATTTGGTCAAACTTTGCATCGTTTGACTTTGGCTAAATCTTATATGCAGACTAAAAAAAAACGGAGGGAGTAAATATAATAAAGCGAAAAAAAATCGACAGCGAGCTGACCACCTCAACGCCCGCGTGTAATGTTCACTCCTAATCCCAAAATCCAATCGGGAGCACCCAACCGAGCTCCTCCACCTGACGGATCCACAGCTCGCTCGCCTCACCCAGTCCCCTCCCCCCTTCCGGCATCGCCGCCCTGCTCCTCCTTCTCTCCTCTTCCTCCAGCAGCACAGCTCCACACCCCTGCTCCTCTTTATCTACTCGCCGTCGAGCAGACCGGCCACTTCATCCTCCACTCCACCGATGCCCCTGGGCCAGATCGCAGGTGTGCCATGCTGACATTAGGGGATCGAGCCCCCATCCTCAACTGCGGTTAGGCTTCGGCGGGTTGGAAATCGATTGGATCTACTGCCGGAGTGGCACAGGTCCGGCCCACGGTATTGCACAGCTTCCATCGCCCTTTGGTTTGATGATTTGTTATTTTCTTGCTTCATATTAGGATGTCATATGCTGAGATATCAATCTTTTCATGCTTCCTACTAATGGACCTTCAAAAAATAATACTACTACATATGCTTCTTTGGTCTAGAAAGTTTGCTTCCATAGTTCAAACAATTTTTTTTTTGGTGAATTTGGTATGTAGGTGACACAAACATGCATCCCCATGTTGGCAACACTCTTTTAATTAATTTTCATGTTAAAAAAATGAGACCAACTCAGGGCTAACCCTTGTTGTTTTTTTATAGAAGATAACTCCGCGAGCACCGCGCACTAGAGCTAAGGCTCGAATTTGGGCGGGCTAGTTGCCAACTCAGGCGCCCAGCCAACTGAGCGACGCCCCGTTCTCATTAATTTCCATGTTCAGCTTTATATGCTTCAAAATAAGATGAGTTATATTGAGATAACACTTTTTCATGCTTCATACTGATGGGGCTTCCAAATTATATTTCATATGCTCCTTTGGTTTAGATAGAGTGCTTCCATACGGCATGCCCCATATTATAGTATGTATGTTTCTTTGGTGTAGCTAGTTTGCTTCCGTAGTCAATTCTATTTTTTTTGGTGTTTAAATTGTTCCCTTTTCAGCACCATTTCGATCAAAACACAACCCCATGTATGTTGTGACAGATTAACTCGTCGCTTCGTGTAAGTCATGCTTCCTACATTTGTGTCACATATATTTCCTACAATATTGAATTTACTCCTTTTGTCTCAATTTTATATGCTTCCATTGCCTATCATGTATGTTTTGATCAGTCAAATCGGTGCTCCATGTAAGCTATGGTTTCTACCTCTACATTTCACATATGTTTCTATAGCAATGCTCCTTTTTTCACATCAATTTTCTATGCTTCCACTACCTATGATGTATGCTTTGATAGATCAAATTGTTGCTTCGTGTAAGCCATGTATTTGTTTTTGTGTGCATGCACTGCCTATTATTTATGTTTTGATATATTCAAACCTTCACTTTCTTTCTAAGGTAAGCTTCTGTTGTAAATATGTTTTGAGCCACATGATGCCAAACATGCATCATTGGTTTCTCAAATGCCTTGCACTGACCTTTCGACACGATGTCGGTGGCATCAATCTGAAGGGAGCAGAAGAAGTGGTAGAGACATGAGCGGAGATACCGACCGAGGCCCTCCCCGAAGATGTGTTTGACGACGTAGTGTGTGAGCTCGAGCTTCCGCAACCATTAAACCGACCTGGATATAACCATGTTGTGGTTAATAGCTGGCAACAGTGTCCCTGTTGCTTGCTGCGATCACACCGGCGGCGATTTTCATTCGGTAATACTTTGCCAAAGCATTTCCTATTGTGCCGCTGCAACCGAAGACAATTCCCTTGCTTCCCAGCCAACTTAGACATGGAAATAGTAACATTGTTGTAATATAATTATTGTTTCTTTCTGTAATTGTATTAAGATTTCGTTGCATGGAAGCAAATTCCTTTCTCTTTGATAGCAAATATCCATTTGATAGGAAACAATGTACGGTTTACGATTTAGCCAAAACAAATTTAAATGTAGCTGATAGAAGCAAAATTAAGTTGTATTGGACCTCCGTGTTGGCCCGACGTTGCCGTTTCCCCCCTCCGGGACATGGCGGCAGCGACGCCCGTGAGGGGAGAGGCACACCGTGGAGCCCCGTGCCGGGTGCCTGCGCCTGCCACCATGCTTCCACAACCGTAGGAGGGCCCACCGCAACACCTGGCGGCATTGCTACCCCAAGGTACCACGTCCCGTCTCCCCTCTCCGTAACACGACGGAAGCGACGCCCGTGAGGGGGCAATCGATATATATATAATCGAGATATGTTTTCTGTACATAAGGCACATTTAAGTTAATCTAATTATTTTGGAAAAAATAAAAAGGAAAAAAGAGAATTTAAATAAAATATGAAAAAATATTAGAAATCTATGCCTACGGCTATGCCGTCGGCATAGCCACAGCCACGGAAGGGTAGAGCCCTGGATCGATGACGTGGCGTATGGCGCGGATCGATGACGTGGCACCGTCCATGGGCCAGACCTATGCCGACGGCAAGGTTGTCGGCATAGATATGCCACCCTACGGACCTGTGAGCGTTTCAGATCGTTGACGTGGCTGATCACGCGGATCGATGATATGCAGACGGCCACCGTTAGGCCCCGCTTCGTGCTGTCAAAGGATGTCGCCGCCCGAGTAGCCGGGCCCACAGAACGCCGACGGCCGCCTCTATGCCGACGGCCGTCGTAGGCATATTGACTTGGATGCCGACGGCTGATCTATGCCGACGGCCCCCGTCGGCATAGGTTTGTGTATGCCGACGGCCACCTCTATGCCGACGGTCGCCGTAGGCATATTGACTTGGATGCTGACGGCTGATCTGTGCCGACGGCCCCCGTCGGCATATGTTTGTGTATGCCGACGGCTTTTCTACGCCGACGGTCTGACCTGGGTCGTCGGGATACATCCATCTATGCCGACGGGGGCCGTCGGCATAGATTTGGCCGTCGGCAATTGGGTAAATTCTGGTAATGCGCCCGCCATTATTGTAGTTGGTCCTCCCTGTTTCGATTGGTTCCTCGTGTGACTTGATAAGGTCAAGATGAAAGTATGGATGACGGATGTAAAGATTGCGGGTAAATTCTGGTAATGCGCCCGCCATTATTGTAGTAGGTCCTCCCTGTTTCGATTGGTTCCTCGTGTGACTTGATAAGGTCAAGATGAAAGTATGGATGACAGATGTAAAGATTGCGGGTAAATTCTGGTAACGCGCCCGCCATTATTGTAGTAGGTCCTCCCTGTTTCGATTGGTTCCTCGTGTGACTTGATAAGGTCAAGATGAAAGTATGGATGACAGATGTAAAGATTGCGGGTAAATTCTGGTAATGCGCCCGCCATTATTGTAGTAGGTCCTCCCTGTTTTGATTGGTTCCTCGTGTGACTTGATAAGATCAAGATGAAAGTATGGACGACAGATGTAAAGATTGCGGGCGAAGATGCGATATCGTTCACGCTGAGAGAGAGAGGTCACATACAGCTTGTCAATCCCCACTCAGAAAAGTGTGTGTGTGACAGAGAGGGCATGTGGTGCTGTCTCCCAATAAGGAAAGACAGACAACAAAGCGTGAGCTACACAAACTAAGCTAATCAAAAGTTGTGCACGGGTTGAGTGAGTTGTTGTAGAGCCAAAATCAGATATTTTTTTTACTACAACTTGACCTTTCTGGTAACACCAAGGCCTGCGGCGTCTGTCCCACCTAGACACGCCAAAGTTGCCGGCGTTTCTTCCCAAAAAATATATATAAGTGACCGCATGCACGCGTAACTGAAAATACCCCAAGCCCTGACATTTCTTCTCGGGGCAAAAACGCCGTGCCTATGGCGTTTTTAGTAACGCACCTCAGTTTGGTGTTTCTGCCCTGCCACGTAGGAGGTCGACGGCTACTAAACCAGGTCATGCCACTGCCAGGCTAGAAACTGCGGCAAGTTTGGCGTGTCTAGGTGAGACATAAACGCCACAAGCCTTGGCGTTGGACAAAAGCAGGTCATGCTAAAAAATCTTGATGGGTTCAGATTATGCTAAAGTTTCCTGACAAGGTCAAAATAATGATTTTGGCCTTGTTGTAGGAGGAGTTAACACCTTACATGATTGAATGGCCGGCAACCGTGAACTACTCCCTCTGTTCCAAATTACTCGTCGCATAAATGGATGTATCTAGAACTAAAATACATCTAGATACATCCATATCTGCGACAAGTAATTCGAAACGGAGGGAGTATATGCTGGCCACTGTGGTGGGGTGTTAGATTATCTGCAATTGGACTCGTTAAACTCTACCAACCGTCCAGGCAGACAGTCGGTCACTACCCGAACTGAAAATAGCCATCTAATATATAGGACCCGCTTAGTTAGCCCAAATGTTTTCGCTGACCAGCACACCTAACCCAGCCCGTATGTTCGACGGATTTTGGGCCGACCACGCGCGTCCGCCATGTTGGACTGACCGGTGGGACCCATGGGGAACCCATCGGCCCGCCCCGAAGCTCACAGGTTTGCTGCTCTGTGTTCATGGCACTGCTATGTTGTGCAGTCTGAGACATCAAGCCTCGGCTATTCAAGCTGGACGGCGAGCCAAACCCTATCCGGTCGCACATTTCGCCCATTTTTCATCTGTATTGTCACACAACATCCACACCTCGTATGCGCCTGAGCTCGCCGGAGCGCCGCGTCTGTCTGACAATGGTGCGCACGAAGATCACGTACTACAAGCTCCTCACGATGGAGCATCGCCCCCAGTTTGCGGCCGAAGCCAGGCGTGCGGCCTGCGTTGCAGCCAGTCTTCCTTCGACCTCAAACGAGGAGCCCGATGCCGCACGTTCGAAGGAGATAGTCCTGGCGGTTGACAATGCCTGCCGCGAGTTGGAGATGGCAGATGCGAGGGCATCATCGTCCCCCACTTCTCAATGGAAGCGGCTTGGGACCATGGAGGAGGAGCACCTTGTGGCGGAGGTGTGCCGCCCTCGTCAAGCTCTATGCCGACCTGACCAACATTGCCGAAAACTGCGCCATCCTCGAGTTCATTAAGGATGAGCCGATAGTGTCGGCGAACTGCTGCTCAATCTTCATCTGCGACCGAGAGTGGGAGGAGACCTTTGTGGAAAAGGACGAGCAAATGCCCCGCACCGCCAATGACAACAAGGCTGGCAGCACCGACGAGGTGTGATCCCAATCTCTTCGGACGAGGAATTGTTTGTTGTATGTAGTTTCTATTTCTATATGTATCTGGTTTATCTATGAATATATGAATGAAAGTTCCTTGTAGATTATTTGCGATTGCATGTTGCATGGTTTAAAGGGTTCAAACATGAGGGTCACGGTTGCACATGCGGACATTTGAAGGGTGGACGGACACTATATAATGAATCCTCCACTTATTGGATGAGACGGCCAGAGTTGTCCATTATGACTGTATGCTCTTACAGCTAAGAACCCAAGCATAGACAGCTACGCGAGCTAGATTGCAGTGGAACGGACCTCTCTTTTCTCATGGGAAAAAACACAAGCACCTCGCGGGCGTGCAGGTGGATGGAAGCTGACCTTGTGGGTTCCAGCTGACGAGAGGAGAGGCCGGGTGACTATGCCGGCCGGCGCTGCTATGGGCGTGTTTGGTTGCCCGCATGCAGCCCAATCAGGTCTGAGCGGGATGTGCGCGGTCTGTTTGGTTGCCTGGGCTGCAATGCGGTTTGAGGCCCGCACGAACCTTAAAGCAGCCCGCAGCCTGGTCCGGCGAAAACTGCCGAATCGGCAGTTTTTCGTGAGCCTGGCTGGGCGCGGCCACGCGTGCGGGGCAGTTGCACGCCTTGGGCAGCGTGGGAGACGGAGGGGACGTCTCATAACTTGCCCCCCACTCTCCTGTCACCGCCCAGTCGCACTGTTCCCACCGCTCCCTCTCTTCCTCACCGCCCCTCCCTCTCCTCTCCTCCGAAGGCTCCGCCTCGCTCACCGCCACGCCGCCCTTTGACACCCGTCGACCAGCGCATCGCCAGCATCCAGGAGCGCTGGCTCGCCGGGCTCCAGAACTCCGACCGGGACCTGGCGTCGGCGCTGCGAGCGCCGTCGCCCATCTGCTGCCAGCCACCACCAGCGCCGGCCAATGCGGTGCACGCCGCTCCTTTCGGGCGCCGATTCCGGACCTCGTGGTCCTGGGCTCGGCGCCGGCGCCGTCGACGGAGCCGCCCCTTCTTGGGACCCCATTGTCCACTGGGGTTTTCTTGACCCCCGTCCAAGGGTTTTCTCCTGTCGGCGGGCCGTCCTTCTCGACCTCCGGCGTGGCATTGAGCACGGGACCGATGCCACAAGCCATCGCCGGGGCCGGCTCCTCCTCTGCTTCGCGACCTCTTTCCTTACCGCCGGGGTTTTCACCCCGGCCTTGGTTCGCCGCGGCTGTGCGTGCTCCGGTGAGTCAAACCCCCTCAATGCTTGCTCGTAGATGTAGATTAGGGGTTTATTTCTTAGGCATGTGCTAGTAGTTAGTGGATTCGATAGGATTAGGATTCGATAGGATTAGATTGGATTCTAGCAGATCCAATTGGATGCGATCCCAATCGAACCCAATCGGACTGATTTGTTCTTGTTTTGTACAGTGTGTGTGCTAGAATAATTTTCTTGTGCTACTGCTAGTGTGTCCTATGATTTTTGTTCATGCTAGAATCATGTTCATGTTGACTCATGAATGTTATACTGATGGCATGTTCATGTTGACTGATGAACGCTAGAATCATGTTGACTGATGGCATGTTCATGTTCAAGCTAGGATCATGTTCATGTTTCATGTTGCTAACATACATGTTCAAGCTAGGGTTTGTGTTGAATGTTACACGTGCATGTAGTAGGATCATTTTAGGATGGTGCCAAATCTGCATGGCTGCACATGGGTGCTATTGGCACTTGATGTTGCTATTTTTAGATGTTTCCATGTTTAGGATAGTGCAGTGATGAGTGCCAGTTGCAGCAAAGCAGATGCCACTGATCAGTGGACTTGCCCAACAGCAAGTCAATGATCAGTGCCACTGATGAGTGGCATTTGCCCAAGAACATGTGTCATTGATAAGTGGCATGCATTTGCCCATAGGCAAATGCCACTTATCAATGGCACTTGCTGTTGGGCAAAATGCCACTTATCAACCACACTTGCTATTGGACAAGTCCACTGATCAGTGTCATTTGCCTAACAGCAAGTGCCATTTGCTCAAAGAGTTTGTGCACCAATAAGTGGCATTTGCTCTTGGGCAAATGTCTTTGATCAGTGTCGTTTTACAAAGAGTTTGTACACTAATACTTGTTATCTTACCCGACAAGATATTGAAGGCTGACTGGGATGTGGTGGGAGGAGGAGCTCAGGTGGTGGCCGGAGCTGAGCGCGCCGAGGATTTCATCCCCACGAACAGCTGGCTCAGGACGCTGGACCTGCCTGGCAGGATCGCCTTCATGAGTGTGCCTCGTTCAAGGGGACGATCTCCGAGGCAAGGCCACGGGGAGGGGTCCAAGAAGCCGATGCGCTTCTACCAACAGATCAAGGACAACGAGGACCTCGCCATGCTCGTCGTCCCTCGCAAGTTCGTGGAGGTGATGAACACCTGGCTGGTCATCAAGCGGCTCCCGCGCGTGGTCAGGTTGTCGGCGAACAAGCGGTGCGTGTTCTGGGTGCGGGTCCAGAATTTCGAGGGGCACATGGTGCTTGGCCGGGGCTGGGACTATTTGTGCCGCCGCCACCGGATCGTCCCCGGCGACCTCGTCGTTGTGCGCATCTCAGGACTCGGACTAAAGGTTCAGATCTACAACCATGATTCCTCGGTCATGTGCATGTTTCGTTGCAGCAGGCACAATTGCGTTGGTAACATCGAGCAGGCTATGTAGTTAAGTTAAGTAAGGTGTTAGTGGAGAACTTTTATGGTGTGTGGCGAGACTTGTGCTGGGAACTTGTTCATATTTTGGCCAAGAGCAGCATCCTGGCATGGAGCAGGGAAGGAGGATGCCCCTGCGGTTAATCTAGCTAGACTTATGCTATGTAGTTAAGTAGTTTGCTGTCACTTCCTTGCTATGTTTGATTTCATTTGGTTGCCTGCTGTTGCTGTTGTGCTGATCATGTGGTGGTAAGGCCACCACATTTGAATGAGGTGAGCAGAACACAAACGCTGTTTGCAACTAACAACTGAAGTTTGCATCTGCTCACACCCTAAGCACAAAAACGACAACCAAACAACAGGGAGTAAGTGCCTCTCCATGCGATGCAAGCAATCAAACAGGTTGCATCTGTTGCATATGAGGCTGCATTTCATCAACCAGGCTGGCTGGAGATGGATATGCAATGCAACTACTGTTGCAAACTGCAACCAAACACGCCCTATACAACGACGCGTCTTCATCCTTAATTGCCGCTCGGATCGGTGTCTCCTCGCCGTCGTTGTCACCATCGTCAGCTGTTGGACTCGCCGGAGCATAGGAGAGGACGAAGGAATGGTGGTGGCTTGGTCGACGGTAACTGTTTGTTGCGCCGGGTACATACATGTACCTGGCTTGCTCGGCCCATGTTTTTTCATGTAGATGGGCTTGCTCCCCCCTTTCAAAGTTCTAGGTTTGTCCTAAGTCATCCTTTTTCATTTTTACCTCATGCATTTTATTTTTATCTTTTGTGCTCCTTAAAAAAATGAAAAACCAATAAGATATAACTACATGTTTGAAGTTTTCATACATTTTGTAGATACAAGATAAAGAGTTCATAATTCCCTAAACATGTTTTCTTCATTTAGAGGCTTGAATTATATCCAGTAAGTGGCTAGGAATTCATTTAATTGCTCTAAGTAAACCAAACCATGGTACCTTATACAAGTCGGAGCATGGACCCTAGGGCGACGCCACACAGGGCACAACCCGTGCAAGGTCATCGACATACTCACCCTCCAAATGCGCCTCTGTTAACACTTACTCCACTCAAGTTGTAAGCCGTATTTTGTTTGGATAACACAGAGCAATGTTAATATTAGTGTAACGATAATCATACATATGCATATAAGGTCTAGTCACTTGCATCGTCTAGCCATAGCCCATAATGATCATCCGTATTTTACATGTACTAGTAAGGTACACGTGCATTGTACGTATGAGATTTGGAACAAATTATAAATATCACACTATAGCATGTAAGCTTTGAGTCATATATGCATGATGTAGATGTTCATTTAATTCTTATAGTTCATCTCATTCAAAATCAATTAGTTTTTTAATAAAAAAGTTAATCTATTTTAAGATTCATGGAATTATGTGTTGTAAAGCATAAAGTAAAAACAAATAATGACAATTCATCAAGAAATAACAAGTTTGGGCAATTATGATACGACAGATTTTAGAACAAAGGAGAAGTGCTTCTGTTTTGAGGTTTGTGCATTATGCTTAAATGCAACCATGGAGTCTTCTAGATTGTACATGTGGCAGAATCTGGTGGAATGTAGATGATATTCAACGGCTAGTAGTGCTCAGATTTGCCATCCCTGCACCGTTGGATTAGCTTCATCCAACGACTATCTTTCAAAATTATTCGCACACTTTATAGGGGTATAGATGTATATTTTCATCCTGCATTTTCTGACCCACACTGCCTCTAGTGCACCTTCCTCTCTCTTTTTTCTTTCATAAAAATCTTTTTTATTAAAAAAAAGATATTTTAAAGGACCCGAATATATTATAAAGTTTAAACAAAAGAACAAAATACCCCAAACATAACAAGAGCTACATCGAGGCCCTGCAACATCGAACAAACACTACCGTGGGAGAACGGGCCACCGACGCATTGTTATCACCACTCCCCTATTGGAGCCAAACTAACCTTGTCGATAACGACCGAGAAGTCTTCATGCACGTCCCCTAATAACGAACGCCCTGGAGTTATTATTCTTGTTTTGGGACCCTTGAATCGATCCAAAGCACCCGCCCTCAGATCTCATCATTGTGCAGGCACGATCAAATACACTATCATCGCCGCCCCAAGGAGATAGCAGAAATCTACACTTGAGCTCCATAACTCCTTATAGATGGATGAACTGGAAGAGGATCGGAGCCCAGAAGACCAAGTCAAAATAAAGTGATGTCGTTCATCCGAGTGCAAGGACTAAAAAAAAGTTTGGAGAAGTTGTTCCACAGAGGTACATTAGTTGAAGCAGTTGTTCATTCAAAGAAGCAAATAGTCAGGAAAGCAGAGAGGCATTTTCTTTCTCTTTAGCATCATCCACTACTAGTCTCCCGCGCGCAGTACTAACTCAAAAACTCATCGAGTACCTTCTTTAGGGGAGGATGGGGCCAAAGAGTAATCTCTGAGCTCTGTTAAATAAAATCGTGAGGCGTGTTTTGGTCCTTTATATTTTATTTTCCCTGGTTGAAAAAGAATCATCCTTGTCAAACACCATATACATATGCGGCTAGCTTGGCTGTCACGCACATATTAGAGATATGGACTAGGAGGTAGTTTATATGAGATATTCTTGTAACCATCTCCTTCTTTCTCTCCCAAGATGTACTTCAGATTCTTCCTTATCTCTCTCAAACCGCATGTAGAACGTGCACGTGTATAGCCATCTGAATCCCATGGACACCGTCTGGACAAAAGAAGTGCATGTGTATGGTCACCTGGAAGTGGTCGCAAGAGCGACCAGCAGAGGCGCCCTGCCGTCGGCCGGCGGTGGAATGCAATGGTGCTACGCGGTGCGCTCTTGTCGCTGACACCATACCTTCTCCCTGCCGGATGGTTGTTGGTCTACACCGCACAGAGAAGAGTGGACGGCTTTTGATGAAGAATGACGAGGATGGGTGAGCCTCCCCAAACGCCGATGTCGCAGACGTTGAGGTCGCTGCCCGGGGGAAAACATCATGCCCGCCGCCTGTGGGGGAAACCGCATGACCAAGATCCCCGACGCAGCGGACGAGATCGAGGTCCTTTGCGCAGCGAAGCGCAACTTGGAGGAGCTGCAGCTGCAGACCGCACATCTCCCGCACACGCCGACGCGCTAGGAGGCCGCGCGCAGCAGCCTGCAGCCTCACCGCCGCCGACGATAGTGATCCAAGTCAGAAGCGGTGACGGCGATGGCGAGAACTTGATCTGCTGGATGGGGACGCCCTGGGACGGCGGCGGCGCTGATGGGAACGAGGTCGTCGCAGTCCCGACGTAGGGCATCCCATACTGGTACGAGATGACCGGCGCCGTGGTCGCAGCCGAGGGCATCGATGGCGGGGGTAGCCGCTGTTGGTGTGGCAGCGGAGGAGGTGGCTGTTGGGGATGCGGCAGGGGCGCATAGAGCCCGACGAGGAAGGCCCTACGATGGCCACGGCCTACCGTAATTCCAGGATTGCGGTTGTCATCTGCTCTGGGGTGAGGACGAGGGCGGATGACGCCGGGGCAGAGGGTGCAATCGCCCCTGAGGACGCCAGCACACCCACTGCCGGCGCGCCTGCCGTGTGGGGCAGTAGCGCCGACGAAGACGCTGGTGGCGGCGGGTAGGTGTGCAGCGGCGGCAGGTGGGAAGAACTCGGTGGAGGGCTGGACATGATCGAACCCATGAAAGCTGATACCAAATTGGTATGAACTGGATCTCTACCAGGGCATGGTCTCAGGTTGTAGGGGTGGAAGGAGGAATGGCGTGGAGGAAGGCCTGGTCGCCGGTGCTGGGGCGCCGTCGTTCCATGCGCGCGCGAGAGAGAAAGAGAGAGCGGAGCGGCGGCTAGGGTTAGGTCTCCTGGCTCCCTAAGGAAACCGAACAAATATGATTGCTACTTGCTTGATTACATTGATACATCTCCTCTTTTTATATAGAAAGGTTTACTTGACTCTCAAGCAAGCGACCTTATCTCTAATTAACCCTAAGACTAACGGGTTATACCGCCAGTCCAGGCCCATTAGGCCATTACGTACTCTAACATATAGAGAGATGGCTGCATCGCAGTCGATATGATTGTTATATAGAGGTTAAGGCAAAAAATAATAGCTTTTTTAATTAGCAAACTTCTTTGATAAATGATGATTGCATCTGCTTCTAAAATTAATCTCTGCAAGGACAATTCTACAATAAATTGTCGAAGAAACCTTTGACATCCAAAGAAAATTAGTGCTGCTATTTTGGAACCAATTAAACAACTTGGCAGAACTTAATAATATAACATGATAGCTAACGTCATTAACCTCAAGAGTTTTCCAGATGTTCCGATTGAAATGAAACGAGTGGAACAATTCTTGAGCATCTCATGGGTCTTCATCCATGCATTGTGTTCTTCGATGTATTTCAGCTTGTAGCAGAACATCAGCCAAAATAAATTCTATTTTCAGGATCATTTATTCATACAAGTTGAATCAAAGCAGGTTGTATGGAAGAAAGTGTGGGTCGGTAATCATATGTTCTTTCAAACCCATAGAGAAATGGTTGGTTTTTTAAACTCATCTCCCTTGACGGGAAAACATTCTGGGCAAAGGATGGATGCTATATTATTCTGCTCTTTAGCATTGTTTTCTCCTTTCTTCCTCCTTTGCAATTTGATCTGTTAGCACCTCGAATTGGCATAAAATAGTCCTATGCAGTAAGCATATGAAGTGTGAAAATATATAAGTCTCAACAATTTATCTTCATAATTTCCCAATCAAACCAACTAACTTCTCATCGCTAGGAACATCGCTCCCAGACAATTATGTGCTGAACTTAGTCTTTCAAGCTACATGACTGAGGAGGAACCTGTAACTGACATTGCCTTCTAGGGTTTAGTCTCTATGATCTCGTGGTAGATCAACTCTTGTAATACTTATATCATCAAGATCAATCAATCAGGAAGTAGGGTATTACCTTCATCGAGAGGGTCCGAACCTGGGTAAATATCGTGTCCCCCACCTCTTGTTACCATTAGCCTTAGACGCACAGTTCGGGACCCCCTACCCGAGATCCGCCGGTTTTGACACCGACATTGGTGCTTTCATTGAGAGTTCCACTATGTTGTCACGATAAGGCTTGATGGCTCCTTCAATCATCTTCAACGACGCGGTCCAGGGGGAGGTTTTCCTCCCCGGACAAATCTTCGTATTCGGCGGCTTCGTACTGCGGGCCAACTTGCTTGGCCATCTAGAGCAGATCGATAGCTATGACCCTGGCCATCAGGTCAGGTTTGGAAGCTTGAACTATACTGCCGACATCCGCGGAGACTTGATCTTCGACGGATTCAAGCCCATGTCAGGTACGCCGAACAGTCACGACGAGCATGACTTAGATCTGCCATCGGACAGTGTTCGGGAGATTACACCTGCGGTGGCCCCGAGAATCAATTCGGAGCAGATCGCGCCATCCAAGGACGGGTGGATGGACCCCACCACGGAGGCCGCACACTCATCGGCGTTGGAGCCGGACACTGATCCCACCTCCTATGAGGATGGTGTCATCGGACCCTCGGACTCGTCTCCGGCTACAAGCTCCGAACCGCGTGCATCCGTGCCTATCGAATCTGATTGAGCACCGATCATGGAGTTCACCTCCGCGGACGTCTTTCAGCACTCACCCTTGGGTGGCGTGCTAAACTCATTAAGGTCTCTCTCCTTGTCAGGAGACTCTTGGCCGAACTATATCTGGCTCGAGTGGAAAGCGGACGACGAAGAAATTTGTTCCGTACCCACCACCCACTTAATAGCCACTGTCGATGACTTAACTGACGTGCTTGACTTCAACTCCGAAGACATCGACGATATGGACGACAATGCAGGAGAAGAACAGGAACCACCGCCTATAGGGCGTCGGACAGCCAGGCTTCGAGCAGGCCGAGCAAGAAGATGGGCAAGCTAGCCCTAAGGAACAGACAACAGATGGAGAATCAAAGAATGATAATTACATGCCTCTCTCCGAAGACGAAGTCAGCCTTGGCGACGAAGAATTCATCGTGCCTGAGGATCCCGTTGAGCAGGAGCGCTTCAAGCGCCGGCTTATAGCCACTGCAAAAAGCCTGAAGAAAAAGCAGCAACAGCTTCAAGCTGATCAAGATCTGCTAACTGATAGATGGACCGAGGTCCTGGCTGCCGAGGAATACGGACTCGAGCACCCTACCAAAAGTTACCCAAAGCGCAGGTTGCTACCTCAACTCGAGGAGGAGGCGTTAAAACCCACACTACCAGCGCACGATGCGGCTGACCGGCCACCCCGTGGCCGAGACAAAGTGGCGTACCAGCCCGAAGTCCAGCCCGCACCCCAACGCCAAACAATCAAAAACACGAAGGCCGGGGGCTCCACGCATGACCTGCGAGACAAATTGAAAAACAAAGCAGGACAGTCAAGATCGATCTACGGATCACGGGGGCGCGCCCCAACGCGTGACGATGACCGTCACGCCGGATGCACCAACAAATCCGGCCGGACCGAATACAATGTAGCCCGGCACAGAGGCACCGCACACCCCCAATGCTTCATTGATAAAGTAATGGATCATGGGTTCCCAGAAGGGTTTAAACCCATGAACATTGAATCATATGATGGTACTACAGACCCCACGACATGGATAGAAGATTTCTTCCTCCATATTCACATGGCCTGCGGAGATGATCTACACGCCATCAAGTACCTCCCACTAAAACTCAAGGGACCGGCTCAGCATTGGCTGAATAGCTTGCTGGCAAACTCCATCGGGAGTTGGGAGAACCTGGCAGACGCATTCCTTGACAACTTCTAGGGCACTTACGTGCGACCACCGGATGCTGATGACCTAAGTCACATAACCCAACATCCCGGAGAGTCAGCCAGGAAATTTTGGATCCGGTTCCTAACTAAAAAGAACCAAATTGTCGACTGTCCGGATGCCGAAGCCCTAGCGGCCTTTAAGCATAACATCCGTGACGAGTGGCTTGCCCGACATCTCGGCCAAGAAAAGCCAAAGTCCATGGCAGCCCTCACAACACTCATGACCCGCTTTTGTGCGGGGGAGGATAGCTGGTTGGCTCGTAGCAACAACACAGCAAGCAATCCTGGCACATCAAAAGCCAGGGATAGCAACGACAAACCACGACGCAACAAACACAAGTGTCGAAAAAATGGTGATAGTGCCGAAGACACGGCAGTCAATGCCAGATTCATTGGCTCCAAGTCCGGTTAGCGGAAAAAGCCAATCAGCAAAAACAATTCAGGCCCGTCCAGTTTGGACCGCATACTCGACCGTCCATGCCAAATCCGTGGCACCCCAGGAACACCAGCCAATCATACCAACAGAGAATGCTGGGTCTTCAGACAAGCCGGCAGGTCAGGTGCCGAAAACAAGGGGAAGGGGTCTCAAAGCGACGATGACGACGAGGAGCCCTGATCACTAAACACAGGAGGACAGAAGAAATTCCCTCGCCAGGTGAAAACGGTGAATATAATATACACAACCCATATTACCAAGCAGAAGCGTGAACTAAGGGACGTCTATGCAATGGAGCCAGTCGCCCCAAAGCTCAACCCATGGTCCTCTTGTCCGATCACTTTCGATCGCAGGGACCATCCTACCAGTATTCGTCATGGCGGTTCGACCGCATTGGTCCTCGACCCCATCATCGACGGATTCCATCTCACACGAGTCCTCATGGACGGTGGCAGCAGCCTGAACCTGCTCTATCAGGATACAGTGCGCAAAATGGGCATCGACCCCTCAAGGATCAAGCCCACAAAAACCACCTTAAAAGGTGTCATACCAGGTGTAGTGGCCTGTTGCACGGGCTCAATCACACTGGAAGTGATCTTCGGATCTCCGGACAGTTACCGTACCGAAGAGTTAATCTTCGACATCGTCCCCTTTCGCAGTGACTATCAGGCATTGCTCGGACGAACGTGGTGCCACATTATGCCTACCGTAAACTCAAGATGCTCGGTCCGCGCGGCGTCATCACAGTTAATGGCAGGGCCGAACTCCCCCTCACTGCCGAAGAGTCTACCACCGCTTTAACAGCAGGAGCAACGGATGGCACCTCCCAATCGAACCTCGAGTCGATGGCCAAGCTCACGGACTCCGCCAAAGGAGTCCGAACTACTGCGCGACAGGATAGCCCGGCCCATCCGGAGCTTAATTAAAAACACTCCGGCAAAACTTAAGACAAGCCACATACTGCGGCTCAACTGCTCTGTGGCGAAAAACCATTTCTTGCATTTTCTTCGCAGGTTCACCTTTGTGTAGGCCAAGACGGATGGCGCGGAAACAGTGTGAACACGTAAGGAAATCACCAGATACTCCCCTCTATGATCATCCGACTACACTCCGGATCCGCATACAACCTCCTCCCGCCTGGTCTCAGTAGGTTCCGCAGTCATATTTATTTTTATCACATTACTTGTACTCATACGCATTGACGTATTATTCAAATACAACATGTGGATTTATATGATGCTCGTCTGCTGCTATTTCTTATTAAAACTCTTTTATCAAAAGGCAGCTGCACATCGCGATATGCCTTAATATGCCAGGGGCTTCTTTATACCCATACTACGGCAAAAAAGTCCGAACACCTTCACGGCAGTTCGGCACCCCGAAGTTATAGCATTATATGCATCAGCTCCGAATCATGTCTTGGGTCAATAGTTGGGTTTGCCCGGCTCCTATGTTTTGGTACCTTACGTTATACTATATCGGCTAAGTTAGCACAGGGAGAACTACTGCGATTGTGTCCCAGTTCTTCCGGACGAGCACCTCAGTAGAGAAAGCCGAAAACTGACTGTCATGATGCAGCGAGAGGTGGTCAGCTGTTCGAGAGGTTGTAAAATCTTTAAGGATTTCTTCCGCATAATGTCATAACCAATGCAGCATGCGATGGATCGGTTTTTCTTCCGATCAGGCGCTTATAGAGCCCCTCGTGCGGTCTTCCGAACATCAGGGGCTGCGCCTACCTTCCTTTTAAAACTCATATGGCTAAGTGAGAGTGATAAAGCCCTATAGTCCGATTGCCTGGTTCGTTGTGCTGAACACCTCCTTCAAGGACCCAAAACTGGGATAAAGAGTGCTCAGGTTTATCCCGAACACCCCCTTACTTACTACGTGGGGGCAGAAGCCGACGACTGGCCAACTCTCAGGATTAGTATATAAAACGACCACACAGGAGGAAAAACTTCCAAACGACACACAATAACTAATAGAAATGACCTTGTTCAAACATTACAAAGGACAAACACGACCGTATTCATGGAAATATAATGTCCTTGGTGCATTGCTCCACTGCAAGGCAGGCTCCTTTCAAGACACCTTCATAATATAGTTCGGGCTTGCGGTGCTCCTTCGCCTCCGGCGGTCCCTCGGTCATCAGCTTTTCTGCATCCGTGTTCCCCCAATGCACTTTTGCACGGGCGAAGGCCATTCGTGCACCCTCTATACAGACCGACTGCTTGATGACCTCGAGTGGAGGGCAGGCACTCACAAGCCGCTTCACGAGCCCGAAGTAACTGCTCGGAATCGGCTCGGCAGGCCACAGCGGGATAATTACATCCTTCATGGCTAGCTCGACCGCCTTATGTAGTTCGATCAGCTGCTTCAGTTGATCGGAGAAAGGCACCGGATAATTCGGCGCCAAATACTGCATCCAGAAGAGCTTATCCACAGTATTCCTTTCTTCGGCTCGGTAGAATTGGGCGGCATCAGATATGCTGCGTGGCAGCTCCGCAAATACCCCTAGAGAAATCAGAATTCAAACTATCAACTTGATTTTCTCCTTTCAAATACCCGCTTTGTATAGAAAAAGCCTTACCATCCGCAATCTTCCTCGCCTCCTGGATTTCCTTCATGGCACCTTGGGCTTCCCCCCGGGCATCACTTGCGGCTTGGCGAGCCTGGGAGAGTTCAGATTCTTTCCCTGATAAACTCTGCTCCAAGGTCTCGCATTTCTTCATGGCCTCTTGAAGCTCTCGCTCAGCCACAATAACTCTGGCCTCGTGCTTCTCACGGAGAGCCTTCTCTGCGGCTGCCTTCTTCTCGGCTTCGGCCACAGCCTTTTTAAGAGCCTCAATTTCGGCCGTCGCCCCTAGAGGACATCATAAAAATATTTTCATCATGCACACTTATTCATTTTTGCTAAATAAACAAGGTTTCTGCATACCTTGGTTATCCTCCAACTGTTTCTGCACTCGGCCAAGTTCTCCTTCGGCCCGCTCCAGACTATGCCTCAGTCCGGATACTTCCACAGCATGAGAGGCGACAGATGCTACAGACGCCTGCTTATTAAGAAGAGACAGATGCCATCTAGTAAGTCTCTCGCGAACATAAATTTGATCCTCTGTCCAGTTCTTTCTTTAACCGAACAGTGTATCAGGGGCTGCTATCTATACCATGGCACTCTTCCAAACCTCATAAAACATACCTCAAAGCCTCTCAAGAGGCTGATATAGGATTCATTCAGTCCACTCTCAGCAGACTGAATCTTTTCAATCACTGCACCCATAAGGGCACGGTGTTCATCAACGATGGAGGCGCTCTTCAGCGCCGCCAATAAAGCATCCAACACCTCTGGTTGGACAAAGGTTGCCGGCGGAACAGACACACCCCCTCCAGCCGACGGAGGCTGCCTGCCTGATTTCGGGGCATTATGGATATCCGGAATCATGTCCGGCTGGGGGCCGGATTCAAGACGACCCCCGCCGTCAACATCCACGGGAGCCTTCTCTCCCGTGTGTCCGGACCCCGAGGTTTGGCCTCCTGGCGCCGCCTTTGCGATCTCCCCCCCCCCCCCCTCTGTGGCTTGGGTCCTTCTGTGACGAAACCTCGGAGTCATTCACATGTCTGGGGGAGGGGGCCTTCGGGCGTGTCCCGCTCTCAATGGCATCTGAACCCAGCAAGTCCTCCGACGAGGATTGTTCGGCGTGGGACCTCGCAGGACTGTAAGAAATATGGCTCAGATTAAAGTGTTATGCCATGACAAGTCTGGACGCATAAGCATGTTCGGATTTTGTACTCACTAGTTCACCAAGGGCCGGGCCCTGGGATCCCACTCCGGGCTGCTATCGGCGGCGGCAGTGGACTCCTCTGGAAGGGGAGTTTTTCCCCTTTTTGGCGAATCAGCCTCCAAGGATGTGGAGGCCGTCCTTTTCTTTCTTCCCCCCGCAGGGGATTCGTCTCCCTCCTCCTCCTTGTCCTCTTCAGAGGAAGAATGGGCATTGGAGTCTTCGGATTTTGTGTCCGAAGTGCCACGGCGACGGAGGCCGCCCCTGGTCTTCTTGGCCTCCTTTTCGGCCTTCTTCTTCGAAACCTTGTAAGGCGCCGGGACCAGCATCTTCATCATAAGTGGGCTGGCCGGTTCTTCTGGCAGCGGGGCCGGACAGTAGATCTGCCCCGCCTTCTTCGCCCAGCCCTAGGAAATTTGTGGGAAACACATTAAGCATTTTCCTAAGGATATGCAAATAAAACATATGAATCGTCAACGTACAATTACTTACCGAACTTGCAGGGCGGGACAGTTGGTACTCGCTGCTACGTCTCGAGCTTGCGTTGGTTTTTACCGAAGAGGAGGGGATGATGCAGCACAATAGCGTAAGTATTTCCCTCAGGTTTTTGAGAACCAAGGTATCAATCCAGTACGAGGGTACGCGCAAGTCCCTAATACCCGCACAAAACGATAGCTACTCGCAACCAACGCGATTAGGGGTTGTCAATCCCTTCACGGTCACTTACGAGAGTGAGATCTGATAGAGATAATATTTTTGGTATTTTTGGTATAAAGATGCAAAGTGAAAAGTAAAAAGCAAAGCAAATAAATAAAGTGATGGAGATTAATATGATGAGAATAGACCCGGGGGCCATAAGTTTCACTAGTGGCTTCTCTCAAGAGCATAAGTATTCTACGGTGGGTGAACAAATTACTGTTGAGCAATTGATAAAATTGAGCATAGTTATGAGGTTATCCAGGCAATGATCATGTATATAGGCATCACGTCCGTGACAAGTAGACCGAAACGATTCTGCATCTACTACTATTACTCCACTCATCGACCGCTATCCAGCATGCATCTAGAGTATTAAGTTAAAAACAGAGTAACGCCTTAAGCAAGATGACATGATGTAGAGGAATAAATTCATGCAATATGATAAATACCCCATCTTGTTATCCTCGATGGCAATAATACAATACGTGCCTTGCAACCCCTTCTGTCACTAGGTAAGGACACCGCAAGATTGAACCCAAAGCTAAGCACTTCTCCCCATTGCAAGAACTACCAATCTAGTTGGCCAAACCAAACGGATAATTCGAAGAGACTTGCAAAGATAACTTAATCATACATAAAAGAATTCAGAGAAGAATCAAATATTTTCCATAGATAAGCTGGATCCTAAACCCACAATTCATCGGTCTCAACAAACACACCGCAAAAAGAAGATTACATCGAATAGATCTCCACGAGAGAGGGGGAGAACATTGTATTGAGATCCAAAAAGAGAGAAGAAGCCATCTAGCTACTAACTATGGACCCGAAGGTCTGAAGTAAACTACTCACACTTCATCGGAGGGGCTATGGTGATGATGTAGAAGCCCTCCGTGGTGGATGCCCCCTCCGGCGGAGCTCCGGAACAGGCCCCAAGACGGGATCTCGTGGATACAGGAATGTACGGTGGTGTAATTAGGTTTTTGGCTCCGTCTTCGATCTGTTGGGGGTACGTAGGTATATATAGGAGGAAGGAGTACGTCGGTGGAGCGTTAGGGGGCCCACGAGGCAGGGGGCGCGCCTAGGGGGGAGGGCGCGCCCCCCACCCTCGTGGCCGCCTCTGGCACTCCTTGGAGTAGGGTCCAAGTCTCCTGGAGCACGTTTGGTGAGAAGATCACGTTCCCGAAGGTTTCATTCCGTTTGGACTCCGTTTGATATTCCGTTTCTTCGAAACACTGAAATAGGCAAAAAAACAGCAATTCCGGGCTGGGACTCCGGTTAATAGGTTAGTCCCAAAAATAATATAAAAGTGGAAAATAAAGCCCATTATAGTCCAAAACAATAGATAAAGTAGCATGGAGCAATCAAAAATTATAGATACGTTGGAGACGTATCAGGCATCCCCAAGCTTAATTCCCGTTCGTCCTAGGTAAATGATAAAAAGAGAATTTTTGATGTGGAGTGATACTTTGGTATAATTTCAATGTAAATCTTCTTAATTGTGATATGAATATTCAGATCCGAAAGATTCAAGACAAAAGTTCATATTGACATAAAATAATAATAATTCAAGCATACTAATCAAAATAATTATGTCATCTCAAAATAACATGGCCAAAGAAAGTTCATCCCTACAAAATCATATAGTTAGGCTATGCTTCATTTTCGTCACACAAAGATGTTCCCAACTTCTATACCCCCGATGACAAGCCAAGCAATTGTTTCATACTTAAATAATCTTAAACTTTTTCAACCTTCACGCAATACATGAGCGTGAGCCATGGATATAGCACTATGGGTGGAATAGAATATGATGGGGATTGTGTGGAGAATACAAAAAGGGAGAAAGTCTCACATTGACGAGGATAACCAACGGGCTATGGAGATGCCCATCAATTGATGTCAACATGAGGAGTAGGGATTGCCATGCAACAGATGCACTAGAGCTATGGATGCTCAACAAAAGAAAACTAGTGGGTGTGCATCCAACTTGCTTGCTCATGAAGACCTAGGGCATTTGAGGAAGCCCATCGTAGGAATATACAAGCCAAGTTCCATAACGAAAAATTCCCACTAGTATAAAAAGGACAACTTATGAAACTCACTATATGAAAAACATGGTGCTACTTTGAAGAACAATATATGAGACTCACTACATGAAGAACGAGGTGCTACTTTGAAGCACAAAATATGAGACTCATTGCATGAAGAACATGGTGCTACTTTGAAGCACAAGTGTGGAAAAAGAGATAGTAGCATTGCCATTTTCTTTTCCTTTTTTTTGGGCCTTTTTTTTGCCTTTCTCTTTTTTTATTTGGGCAATGCTCTAATAATGATGATCATCACACTTCTATTGATTACAACATAGGGATTACAACTCGAAACTAGAACAAGGTATGACTCTATATGAATGCCTCCGGCGGTGTACCGGGATGGTGCAATGAATCAAGAGTGACATGTATGAAAATAATGCATGGTGGCTTTGCCACAAATACGATGTCAACTACATGATCATGCAATGGCAATATGACAAAAGTAATGTATGTCATAATAATGATGAACGGAACGGTGGAAAGTTGCATGGCAATATATCTCGGAATGGCTATGGAAATGCCATAATAGGTAGGTATGGTGGCTGTTTTGAGGAAGATATAGGGAGGTTTATGTGTGATAGAGCATATCGTATCACGGGGTTTGGATGCACCGGCGAAGTTTGCGCCAACTCTCAATGTGAGAAAGGGCAATGCACGGTACAGAAGAGGCTAGCAAGGCGGAAAGGTAAGAGTGCGTATAATACATGGACTCAACATTAGTCAAAAGAACTCATATACTTATTGCAAAAATTTAGAAGTCATCAAAAATCAAGTACTACGCGCATGCTCCTAGGGGGATAGATTGGTAGGAAAAGACCATTGCTCGTCCCCGACCGCCACTCATAAGGATGCACAAGTCAGGTACACTTCATGCTTCAAATTTGTTACACAACTTTAACCATACGTGCATGCTACGGGATTTGCTAACTTCAACACAAGCATTTCTCAAATTCACAACTACTCAACTAGCATGACTTTGATATTATTACCTCCATATCTCAAAACAATTATCAAGCATCAAACTTATCTTAGTATTCAACGCACTCAAAAGAAAGTTTCACATATCTTGAACACCAAGTATATTAACATTAAGCAAATTACCATGCTATTAACGACTCTCAAAATAATCTAAGTGAAGCATGAGAGATCAAGTTTCTTTAAAAAAAATCCACCACCGTTCTCTAAAAGATCTAAGTGAAGCACTAGAGCAAAAATTATCAAGCTCAAAAGATATAAGTGAAGCACTATGAGCAAAAATTATCAAGCTCAAAAGATATAAGTGAAGCACATAGAGTATTCTATCAAATTCTAATTCATATATGACTCTCTCAAAAGGTGTGTACAGCAAGGATGATTATGGTAACAAACAAGCAAAGACTCAAATAATACAAGACGCTCCAAGAAAACACATATCATGTTGGTGAATAAAAATATAGCTCCATGTAAATTACCGATGGAAGTAGACGAAAGAGGGGATGCCTTCCGGGGCATCCCCAAGCTTTGACTTTTTGGTGTCCTTGGTTTATCTTGGGGGTGCCATGGGAATCCCCAAGCTTAGGCTCTTGCCACTCCTTGTTCCATAATCCATCAAAAGAATTCACCCAAAACTTGAAAACTTCACAACACAAAACTCAATAGAAATCTCGTGAGCTCCGTTAGAGAAAGAAAACAAAAGTCTACTTTAAGGTACTGTAATTAACTCATTTTTTATTTATATTGGTGTTAAACCTACTGTATCCCAACTTCTCTATGGACCATAAACTATTTTACTAGCCATAGATTCATCAAAATAAGCAAACAACACACGCAAAACAGAATCTGTCAAAAAACAGAACAGTCTGTACTAATCTGTAACTAACGCAAACTTCTGGAACCCAAAAACTTCTACCAAAATTAGACGACCTGTACAATTTGTTTATTGATCAGCAGAAATTGGAATCAGTATTTTATCACGTTCTGGTGATTTTTAACAATTCGGGCACTGAGCACAAAGATTCTGGAAATTACAGCAAGATCAAATAACTATCATCCAAGAAGATCCAATAGGTTCAACTTGGCACAAACACTAATTAAAAGATAAAACCACATCTAAACAAAGGCTAGATGGATTATTTATTCCCAAACAGAACCAAAAACAAAAAACTCAAAATAAAATTGGGTTGCCTCCCAACAAGCGCTATCGTTTAACGCCCCTAGCTAGGCATAAAAACAAGGATAGATCTAGGTATTGCCATCTTTAATTTTCAATTTTTTAGCGGAGTCATGCTCAAATCTGGGGGGTTCTTCCCTCTTCCCGTCATACTCGGAAATTTTTATATCTAAAGAATCCAACCGTTTATTACAAAGAGTAATCAACATATTCATACGGTTAAGATTTCCGCTAATATTTTTAAGAGGCTCAAGAGACTTTTGTAAAATCTTTGTTACTTCGCAAATCTTCTCAAACACTTGGGTTTCTTCCTGGGTAGGATGAGATCCTCCCTTTTGGGGTAGTGTTCCCACTATTCCCTCTATAATCTCATGCGCAATACTGGGATCAATATTACTAAATTTCCCTTGGCAATGCAATCCAAGAGTTGTCTATGCGTCATGTTTAACCCAACATAAAAATTGCGAAGAAGAATTCTAAAGTTCACCTCTAGGGTGCACTTACGATAAGATTCCATCATCCTATACCAAGCATCTTTTTAGTTTTCTCCTTGCCTTTGCTTGAAGTGAAGAACTTCAAACTCAGGAGACATAGGAGCGGATAAGTAATTCGACATAACGACAAGCAAGCGAACTAACACACGAGCAAACAAAAGGCAAAGGGAAAAAGAGGAGGAGATTGGGAAAGAGAGAGCGAATAAAACGGCAAGGGTGAAGTGGGGGAGAGGAAAACGAGAGGCAAATGGCAAATAATGTAATGCGAGAGATAGGGATTGTGATGGGTACTTGGTATGTTGACTTTTGCGTAAGCCTCCCCGGCAACGGCGCCAGAAATCCTTCTTGCTACGTCTCGAGCTTGCTTTGGTTTTCCCCGAAGAGGAGGGGATGATGCAGCACAATAGCATAAGTATTTTCCTCAGTTTTTGAGAACCAAGGTATCAATCCAGTAGGAGGCTACGCGCAAGTCCCTCGTACCTGCACAAAACAATAGCTACTCGCAACCAACGCGATTAGGGGTTGTCAATCCCTTCACGGTCACTTAAGAGAGTGAGATCTGATAGAGATAATATTTTTGGTAATTTTGGTATAAAGATGCAAAGTGAAAAATAAAAGCAAAGCAAGTAAATAAAGTGATGGAGATTAATATGATGAGAATAGACCCGGGGGCCATAGGTTTCACTAGTGGCTTCTCTCAAGAGCATAAGTATTCTACGGTGGGTGAACAAATTACTGTTGAGCAATTGACAGAATTGAGCATAGTTATGAGGTTATCCAGGCAATGATCATGTATAGGCATCACGTCCGTGACAAGTAGACCGAAAAGATTCTGCATCTACTACTGTTACTCCACTCATCCACCGCTATCCAGCATGCATCTAGAGTATTAAGTTAAAAACAGAGTAACGCCTTAAGCAAGATGACATGATGTAGAGGAATAAATTCATGCAATATGATAAATACCCCATCTTGTTATCCTCGATGGCAACAATACAATATGTGCCTTGCAACCCCTTCTGTCACTAGGTAAGGACACCGCAAGATTGAATCCAAAGCTAAGCACTTCTCCAATTGCAAGAACTACCAATCTAGTTGGCCAAACCAAACGGATAATTCGAAGAGACTTGCAAAGATAACTTAATCATACATAAAAGAATTCAGAGAAGAATCAAATATTTTCCATAGATAAGCTGGATCATAAACCCACAATTCATCTGTCTCAACAAACACACCGCAAAAATAAGATTACATCGAATAGATCTCCACAAGAGAGGGGGAGAACATTGTATTGAGATCCAAAAAGAGAGAAGAAGCCATCTAGCTACTAACTATGGACCCGAAGGTCTGAAGTAAACTACTCACACTACATCGGAGGGGCTATGGTGATGATGTAGAAGCCCTCCGTGGTGGATGCCCCCTCCGGCGGAGCTCCGGAACAGGCCCCAAGACGGGATCTCGTGGATACAGGAATGTACGGTGGTGGAATTAGGTTTTTGGCTCCGTCTTTGATCTGTTGGGGGTACGTAGGTATATATAGGAGGAAGGAGTACATCGGTGGAGCGTTAGGGGGCCTATGAGGCAGGGGGGCACGCCCAGGGGGGAGGGCGCCCCCCCCCCCCCACCCTCGTGACCGCCTCTGGCACTCCTTGGAGTAGGGTCCAAGTCTCCTGGATCACGTTCGGTGAGAAGATCACGTTCCC
>LR880967.1:3891874-3906267 GCA_904067115.1 Aegilops sharonensis
GCACTCCTTGGAGTAGGGTCCAAGTCTCCTGGATCACGTTCGGTGAGAAGATCACGTTCCCGAAGGTTTCATTCCATTTGGACTCCGTTTGATATTCCGTTTCTTCGAAACACTGAAATAGGCAAAAAACAGCAATTTCGGGCTGGGCCTCCGGTTAATATGTTAGTCCCAAAAATAATATAAAAGTGGAAAATATAGCCCATTATAGTCCAAAACAATAGATAAAGTAGCATGGAGCAATCAAAAATTATAGATACGTTGGAGACGTATCACCCGCGATCCTCGGCGGAGTCCGGCCACGATTTGCCGGACTTGGAAAGCACCTTCCAGATGTCCTTGTGCGAAGAGCCAAAGAGCTCTAGCAGGGTCTGGTGCTCGGCCGGGTTGAACTCCCATAAATTGCAAGCCCGGTGTTGACAAGGTAGAATCCGGCGAACTAACAACACCTGGACTACATTGACGAGCTTGATGTTCTTGTCTTCCATATCTTGGACGCGCGTCTGAAGCACCGATAGTTCGTCAGACGAAGCCCAGTTCAGGCCCTTCTTGGGCCAGGACGTGAGTCGCAGAGGGGCTCCGGATCTGAATTCTGGAGCTGCGGCACATTCCTTGCCGCGCGGCTCAGTGATGTAAAACCACTGCTGCTGCCACTCCTTGACGGAATCATTGAAAGTACCTGTTGGCCATGTAACGTTGGGCATCTTGCTCACCATGGCGCCTCCGCACTCGGCGTGCTCGCCGCTCACTACCTTGGGCTTCACGTTAAAAACCTTTAGCCATAAGCCAAAGTGTGGCGGGATGCGGAGAAAGGCCTCACACACGACGATGAATGTCGAGATGTTGAGGAAGGAATTTGGGGATAGATCATGAAAATCAATCCCGTAATAGTACATGATGCCGCTAACGAATGGGTGGAGGGGAAACCCTAGCCCGCGGATGAAATGAGGGAGGAATACCACCCTCTCATGGGGTTCCGGAGTAGGGACGATCTGTCCCGCCGTCGGGAGACGGTGGCCAATTCTTTTGGCCAAATACCCCCCCCCCCCCCCTAAGTTTTTGATATCCTTCTCTCGGATAGTAGAGGCCATCCACTTGCCTCCTGCTCCGGATCCGGACATTTTCAGGAAACCTTTTTGGGCGGAGAAGACGGACGCTTGGGCACTAGGGATCGAGTGAAAAGGAATGGATGAGCAGAGGAAGAAGAAGGCGTGGGTGAAAAGGGGAGTTCTTATCCCCTTTAAAGGCAGTGGAGATCCTGCACCTCCCCATTTGCCCGGTAAATTCTCTTATTCCCCAAGCGCCACGATTGATGGCATGGTTGGGTTACCCACACATGTATTGATGAGAATCCCGTGATAAGGGGACACGATCTCTGCTTCGACAAGACGTGCCAATAAAAACGGTTCAAATAATGACCGGGGCCGTGGCGTGATGTCACGCTATGAAAAGTTGTCAGGAGATTAGATTTGTGGAATATTGTGCTCTCTACGGTGGTATGTGGAATTTGTTTTGCAGAGCCGGACACGATTCTTGTGTTCAAAATCTTCTATGGAGTATTCGGAGAAGGAACCCGCCTTGCAATTCCGAAGACAATCTGCACGCCGGACTCATCGTCATTGAAGTCTGGTTCAGGGGCTACTGAGGGAGTCCGGGATTAAGGGGTCCTCGGACAGCCGGACTATATACTTTGGCCGGACTGTTGGACTATGAAGATACAAGATTGAAGACTTTGTTCCATGTCCGGATGGGACTCTCCTTTGCGTGGAAGGCAAGCTTGGCAATTCGGATATGTAGATCTCCTTCTCTGTAACCGACTCTGTGTAACCCTAGCCCCC
Source organism: Aegilops sharonensis (assembly GCA_904067115.1). Taxonomy (NCBI): domain Eukaryota; kingdom Viridiplantae; phylum Streptophyta; class Magnoliopsida; order Poales; family Poaceae; genus Aegilops; species Aegilops sharonensis. Next base: position 3,893,710 of record LR880967.1, read on the forward strand.
TCCGGTGTCTATATAAACCGGAGGGTTTAGTCCGTAGGACAACAACAATAATAATCATAATAGGCTAGCTTCTAGGGTTTAGCCTCTATGATCTCGTGGTAGATCAACTCTTGTAATACTCATATCATCAAGATCAATCAAGCAGGAAGTAGAGTATTACCTCCATCGAGTGTGCCCGGACCTGGGTAAACATCGTGTCCCCCGCCTCCTGTTACCATTAGCCTTAGACGCACAGTTCAGGACCCTCTACCGAGATCTGCCGGTTTTGACACCAACACCCGGTCCAGCTGATGTATCAGACAAACGAAAAAGTCCCGTGGGATACAACGGTACCCTGCAGGCCGCTCGCCGGCTATACGCATCTCCTCTGCCCAGAGCTTCCCAACCTTGTCCAGCCCGTGGATGCTGCCTGTAGACGCCATTAGGAGCATGTTGTAGCCTTGTAGGTGCATTGATCAGGCGTGTTCCCCTCACGCCAGTACCGCTTGACGGAGGGCCACAAGCCTCAACACTACCACATGCGGCGCATAGACGATCAGATTGATTTCTTCCCATAAATCATCTGCGTGAATTTAAGTGTTTTTGTTTAATATTAGGCATAGATAAGAGGTAGCAAAAATGAGCCTTTGAAGTATAAGAAAATGAGTTGTACTCATACATGCCGATATCAACACAAGGCCCCACACCGCTTGTACTACACCTAGCTAGTCCAAGTCGACCGACCCAACGCACGATTTGAACGTTTGTGACCACACGATTAAGCCAGCTAACCCCTCACACATATCCATGTCTTCATCTGCGTGCTTTGCTCGTCGTCGTCCTGCTTGAAGCTCCATGGCGCCGCTTGCCTTCGCAGCTCGCTGTGCAGCTAGCCATCGCATCTCGCGTGGGCCGCTCGCCGGCTTGACAATTACAACGCTGGTGTCCTCGTAGTTCTGCACCTATGCAGCAAAACGCGCTGCCGGTTCCAGCAATTCAGCCCACCGGTTGCAACTTTCATCTCCTGTTTGCTGATCCGTCGTAGCTATCGACGTCGAGTGCCGGTCATAGGGACTCGTCCACTTGGCCAGCTTGCTTGTAGCACTATAGTTGCTGATTGTAGCAGAACCGTTCACCGGTGGCAGCAAAAATTGCAGCGCTGTCCTCACCGGCCACACTTCACCGTCACCAGTTGCAGCATGCATATACTTCCATCGGTAGTAGCTTTCCGTCCACTGGTTGCAACAATCACATTGTCCTCGTTGCCGGTCAAAACTTCATCATGGCCGGTTGCAGCACGTATGTCCGCTGGTTGTAGCTTTTATGTTGCCGGCTGCAGCAAATGGCGGTACCGTCGTCGTCGGCCACAACTCACTGTTGCCGGTTACAGCATATCTGTCCGCCAGTGGTAGCTTTTCTGTTGACGGTTGCAGCATATCCGATGGCAGTTGTATCATCGTCACACCGGACGCAGCTCCCGGACGTCCTGTGCCTGGAGGAGAGGAGGGAGTGGTGGTCAAGAGAGGCAATTCCATGGCAGCATGGTGTTTCTTGCAGACGAGGGAGAGAAGAGCTGTCGAAAGAGAATGAGTGGACGAGGGGATTCGTGGAGATAAAGAAGATAAGAATAAGGTTGGGGATGAGCGGTTGCGCGCGATCCACCTAGATGACCTGGCACACGTGGGCAGCTGGCCGACCGGCTGCGAAAGTTTCCCACTAAATTTTGGATCGCAATTTAACACATGCCACTATTGCGGCTGCTGTGGGCAACATGTACCTATCTGTCTATAAAAACCCAGCAACATCGATCTCAACCACTGTCCAGGGGTCTAGGCTAGGCAGGCACATACAGATACATACAAACCATGGAATTCATGCTAATTGTGTTGCTACTTTCCCTTGTGTTGTGCACCAGCGCGGTTGCCGTTTTCCGGCGTCGTGCTTGGGCTTGGGCCGTCCACGACGGTCAACAGCCGATCATCGAGATCCGCGACCCTACCATCGCCCGCCGAGCGCTCATGGACCACGCTGATGCTTTCTGCAACCGACCGCTGAACCTATTCCCTGTGGCCCTTGTCAGCCGGCGTCGCCGCAGTCACAGCGACAACCTCACGTCCGTGCCCTACGGCCCGCGTTGGCGTGCTCTCCGGTGCACCCTCAATGCCGCGGTCCTCCACCCGTCACGTCTTGGACACACGGACCCGCTGCGCCTCGAGGCCATGGATGCCCTCGTTGCTGACCTCCGCGTCCGGTGCGGCGGCGGCGGCGGCGAGATTGTCGTCCGCGACATCCTCAACGCCGCTGTGTTTCCACTGGTGGCTCGCATGTGCTTCGGTAGCGGCGTGGAGGAGGGTCACGTACGCGCCATGCGTGACTTGCTCCAGGCCTTTGTGCTGGCCGTTGATGGCACCAAGGATTTTGCCAGCTCCAAGATGGCGAAGCTGCTGCACTGGAGGCAATGGCACCGGTTCCTCGCCTTCCGAGGCAAGCAGGCTGAGCTTTTCCTCCCTCTGGTGAACGCAAGACGGAACGCTAACCGTCATCTCAAGCTCAGCGGTGGCCTGCCGGCATATCTAGACCACCTCCTCGACGCCCGCGTCCCCGTCCCCGTCGACTCTGACCACACAGCCGATGGCAAGGCCCTGCGCCCTCTCACAGACGACGAGCTGGTGAGCCTTCTCTCAGAGTTCCTCGGTGCTGGGCCAGGGACCGTGGTGTCCAGCATGGAGTGGACCCTCGCTCACCTCGTGCTCCAGCCGGAGGTCCAGAACAAGATCCGACGCGAGGTCGACGCCGTGGAGGGCGCACTGTCCGAGGCACGCGTCCGGCAGATGAAGTACATGCACGCCGTCATGCTCGAGAGCCTTCGACTCCACCCGCCGATTCCGGTGTTGCTGCGCGACGTGCCTGATCAGGCGGTTGCCGGAATCCTGGGATGCGCCGCCGCCGCCGTGCCGACGGAGGGGATGCGGGCGCACTTCAACCTGGGAGAGATCGGCAGGGACAAGAATGCATGGACGGAACCCGACGCGTTCCGTCCGGAGCGCTTCCTCGCCGGGGGCGAGGGGGAGGGCGTGGGCCTGGTGCCGGGGCCCAAGCGCAAGGAGATCAAGATGATGCCGTTCGGCGCGGGGCGGAGGGCGTGCCCGGGAGGAGGGCTCGCCACCATGCATGTCAAAAGCTTCGTCGCGGCGCTCGTACGTGAGTTCGAGTGGGCGCCGCCGACGGGGGGTGGCGTCGACCTCACGGAGCTGGATGGGTTCTTCAAGGTCATGAAGAGCCCGCTCCGGGCGCGGGTGACGCTGCGGTAGCGCGACTGCAGGCGTTTGACCTATCCCAGGATCGATCCCAAAGCTCGCAAGCCGTATAATGTCGCCAGATGTAGTACGAATAACATCAAACGTACGTGCACTGTTGTTGGTGTGTATTAATTCCCTCCTCCTTCCTGTGTTATAGTCACTCACTCATATAGACTTGCTGCGTACGTGCTCCCTATGTTTGTTGGAATTAATGTACTCCCTCTGTTCATAAATATAACATGTTTTTGGAGATTTTAATACTATAAACAAGAGTACATACAGATTGAAATAAGTGAACAAACACAACACAGAGTAGCATTACTGAAAAAATTTCATAGTTACCGAGTTCTTTGCCGAGTACTAGAACACGGGATTACGGTAAAAGGCAAGTAATTAAGCCGAGTGTAGATCTCGGCAAACAGTAGGACACGGCACATGGGAAGCCCTACGGAGCCCCGCCCGCTACATACTCGGCAAACATAAAGGAACTCGGCTTATGCACAGTATGCCGAGAGCCCTGTGGAAGGCACCCGACAAATAGGAGCCACGTGGCATGGCCGTTTGTTGCAACAACAAAAAAAAGAAGATAAATCCACCTACTCTATCCTACTCCCTCTGTTCCCTAATATAACACCTTATAGGTTTTTCTTGATTTATATGTATCNTCCGTCCGGAGCGCTTCCTCGCCGGGGGCGAGGGGGAGGGCGTGGGCCTGGTGCCGGGGCCCAAGCGCAAGGAGATCAAGATGATGCCGTTCGGCGCGGGGCGGAGGGCGTGCCCGGGAGGAGGGCTCGCCACCATGCATGTCAAAAGCTTCGTCGCGGCGCTCGTACGTGAGTTCGAGTGGGCGCCGCCGACGGGGGGTGGCGTCGACCTCACGGAGCTGGATGGGTTCTTCAAGGTCATGAAGAGCCCGCTCCGGGCGCGGGTGACGCTGCGGTAGCGCGACTGCAGGCGTTTGACCTATCCCAGGATCGATCCCAAAGCTCGCAAGCCGTATAATGTCGCCAGATGTAGTACGAATAACATCAAACGTACGTGCACTGTTGTTGGTGTGTATTAATTCCCTCCTCCTTCCTGTGTTATAGTCACTCACTCATATAGACTTGCTGCGTACGTGCTCCCTATGTTTGTTGGAATTAATGTACTCCCTCTGTTCATAAATATAACATGTTTTTGGAGATTTTAATACTATAAACAAGAGTACATACAGATTGAAATAAGTGAACAAACACAACACAGAGTAGCATTACTGAAAAAATTTCATAGTTACCGAGTTCTTTGCCGAGTACTAGAACACGGGATTACGGTAAAAGGCAAGTAATTAAGCCGAGTGTAGATCTCGGCAAACAGTAGGACACGGCACATGGGAAGCCCTACGGAGCCCCGCCCGCTACATACTCGGCAAACATAAAGGAACTCGGCTTATGCACAGTATGCCGAGAGCCCTGTGGAAGGCACCCGACAAATAGGAGCCACGTGGCATGGCCGTTTGTTGCAACAACAAAAAAAAGAAGATAAATCCACCTACTCTATCCTACTCCCTCTGTTCCCTAATATAACACCTTATAGGTTTTTCTTGATTTATATGTATCTAGACACATTCTAGTATGTATTTAGTCAATATTTTGAAATGGCTAAAATGTCTTATATTAGAAAACGGAGAAAGAACATGTGAAACTATACGGTAATGATAAGTTGATAATTGACGAACCGCAGCTGCCAAGCGAACATATTTTTGTTGCAACTTTACCTGGCAGGAGATGGCAAATCCTGCCGTTTTTTTTCCTGCAAAATTTCTCTTCTTTTCAAAAGATAACATGCATTTGTGAAGAAACTGACAACCGCATACAACCAAACTCGTCATCTAAATATCTAAAGAAACTGACCCCCGATAGAGACATAATTGATGCATTCGACATGGCTTGTACGTACCGAGTTGGACATATCACATGGCTGATACATCCAGCGACACATGACTGACAACGACTTGATTTTGTCCTCTGCGAATCTAGATACATCCTTTACAAAAACCCAGGATTTAACAGAGAGCCGGACTTCACACGCTGCTGCATACCAAGTGCTTGACTGTTGGTACCTACTCGCTCCTGCAATTACTCTCTCCCGTTACATTGGACACCATTGATGCAACAATGATCTAGCGACAACATATCTACAAGGATAGTAGAAATTTTGTTCAGAAGGTGAACATCTCCTTGATGCAGCATGCCACCGCAGTTCGTGGGTTTCCTTCATCTCAAGCTCTCCAGTTTCTTTCCTGTCATGCGAATCAAACTGCTGCCACATTAGTTTTTTTCCGCCATTGCCATGGGATGAGAAGCAAATATTGCCGCCCCCTTTCTTTCTGAATGTGTTGCCATTTAATCTGCATGTGTATGAGCAACAGAATAAGTGCAGATTCCTGGACATGAGTGGATATACCCTGTTTGAGCAGAGCAACAATAGCAAGGATATAATTCATGTTCATCCAGCAAATGATGCTGATGCACAATTTGTCGCTGACAGCTCATATCCAGAGCAAACTGATACATCTCCTGAGCATACTGTTGTTGAGAAGGTCCTGATGCACGAACTAGTCACCTTAGTTTCACTGCTGGTGATTGATGGCCTGCCATTGAAACCGCCACGGCCATTATTCTTGCAGCTCAATAAAGGAGTTCGAGCGACAATAATTTTATTGCCTAAGTTACGTCCATTTTCTTGGTTTGGTAAGTTTGATGATTCTTCTAATGAATACGAAACCTGCAATGAATTATGCATTCCTTGGGCCTATATGTGGAAGTTGTTAAAAGGTTTTCCTGCTCGACCATGTCTCTGTTGTGAGTTCCTGAAGGTTGATAAGATACGACAGTATTTTGTTTCCCTGGCCAAGTTGCAGCCCTGGCATTATTGGGAGCTATCTTTGCTGCTGAGTGATAATGATCAAATGGGTTCTCCATTTGTGCAATGGGAAATTGCCTGGGCACATTGTCTTGCACCAGGGTTCCAGTCTTGTTATACCGAACATGTTTCTTCATATGGTTCTTAGAGTTTACAGTGGACCATTGCATGGTGTCCGAGTTCTCATATACAACCATGGTTGCCGTTTCAATGCTTGCAGCAAGGAGCAATGACGGTTTTAGCAATTGATGGCATGACATTTGAATTTCCCTTATCATTGTTTACTTGGAGTCCTGGTGGTTGCTTGCATGGAATACATGGAAAAACTGCTGAAATTTGAGATGGGCTCTAGGCCCATATAGCAATTTCTGAAAAATTTCTAAGGGCCCATGTGGGTTTATTGGCACTAGGTGGAGTGCGAAGTTTAGTCCCACCCCGGAAGTGGAAGAGGAGTTGGACCTCCTTATAAGGGTTCCTCTTCTACATGCTATTGGAGCTTGAGAAAAGAAGAGGCCCTCGCGCACTCCTCTGCCGCCCGCCTCGTCGCGGGTTGCGGGATTGAGCCGAGCCGAGTTCACACCTACGCGCTTATTTTTGCCAGTCACTAACAGGGAGTTCTCTGACAGCTGGGCCACGATCTGAGGCGTCGGATCGTGGGCAGTCACGGACTCGGACGTGGGTGTCGAGCCCACGTCTCTTCACGCGGCTGCGTCTATATAAGTGTGCGGTGTCTCCTGACCCTAGCGGCCACGAATATATCACATCTGCTCCACACGCACGCCCACCGTCGTTCCCTTGCTGCTGCTGCCGCCGGTGACTCGATCCCGTCCGCCGCGTACACGGTCAACGGGAGAGCAGGTCCCCAAAACCACGCCCTTCTGGTTCCTGTACGGGTGAGGGGCGAATAGGTTTTTGGGCAGCGATTACGCGACTGCTCGCTTCCGATCGTCCACTTCCTCTACGTCCGCGTCGCCTACATCATCACCATGTCCACCGACGCCGAACGTGCCGCCGCCGAGAAAGCTGAAGCCGACAAGAAGGCCGCCGAGGACGCCGCTGCTGCCACCAACGCCACGGCCTCTACATGGCCTACTGGAGGGTATAACTCGTTTATCCCGCTCCTACTGTTTTCTGTTTTAGCCATGCTAGCGTTATACATAGATCTTTCTGGAATTAGCGTAGTATGTGCTTGCTTGACTGAATATCAGTATGCGTTTATTTGTATCAATGCCATGCTAGTGATTTACTCGTGGATTAATTTAATCGAGAAATTGCCTATTTACTCAACAATCCAAAAACCTATTATGTGTAGGAATTTTTCGGCAAGTGGCTTTGTCGCTGCACTGAAACCGGATAAGTTTGCCGGTACGTATTTTAAGCGTTGGCAGACTAAGACCACTTTATGGCTCACGGCTATGAACGTGTTCTGGGTCACCGGTGTCTCCACGGGAACGATTGCTCCTGAACAGGAGAAGACGTTCAAGGAGCCCACAGTTGTGTTTCTCGGAGCAGTTCTTAGCGTGATCGGAGATAAGCTGGTCGACGCATATTTACATGTGCATGTCGCCAAGGACTTGTGGGAGGCGCTCGAATCTAAGTTCGGGGCCGCCGATGCCGGGAGTGAGATGTATATTATAGAGTAGTTCCACGATTACAAGATGGTTGAAAACCGTCCTATATTGGAGCAGGCTCATGAGATAATATGCATTGTTAAGGAGCTTGAGCTTCTTAAGTGCGAGTTACCGGGCAAATTTGTCGCGGGCTGCATAATCGCTAAGCTCCCTAATTCCTGGAGGAACTTTGCCACCACTCTGAAACATCAGAAGCGTGAATTCTCTGTGGAGGATGTCATTGGCCATCTGAGTGTTGAGAAGAATTCAAGGGCAAAGGACTCGCACGGAAAAGGGGCCGAAGGGACTTCTGTCGCCAACATGGTGAACCAGAAGAACTTAAACTCCCACAAGCCCAAGGGAAAGAATGGTGTCCAACACAATACCGACTTCAAAAAGAAGGATAAGAAGACCTTCAAGAAGAACAAGAAGGATGAGGGCTGCTTTACTTGTGGTTCGGTTGAACATTGGGCCAACAAGTGACCAAATAAGTACAAGAAGCCAGGACAGGACTCCAAGTCTATCAACATGATTGTGGGCAACAATGAGAATGGTGCATCTGGGTACGGTAATTTATTTACTATTTTTTCAGTGTTTCAGCCCAACGATTGGTGGGTGGACACAGGTGCAGGTGTTCATGTGTGTGCTGGCATTTCATTGTTCACTTCTTACCAGGTCACAGGCTACGGGTCCGTATTGATGGGGAATGGCGCGAGTGCTTCTGTTCATGGTGTTGGCACGGTCGATCTGAAGTTTACTTCGGGAAGGATCGTGCAGCATGTCCCTGCTATCAAGAAGAACCTTGTTAGTGGCTCCCTTCTATGTAGAGAAGGGTTTAAGTTGGTTTTCGAGTCTAATAAATTAGTTGTTACGAAATATGGACTCTTTGTTGGAAAAGGTTATGAGAGCGGAGGGATGTTCCGCCTTTCCCTCGCAGATTTTTGTAATAAAGTCGTGAACCATATTCATTCGAATGTTAATGAATCTGAAGTTTGGCATTCACATCTTTGTCATATTAGTTTCGGTGCTATGATGCGGCTAGTCAAGTTGGATTTAATCCCGAGTTTCACTTTAGCCAAAGGTTCTAAGTGCCTTTCATGTGTGCAAGCTAAGCAACCTCGCAAGCCTCACAAGGCCGCGGAGGAGAGACACTTGGCACCATTAGAATTCATACATTCTGATCTTTGTGAGATAAATGGTGTGTTCACTAAAGATGGAAAGAAATACTTAATGACATTGATAGATGATTCCACTAGATATTGCTATGTGTATCTGTTAAATACCAAAGATGAGGCTCTACACTACTTTAAAATCTATAAGGCAGAAGTTGAGAATCAACTTGAAAAGAAAATTAAACGAGTCCGGTCAGATCGTGGTGGTGAGTACTTCTCGAGTGAGTTTGGTTCCTTTTGTGCGGAACATGGCATTATTCATGAGAGGACGTCTCCTGATACGTCTCCAACGTATCTATAATTTTTGATTGCTCCATGCTACTTTATCTACTGTTTTGGACTATATTGGGCTTTATTTTCCACTTTTATATTACTTTTGGGACTAACCTATTAACCGGAGGCCCAGCCCAGAATTGCTGTTTTTTGCCTATTTCAGTGTTTCGAAGAAACGGAATATCAAACGGAGTCCAAACGAAATGAAACCTTCGGGAACGTGATTTTCCAACCGAACGTGATCCAGGAGACTTGGACCACTAGTAGAAAACGGAGCTTTAAAACCGGTTTGTAAGGGCCTTTAGTGCCGGTTATGGAACCGGCACTAAAGTGTGGGCACTAAAGCCCGCCCCCCCCCCCCCCCCCCCCGGCCCCCCCCCCCCCCCCCCCCGGCCCCCCCCCCCCCCCCCCCCGGCCCCCCCCCCCCCCCCCCCCGGCCCCCCCCCCCCCCCCCCCCGGCCCCCCCCCCCCCCCCCCCCGGCCCCCCCCCCCCCCCCCCCCGGCCCCCCCCCCCCCCCCCCCCGGCCCCCCCCCCCCCCCCCCCCGGCCCCCCCCCCCCCCCCCCCCGGCCCCCCCCCCCCCCCCCCCCGGCCCCCCCCCCCCCCCCCCCCGGCCCCCCCCCCCCCCCCCCCCGGCCCCCCCCCCCCCCCCCCCCGGCCCCCCCCCCCCCCCCCCCCGGCCCCCCCCCCCCCCCCCCCCGGCCCCCCCCCCCCCCCCCCCCGGCCCCCCCCCCCCCCCCCCCCGGCCCCCCCCCCCCCCCCCCCCGGCCCCCCCCCCCCCCCCCCCCGGCCCCCCCCCCCCCCCCCCCCGGCCCCCCCCCCCCCCCCCCCCGGCCCCCCCCCCCCCCCCCCCCGGCCCCCCCCCCCCCCCCCCCCGGCCCCCCCCCCCCCCCCCCCCGGCCCCCCCCCCCCCCCCCCCCGGCCCCCCCCCCCCCCCCCCCCGGCCCCCCCCCCCCCCCCCCCCGGCCCCCCCCCCCCCCCCCCCCGGCCCCCCCCCCCCCCCCCCCCGGCCCCCCCCCCCCCCCCCCCCGGCCCCCCCCCCCCCCCCCCCCGGCCCCCCCCCCCCCCCCCCCCGGCCCCCCCCCCCCCCCCCCCCGGCCCCCCCCCCCCCCCCCCCCGGCCCCCCCCCCCCCCCCCCCCGGCCCCCCCCCCCCCCCCCCCCGGCCCCCCCCCCCCCCCCCCCCGGCCCCCCCCCCCCCCCCCCCCGGCCCCCCCCCCCCCCCCCCCCGGCCCCCCCCCCCCCCCCCCCCGGCCCCCCCCCCCCCCCCCCCCGGCCCCCCCCCCCCCCCCCCCCGGCCCCCCCCCCCCCCCCCCCCGGCCCCCCCCCCCCCCCCCCCCGTTTAGTGCCGGTTCGGCACGAACCGGCGCTAAAGTGCCACCACGTGGCGTGAGCTCGCGCCCTAGTATGGGGGACCTTTAGTACCGGTTGGTGTTACCAACCGGTACTAAAGGTTCTTTTTTTGAAAATTTTGGAAAAAATTATGATTTTTTTTCGATTTTTAATTTTTCAGAATTATTTGATGATTTAGTCTCTAATCACCTCCCTTAACTGCTCAACTGTGGATCACTCATTCCAAATCATCTAACTTCCCGACCGGTCACCCATCCCTCTCACTACTCCAGCCCGAGCACGCTTAACTTTCGGGTTCTATTATCCTTCGTTTCCAAGTCTGCACTTGTTGTTTTCCTGACAATAGTAAGATGTCAATCCTATTAACCCTCAGGAGTTTAGCTTGAGCATGAAGTCACACATTTCACCGTTTGAGTTTGAAACTATTATTCTAAAAAAACAGTAATTATTTAGTAACGCTAATATTTCTTGAATAAGTTTGACCATAGATTGACCACACTTTCACCACACTTTGACCATAGTTTGACCAGATTTGACCAAAATTCAAAAAATTGAAATAATTATTTAGTAACACTAATATTCTTGAATAATTATGTAGTAACATTAATACTTCTTGAATCAGTTGTTTGACCGGTTTGACAAGATTTATCCAAAATTCAAAAAAACATAAATTAGAGCATATCTTTTTTTCCTTTTACAATTTTGTCATTTCAAAAATTGTCCTAAACTCTAAACCTGGGACTTAAAACGTCGGAAACTCTATGCTAAACAGTAAAAACTAAGGGTTTAAACCATAAAACCTAACCCTAAACTCTGAAATCTAAACCCTAGCACTAAACGCTAAAAACGTCTAAAAAACGTCTAAAACGCCCAAAAACTCTATTTTCCCTTTGGAATTTTGTGATTTTAAAAAATTGTCGAAACGGAAAACTTGTTCTGCAAATTTTGATATATTATATGTATTTTTCTGAATTAGGATGATTTAGTTATGATTTTGTTCAAGTTTGAAAATTGCCCTATAGTCCCGGTTTGTGTCTCCAACCGGGACTATAGGTTAGACCCCTTTAGTGCCGGTTCGTGGCGCGAACCGGTACTAAAGGTTGGCCCTTTAGTACCGGTTTGTGCCACAAACCGGGACTAAAGGGGCTCGTGGGGCCCCGGCCTGACGCCAGCCTGCCACCACCCCTTTAGTATCGGTTCGTGGCACGAACCGGTGCTAAAGGTTCGCCACGAACCGGTACTAAAGAGCTCCTCCCGCCTAGCCATTGGAACCGGCACTAATGGACACATTAGTGCCGGTTCTGTTACAAACCGGGACTAATGTGTCTCACATTTGACCCTTTTTCTACTAGTGGACCCTACTCCAAGAAGTGCCAGAGGCGGTCACGAGGGTGGAGGGTGCGCCCCCCTGGGCGCGCCCCCCTACCTAGTGGGCCCCTGACGCTCCACCGACGTACTCCTTCCTCCTATATATACCTACGTATCCCCAAACGATCAGAACGGGAGCCAAAAACCTAATTCCACCGCCGTACCTTCCTGTATCCACGAGATCCCATCTTGGGGCCTGTTCCGGAGCTCCGCCGGAGGAGGCATCTACCACGGAGGGCTTCTACATCAACACCATAGCTCCTCCGATGAAGTGTGAGTAGTTTACTTCAGACCTTCGGGTCCATAGCTAGTAGCTAGATGGCTTCTTCTCTCTTTTTGGATCTCAATACACTGTTCTTCCCCTCTCTCGTGGAGATCTATTTGATGTAATCTTCTTTTTGCGGTGTGTTTGTTGAGACCGATGAATTGTGGGTTTATGATCCAGCTTATCTATGAATAATATTTGAATCTTCTCTGAATTCTTTTATGTATGATTGAGTTATCTTTGCAAGTCTCTTCGAATTATCCGTTTGGTTTGGCCAACTAGATTGGTAGTTCTTGCAATGGGAGAAGTGCTTAGCTTTGGGTTCAATCTTGCGGTGTCCT
>LR880967.1:3984438-3997010 GCA_904067115.1 Aegilops sharonensis
TTATTTACTAATTAAAATAATAGGAAAACAGTAGCTAGTTAATTAATTAGGATTAACAAGATTCTGCTTAAAACTATTTTTTTATTAATCCTAAAATACCCAAATTAATTCCTATGGTTAGGTAATGTCAAAATAAAGTTGGGACAAAAAGAATCATTTAAAAATAATTTTCCTAACTCATGTTATAACAGATTTACTATTCTGACTAAAATTAAATTGAAGCAATTATAAATAATTTTAACATAGCTAACAATATTTTCTACAGAAACTATAAGAAATTTTCAAACCAGAAAAAAAGAATCACCTAAAAATATTAAACAGAATAAAAGTTATGAATTTTTCAAAACAGGAACTATTCTGTTAAAACAGAAAACGAAAATAAAAGAAAATTGGCCTAATGGGCCTAAACTACGCACTGAGCGTAATATAAACTAAACGGGCCCTAGGGTTAAACTAGTCGGGCCGGGCTAAATAAAATAAACCCTAGCTAAAAACTAAACCGGTCGAACCGGGCGGTTTTATTTTTAAAAAAATACCCCTTCGGGGTGTTCTAATCCTAACCGTCGATTTGAGATCGGACGGGGGAGGGGATCTCCGGCGACTTACCGGAGCTCGGCGGCGGCGGCGGCGAGTGTGGTGGCCTCTCCGGTCGTCGGGGAGGTCGGTGGAGAGCTCCGGCGGGTGCGGGGCGACGAGGGGGGGGGCTCTTGGTGGAGTCGGGCGAGCTCGGGGAGGGCTAGGGCGGCGACGGCGACGCGAATGGCGGCGGCGGTGGGTTCGGGCTCCGGCGACGGCGTGTGAGAGAGAGGGGGTTTCCGGCGAGGGGCGAGGGGGGGGGGGAGGGGGTGCGGGGGAGGGGTTCTTATAGGGGAGGGCCTCGGCGTGGCAAGGGAGGCGATCGGGCGGGGGATCGGCATCCCGGATCTCACGGGATCCGGCGATCGGCGGCGGCGCGGCGTGGCGTGGGCGGGAGGTTGAAGGAGGGGGTGGGGTCCGCCTGTCGGTGAGAGAGAGAGAGGGGGGTGGTGCGGTCGGGCGACCGAGCCGGAGTGGGTTCGGGCGTGGGTTTGGGCCGCCTGGTGGGCCGGTGCGGGCGCTGGCTGGGCCAGTGGCCTGGCTGGCGCCTGGGGGGGGGGGTTTCCTTTTTAAGTTTTATTTTTAAATAAAACAAAAACAGAGAATATATATAGGACATATATATACCAAAATGATCAGGGGAATATTCCCTATCATTTGAACATTTTCCAAAGGCAAAATCCAAACTTTATAAAAATTCATTTTTTTCAAATTCAATTAAAACTCAGATTTGAATTCAAAACTTTTGGCATTGTTTTCCTCTGATATTTTTGGAGTGTCATACTTACTCCTCTCATACTTTTGCTCAAGTATTTATCAGGCATAGATTTTGATATGATTCCCACTTGCCAAAGTTTGAATTCAAATTCCAAACTCAAATTTGAAAGAGGGTTTCAAGGCATTTTCAAATGACTTTCATTTTGATACTTTTTTAACTTCCAACTTATATTTCATATAATTAAAGAAGTCATTTTATCTTCCCTCATGAAAATCATTGAGTTGCATAAAGCTTTGAATTTGAAATATTCCCAAATGAAATTCAAATCTTTTCCAAAACCCTATTCATTTCAAAATGGAAGAAGTCATGCCATCTTCACTCTAGGGTTTGGTGTTGGAATGAACTTGAATTCATTGGGATCCAAAAGACAAAGGGGAAAGTTTTGGGAAAGTCATTTCATTCCCTCTCATTCAACTTTCAAAAGTTTTCAAATTCCACTCAGTTTCACTCAATCAATCAAACAAACAATCAGACAACAAACATAGTTATTTATTTAATATAACATTCCAAAATTTGAAATTTTGGGATGTTACAACCACATGGCATATGTGGCCAACTATCCCAAGTTAAGTTGATGAGTACTTGATGAAAGTGATCTAGATTTACTGGTTTTGAATTTACTGTTCATTTCAGAGTAGATTTACTTTTGCTATTTTTTTTTTGCTGCGAGCTCCTCGAGCTTCCAAACATGACAAAAATTTGCACACACGTGGCGTACCTGAGTATCTTCGATGGCATAAAATTTCTGGTTTTTTTATTTTTTTTGCTATTTTATTGAATTTACGGTTCATTGGATGTACTGTTCACACGTGGTCAAAACTTGGTTGACTCAGTCGCAGGGACGAAAAATGACCGGTTTCGAGAGTTCGGGATGCACTTTGTCAGGTTTTAGAGTTGAGGGACGAAAAGTAAACTTAGCGAAGAGTTGAGGGACGAAAAGTATATTTTTCTCATATATATAATGATCAATCAAGTCCACAAGGATTATTAAACATTTTGGAAAGGGGAAGACCCCGGCCTCCACACCATCATGATAAACACAACCAACTTTACTGAACGAAATAAAAGTAGTTTGAGTACTTCATAATACAAACTAAAAGAAACGCAAACATCAAGAAAAAGACCACAGCCTGTCGTTACAACGGATTACACGACTTCACCTCATAATCCACCAGTGACATGCACGGTATGTATGTCGTCCATTGTATTGGCTACTGCAGCTTCATCATCCAAAGGCTGGCCTTCTTCTGTCTCCCCAGTAATCTCCTCAAGAGATTTCCCCTTGGTTTCTGGCAAGAGAAGAGTGAATAAAATGCCAACTAGATTGCACCCAACGAGGACAAACAGCAACAACTGGTAACGTTTCGCCTTCATGAAGGAAAATGCCAACACGCCGAGGATGGCGCCAATCTTCCCGGCTGCCCCTGATATACCATGGCATGTGGAGCGTAGCCGCGCTGGGAAGAGCTCCGCTGAAACGATGAAAGTTGTAGTGTTTGGCCCAAAGTTCGCAAAGAAGAAGGTGAAGGCATACATGATGGCGAAGACNTGAACGAAATAAAAGTAGTTTGAGTACTTCATAATACAAACTAAAAGAAACGCAAACATCAAGAAAAAGACCACAGCCTGTCGTTACAACGGATTACACGACTTCACCTCATAATCCACCAGTGACATGCACGGTATGTATGTCGTCCATTGTATTGGCTACTGCAGCTTCATCATCCAAAGGCTGGCCTTCTTCTGTCTCCCCAGTAATCTCCTCAAGAGATTTCCCCTTGGTTTCTGGCAAGAGAAGAGTGAATAAAATGCCAACTAGATTGCACCCAACGAGGACAAACAGCAACAACTGGTAACGTTTCGCCTTCATGAAGGAAAATGCCAACACGCCGAGGATGGCGCCAATCTTCCCGGCTGCCCCTGATATACCATGGCATGTGGAGCGTAGCCGCGCTGGGAAGAGCTCCGCTGAAACGATGAAAGTTGTAGTGTTTGGCCCAAAGTTCGCAAAGAAGAAGGTGAAGGCATACATGATGGCGAAGACGATTCTGTTCTTGCGTTTCACCCATTGATCATATGGGATGGCAAGGCAGAGTACAAAGAGTGTCATCATTGTGAACCCGAACAATTGGATTTTCACGCGGCCGAAGCGGTCGATAAAAGCGACCGTGAAGAAGTACCCTGGCAGCGTACCTAATAGTGCGATGACAGTGTGGAGTCCGGTGATCTTGATCATTTGCTCGAGCTGCGTGAGTGGGTCAACAACATGATAATACCCCGGCTCCGGGCTAGCCATTGGACAATCTTCAGCCAGAGGGTTACATGTCGCTCCAAGTTCGGGTACGATCATGACCGTGCTAAACATTTGCTTCATGAACATGTTGAGGGAGTAAAAAGTGATGTCGACGAGGAACCAGGTGATGCTGGTGCCGAGGAGGTGGAGCCCATGGTGGTGGAGGAACTCCGCAGAGAAGAGGCCATACTGGTAATGAATGCTAGGGAGCTCATCAACATTTTCTTCTTCGTGCTGGGCGATGTCCATGTTGAGGACGGTGGACATGTCCAACACGGCCTTCTTCTCGTCCTTGGTGACCAAGGCAGTGTAACGTGCCGTTTCCGGCATCTTCATACGCCAATAGTACGTGAGTAATGCAGGTATGGCGCCGAACATAAGGACAATGCGCCAAACATAGTCTGTATTTTCCCGCGATGAGTGCTCAAAGGCTTTTAATGTGATCATGCCGACAAGACCCGCCGCAAGGATACCGAAGCCCTAGAATTAATTTGCAAAAAAGATCGGTAAATTACGGGTCATACATATATGTATCAATTATAGAAAATTAAGTTGTCTTTTGGGCCACCTTTTCGCACGAGGATTAGTTAACAATGTACTAATATTCTTTTGGGTGTGTGCATCTTCGGGGCAGGAAGATAATAAACCTTTGGGTTAATATATGAAAAATAGAAATTCCAGCTATGCCATCCTTACTTGCATGGCAAACACGGCGGCCATGAAGCCACCGCGAGTGCGCTTGTTGGCATACTCGGACATGATGGTGGCAGAGAGTGGGTAGTCACCGCCAATGCCCACGCCAAGCAAGAAACGGAATAAGCAGAGCACGGTCACCACGCTCTCAGGGGTGTGCTTGCTGAAGGAGAAGCCCGATGCGAGGGAGCAGAAGACCATGAGGAGCAGTGTTACGCCATAGATGCGCTTCCGGCCCCTGTTGTCGCCGAGCCAGCCAAAGACAAGCTGCCCGGGGACGGTGCCGCAGAGAGCAATGACCCTGATGGCAGCGTCCACCCGGGTTGGCGCCATGCTGCCTGGGTAGTACCTATAGCCGATGAGGTCGACGACAAGGGAGATGGAGAAGAGGTCGTAGGCGTCTGTGAAGAAGCCCATGCCAGCGATCACGATCGCGGTGAAGTGGTACAGCTGCGTCCTTGCCACGTCCAGTGCCTGAAGCACCTTCAGCTGCTGGTTGCGCGCCATGGTTCCCTCCTAATTTCCTACCGTTTGTTGTCGTTGAAATCATAATCCTCCCGATAGATAGGTATATATAGAGCGGTACGGTCCCGGGAGTCCCATATGAAATTGAAATGGTACGTTGCTTTCACGTAGTTAAGGTTTTGTTCAATACATATTATTGTTGCGCTATTACTCCTAATTAGCCTTTATTTTCCTAAGACAGCTCGTTGCATTACTAATTAGTTTATTTTCCTAAGACAGTTCATGGCTGTCTCCTAAGAGACATATGTTGCCATGCATGCGTTGCCAACTTGTTAGAATATGATTGTGCACCAAGACACTAGCATAAGGTTAACTGCAAGATCCGAGACCATGTTGGATGTGTAGCTGGATCGTCCGGACGGCCACTAAGTTTAGTGGAATGAATGTTTGAGAAACGGCGGAAATCTTTTATGCAAACTCTTGAAAGAACTCGTGAAACTTAAGAGTAATGGTGAATGGATTACTGACATTGTATAAAACAATATGTCATTGGAAATTCGGAATACTATTTAACCGCCCTGCAAAATAAAATAAAATCGGAATACTATTTAACCATTGGAACCAACAAGTAGTAATTATTTCTTTCTGATCATCCATGTATCAAATGATTGGCGCGTCTTGACAATATATTAGAGCGTGTGTGACATGCTGAGGTCACACGCGTCTTAGGGTATATCCTCTGGAATCGGCTGCAGATTCCGCGTCGGTTAGACTGATATTACCTACTGGATATAGCTTGACCACAGCTTGCAAGTGACTAGTGGTTGGGGCGCCGCCTGAGTCTGTCCTGTGGGTGCAATCCTCTCTAATTAGGTAGGAAGGGCGGCTTGCCGCACCCGGCAGCACCGCTGCCGGATATAGTCCTATCCAACTTGGTAATACAGTATTGGCAATACAATCCTTGAAGGATTGCAAATATAAAAAACGGCATAATGTAGTTGTGTTTATCAATCTAACATATCAAGCTTAGATCAAAAGCATTGCATCAATGCATACACATTCAACACATAGCAATTGGTCCAGCAAACAACAAAAGGCCTTAGTCTAAAATCAAGCTATACATATTTAGTCCAACAAAAGGCCTCAGTCTAAAATCAAGCTATACATATTTAGTACAAGAAAAGGCCTTAGTCTAAAATCAAACTATACATATTTAGTACAACAAAAGGCCTCAGTCTAAAATCAACTATACATATTTAGTATAACAAAAGGTCTCAGCCTAAAATCATGCTATATCATGTTGCAAGTAATCCTATGAACTTGATATGTGTTTGATATTTTGATAGTTTGTATGTTGTGATTCCCTTAGTGGTGTCATGTGAACATCGACTACATGACACTTCATCATATTTGGGCTTAAGGAAATGCATTGTGGAGTAGTTATTAGATGATGGGTTGCGAGAGTGACAGAAGCTTAAACCCCAGTTTATGCGCTATTCCATAAGGGACCGATTGGATCCAAAAGTTCAATGCTATGGTTAGAATTTATTCTTAATACTTTTCTCAAGGTTGCGGATGCTTGCGAGGGGGTTAATCATAAGTAGGAGGTTTTTTCAAGTAAGAACATAACCTAAGCACCGGTCCACCCACATATCAAATTATCAAAGTAGCAAACACAAATCGAGCCAACATGATGAAAGTGACTAGATGAAATTTCCGTGTACCCTCAAGAGCGCTTTGCTTACTATAAGTGACCGTTTTGGCCTGTCCTTTGCCTCAAAAGGATTGGGCTACCTTGCTGCACCTTTGCTACTATTATCATTACTTGCTTGTTACAAAACATCTTGCTATCAAATTACTCTGTTACTTACAATTTCAGCACTTGCAGACATTACCTTGCTGAAAACCACTTGTCATTTCCTTCTGCTCCTCGTTGGGTTCGAAACTCTTATTTATCGGAAAGAGCTACAATTGATCCCCTATACTTGTGGGTCATCAGTTTCACAAGAGGACCAGACACATAAAGTGACGATACAATTCCATCCGCGATTATGTCAAGGAGGACACTACTGCAGGATGGTCCAAACGCGACACTACGATCAGAGACCCTTCGACGAAACTGTGTGCGATGCCATAGCTGTTGTAAAAAACCGTCAAAAAAGGTGCAAAACGTTTGCGATGACAGATGCATCAAACACGGTTCCGAATTTAGTTGCGTGTGCGATGTAGGGCGTACAGTTCAGCTCAATTAACTGTTTGGGATGAGGAGGCACAAAAAAACGGGCGGCCAGATGAAGGCGTGTGCGATATACAGCATATGGTTCACTGGGATGAACTGTGCGTGATTAGGCAACACAATGAAAACGGTTCAACTGAACAAGATGTGTGTGATATGCGGCAAATAGGTCCGTAATCTGAAATGTGTGCGAAGACCAATAATAACACAGACGATGGCTGCTAATAAGCCGTGTGAATTGCTCTGTCTATAGTAGAATAAAATGTATATATAAGTGACTATACAAATCATTCGCACACACCTCAATAAACAATTACATGCATTCTAAAGTAGGAGAAATGATCGTCTAGTCATCTACTTCTCGTGACGCTCCCGCCACTACTATATGGCTTGATCCCTCGCCTTTGTCAGGAAGAAGACAGTTCCTCATGTCAACGATCCGCCTGTACATCTCGTAGCTTGTGTACGCGTCCATGGTCGCGTACTTGACATGTTGTTCATCCAGTCTCTTATGCCACACACTGTGCCAGGCGTTCTTGTCCTTATTGCTCTCTTCCTTCATCTTCGTGTCATAGAGGTCGATGATGGCCGAGGCGAGGTCAACCAGGGAGTTCAGTTTGTTTTTGTCGCTGCCCCAGACCTTGTAGTGGTGCTGGATGTTGACAAGATTCGGGCATTTCAAGTCCGAAACCTTGAGCGCTTTTAGATTGTTGGTGGTGTCCACAGTAGCGAAACTGTAGTCGGAGCTCTTGATAAACCTGGAGAAACGCTCACTAGGCCTTGTGGCAAGGTGGAAGTGGTAGACGAGGATGTCATGTCGCACGCACAACTGGGCGACGGCAACCTTATGATCGTGCCTGGCATGACCGATGGTGTACTCGAGGTCGAAGCCGACCACTCGGTACTTGTCCTCGGCAAGGAACTGCTCCATACTTTGGATGGAGCTCTCCACCGAGACCGGATCGTTCGTGCACACCACCAAGAGGGCGTTCCCCCTCACGTGGGTGTCCACTACGTGATGCGTGGTGAACTGCTCGCCGTTGTCGTCGTCGGTCGCTGGGAGCGCCATTGGAGCCACGTGGAGCGCCACTGGAACCGCTGGATGTCCTCTCTGTATGTGTCCTCGTGGGTGTGCTTATTGTGTCGTGTGAGACGAGAGATGAAGGTAAATGGCCGCAGGAATAAAAGGGGGCTGGGCGGCGTGGATTTTCGGCGCGTCCGCATGGCAGTTTTTGCAGCGGGTAACTGCATCGTCGCGCCGCGCCCGGCGCAACCACTTGCACACGAACGTGCGTGATCAGGACCCAAACACTAGCAGCGCGCGTGGAGGGACGAGGGCAGAGCACCCGGAGGGACGCGAGAGCAGAGCACGCGTGGCGGGACGCGAGCAGAGCGTGCCGTGGCCGCCTGAACCGCAAGCAACCACACGGGTAGAGCAGTTGAACACGCAGGAAATGGTCGCCTACAAGCCGGCCGACAGTTGCGTCCCTGTGTAGAGAGCGGCCGTGCGGTACCACCTCCGTCTAGTCTATAATCTCCTTTATATTCCGTGCCATACTTTGCCCTCAAATTTAACCAACAAAATATTAATGCATGTTTAAAAAATTATATAATTGGAAACTATGTTCAAATACAAATCCAACTATATAATCTTTGGCGACATGCATTCGTATTTTATTAGTTAAATCATACTTATAAACCAGGATGGTGGTATAGTAGGTAATTAAATCACAAATGTTTTTTTATTAACCGTATGTGTATGTGGCCTTTCGTCCTCCTCTCACACGTCTTGTTACCCTGCTGCCGCAGACGGCTTACAGCGCAAGTTTGCGCGCCGCGCGGGGGCGTTCTTTTTGCCAAACGGTGGCACCAATGAATCGTCGGTGAGCCCGTTCCCGCGCAACCTCGCAGGTTCCCGCGCAAGCTTCCCGCCCGACTCGGTGAAATCCCCCAAAATCCCAATGCTTACCGGCCTGCTATAAAAATCCTCACGGCCGGTGAGTCCTGCGTCGCATTTTCACCTCCATCCCTGTAGCTTATCTCGTCTGCTTCTCCCACAATCGCCAATGGTACCGGTCCGTCGTCGTTGCTCAGCCACTCCACCGTCATCAGAGGACAGCTCCAGCTGGGAGGCTACACTGCGGCAGCAGCGCAGTCCCCGGTGTAGTGTAGTGCGCGTGGCGTCCCTGTTGGGTGTGCGCGGAACACCCATCACACGCTCCACCGCCGGTGCCCGTAGGCAGCTGTTGCCGGCCGCCGTTGTCGCCACACCACCATTGAAAGCTAGGGCCATCGCCCACTCCGCCGCCGCGGCCCGAAGGCGGGAGGTGTCCATCGTGGCCGCCACCCCACTCCACCACAGCGGCCCGAGGGCGGGAGGTGGTGGTCGTGGCCGCCACCCAGTCGTCGGCCGCCGTGGCCGCCAGCCCACCGTCAACCGCCGGGGACATCACCCGCTCCGCCACCGCTGACCGAAGGCAGGAGGCGGAGGTGGATGCCCGCACGTGCGTCAGCGACCTTGCGCGCTACACCGAGTTCCTGCGGGAGGAGGAGGAGCGCCTCGTCGAGCATGCAAAGTGCCTTACCGCCGCTGTGGCCGCGGCACACGCCGCCTCAGAGGCGAGGAATCAGGAGATCTACGAGGAGAACCACCGCTTCAAGAGGGGTCGTCTGGAGCGATGGAGGGCGTTCGAGGTGAGCGTCGTTGAAGCTGCATTAGCGGCAGGCACCGCATTGCGGTTGCCCAGCTCGTCGGTAGGCTCCTCCTCCTCCGCCTCTTACTGAGCGCGCTCAGCAGAGGAGAGGCAGCCGGAAGTAGTACAAAGCCCCTCCCCAGTAGTAGTATTTAGGGGCTATTTTGTTCAGTTCATCTGACTATAGATGTGGTGGAACTGTACAACGTACTTAAAATTAGCTAGTATATATAGTTGAACTAGCTATTTCAGTACGTGGTTGGCAACAATTGGGGAAAAGTTTGGTTGGTTCAGCTCTCGAGTTGTACTGTTTGTATAAATTAAGAATGACTGATTAATCTATGAATGAAATCTATGCTTAATTACTGAATTTTGACAAATAGCAGTGTTACAAGGATTGACAAATTTTACCAAATTGTTTGTACGTGGTTGAACACGGGTCATCCAAAACAACCGTTTGTGTTGGAGGGATGCATAAATCCTGCGCTGCTCGCACTTTGCATACGGGTCTTCTATCTAAAATGTTTGCGATCAAGAGCTGCAGAAATCCTGCTCGGCACATTTTCTCTTGGCTTCCTCGGGAAGCTGTCGGTTTGCATACGGTTGTTCTAACTAAACGTTTGAGATGAGTGTTTTATATTTAAAAAGCGAATTAAACTGCGGCTCGGGCGCCATTAATGGAGAGGATGCGAGCAAGGCGGACGGCCATGGAAGTCAAAGGGCTCGCTTCCCAGTAAGCCTGCGCAGCGTACAGCTTGCACGCTTCCCGGTGACCTTCGCACTCGAGGACAGCTTGCACGCCTCTCGGTCAGCCTGCGCACGCTCGCACGCCTTTCGTTCATTCAAGGTCAAGCAGCTGTCCGCACGGCACCTCTTACAGCCATTACAACCAAGACACGTGGCGTCATGTGAATGGTTAACAGAATTTTGGATTTACTAGAATTTAAAAACCAGGCATCTCAATGTTTTGCCGGCAATCAACGGTTTAATTTGCTTTTAGTAGGTCTTTCTGTTTTTAGTATAACTGTGTTTTAAAAAATGTGAAAACTTATTTAATTGCCTGAACATTATTCAGAAAAAGTGTGTTGAATTCTCTATATAGATAATACTTGAATATTTTAAAAGACGTGCTTACATTTAAAAAAATTATTAAATCTATTTTTAGAATTCAGAAAAAATACTCCCTTCGATCCATATTTTTTGTCCCTGCTTTAGAGTTGTACTAAAGCAACAACAAGTAATGTGAATTGGAGGGAGTATAACTACTATGAATATATATTTCAATTCTGATTTTTTTCTAAAAACATGATTTTTTTTTTTGAGAAACAAGTTGAACATTTTAAACGAGTTGAAACTCAAAAAGTAAGAAAGAGAAAAAAGGAAAAATAAAAAAAGGAAAAAAAACTGGAAGAGAACCTGTGAAAAAACAGAATAAAAACACCCAACCAGACAACCCGCTATGAAACCTATGGAAAAAAATCAACTCGAAAGAAAATTACTTGTCCTCTCCTCCTATTGAGGCCAGGCACATGACGCCGCCCCTGGGTATTTGTCGAACAATTTGACACAATAACGTTCCAAATAGGGGAACTCGGGAGTGCCTATTTAGCGCTTTCGGTGCTCGCGCATCACTAGCTTTATGGGCCACGGCCTAGTAGCGCTAGCTCTCCAGCTCCTCACACGTAACTAGCTAGCTACATCGCTGCACTTTTTCTCACGGATGTAGCTTTAAAAAAAATCAGCAATCGCTGGCTATAAAAAACCAGCTCTCTGGTTTGTTGGCGGATTTGCAAATTTTCACAAAATCAGAAAACAATAAAACATTTTTAGAAGATGTTTTTCAAAATTTTAAAATGTTCATAAATTATAAATATGTCCATGAATTTATCTTCGCAATTAAAAAAAATCATGAATTATGAAAAATGTTGACTATTTATAAAAAAATCATAAATTTAACAAACATTCATGGATTTGGAAGATATTTAAAAATTTTAATGTATTTAAAATTAACTAACTATAGCAAAATTTGAAAATGTGAATTTCTTTAAAATGCTCATTAATTTATAAAAATAAAAGAGGAG
This sequence comes from Aegilops sharonensis, assembly GCA_904067115.1. NCBI lineage: Eukaryota > Viridiplantae > Streptophyta > Magnoliopsida > Poales > Poaceae > Aegilops > Aegilops sharonensis. The sequence goes on from LR880967.1 coordinate 3,996,254, forward strand.
AGGTAACATGAAAAAAAGAATGGAAATAACCGAAAGCAAAACCAGAAAGAAACAAAGAAAAGGAAAATAAAAAATGGAAAAAAGCTTGTAGAAGCTTTCAAAACTGGTGAAAAGGGAGCCATAAAAAACAGATTTTGGAAACAACATCGTAACTCGTAACTCGTAATTCAGGGCGAGTTGGATGTGCGATGAAGGTTGGTGGTGTGTCATAACTCGTAATTCAGGGCGAGTTGGTAAGTTGCCGTTCAAGGAAAAGATGGATGGTTGATTTCTTCAGTCAACAACATGGGAAGTGTCGATGTCTTCACAAGATGCAGTCCGGTTCCTGGCACAGGTTCTGCCGGCCAGGGTCAGAATATTAATACTGAATGACGGAAATACTAACCATCGGACACACGCTATGAATGTAGATGATGCACTCATCGATCGCAGCAATTTAATTATGAATGGCATCACAAGGCTGACAGGCTTCAGATATACCAAGCTGCAGGCTACGCTTCTTCTGGACTAGGCATGGCTTCAGTCAGATATTCCATGGACCGGTGGCAAGTCAATCCATCACCCTCCTTGGTAGCCGATTCTGAAATAATGGTTTCAAGTCAATTAACCTGATAATTAACAACATGTAGCTATCTTGCAGAGTTGCACTTCACTGGGGCCTACTTACCTTGCATGAATGAACCTCTGCAGTGTTTTAAGCACACCCATCAAATGCTGGAGTCATCGAGCAGGTGTATAGCGGTCCTTCTCCAGTGAG
>LR880967.1:3997231-4008678 GCA_904067115.1 Aegilops sharonensis
TATAGCAAAATTTGAAAATGTGAATTTCTTTAAAATGCTCATTAATTTATAAAAATAAAAGAGGAGAGGTAACATGAAAAAAAGAATGGAAATAACCGAAAGCAAAACCAGAAAGAAACAAAGAAAAGGAAAATAAAAAATGGAAAAAAGCTTGTAGAAGCTTTCAAAACTGGTGAAAAGGGAGCCATAAAAAACAGATTTTGGAAACAACATCGTAACTCGTAACTCGTAATTCAGGGCGAGTTGGATGTGCGATGAAGGTTGGTGGTGTGTCATAACTCGTAATTCAGGGCGAGTTGGTAAGTTGCCGTTCAAGGAAAAGATGGATGGTTGATTTCTTCAGTCAACAACATGGGAAGTGTCGATGTCTTCACAAGATGCAGTCCGGTTCCTGGCACAGGTTCTGCCGGCCAGGGTCAGAATATTAATACTGAATGACGGAAATACTAACCATCGGACACACGCTATGAATGTAGATGATGCACTCATCGATCGCAGCAATTTAATTATGAATGGCATCACAAGGCTGACAGGCTTCAGATATACCAAGCTGCAGGCTACGCTTCTTCTGGACTAGGCATGGCTTCAGTCAGATATTCCATGGACCGGTGGCAAGTCAATCCATCACCCTCCTTGGTAGCCGATTCTGAAATAATGGTTTCAAGTCAATTAACCTGATAATTAACAACATGTAGCTATCTTGCAGAGTTGCACTTCACTGGGGCCTACTTACCTTGCATGAATGAACCTCTGCAGTGTTTTAAGCACACCCATCAAATGCTGGAGTCATCGAGCAGGTGTATAGCGGTCCTTCTCCAGTGAGACTCACACCACACCTCCAAAATTCGACCAGCCATTCAGTTATTTGGGGCTAATTATGTCCCTCTTCTGGTACTCAGAGCAGACTCCCTTCTTACCTTTGCAGTGCAAGCTTTCGATAATAAGCTAGCTGCATCTTCTTGCATTTGGGGCTTAAGGAAATAATAATAATAATAATAAAGCCAAAATTAACTTATGGCTTGTTTGTCTGCACATGAAGCATCATCCCTCCATCTCCATGCGACTAAGATGAAGCATCATCCCTCTTGTTTGTGTTGTTAGTACAGGAAGCATCATCCCTCCATCTCCATGCGACTAAGATGAAGCATCATCCCTCTTGTTTGTGTTGTTAGTTAGTACAGGAAGCATCATCCCTCCATCTCCATGCGACTAAGATGAAGCATCATCCCTCTTGTTTGTGTTGTTAGTACAGGAAGCATCATCCCTCCATCTCCATGCGACTAAGATGAAGCATCATCCCTCTTGTTTGTGTTGTTAGTTAGTACAGGAAGCATCATCCCTCCATCTCCATGCGACTAAGATGAAGCATCATCCCTCTTGTTTGTGTTGTTAGTACAGGAAGCATCATCCCTCCATCTCCATGCGACTAAGATGAAGCATCATCCCTCTTGTTTGTGTTGTTAGTTAGTACAGGAAGCATCATCCCTCCATCTCCATGCGACTAAGATGAAGCATCATCCCTCTTGTTTGTGTTGTTAGTACAGGAAGCATCATCCCTCCATCTCCATGCGACTAAGATGAAGCATCATCCCTCTTGTTTGTGTTGTTAGTTAGTACAGGAAGCATCATCCCTCCATCTCCATGCGACTAAGATGAAGCATCATCCCTCTTGTTTGTGTTGTTAGTACAGGAAGCATCATCCCTCCATCTCCATGCGACTAAGATGAAGCATCATCCCTCTTGTTTGTGTTGTTAGTTAGTACAGGAAGCATCATCCCTCCATCTCCATGCGACTAAGATGAAGCATCATCCCTCTTGTTTGTGTTGTTAGTACAGGAAGCATCATCCCTCCATCTCCATGCGACTAAGATGAAGCATCATCCCTCTTGTTTGTGTTGTTAGTTAGTACAGGAAGCATCATCCCTCCATCTCCATGCGACTAAGATGAAGCATCATCCCTCTTGTTTGTGTTGTTAGTTAGTACAGGAAGCATCATCCCTCCATCTCCATGCGACTAAGATGAAGCAGATCTGTATCTTCTAAACCCGACCCTGATACTTTTCTTGCACAAACCTGACCTTCGAAAAATCTTTCTGCAACATCAACTCGACAATGTGCCTTGGGGGATGCTATTGGCAACGACTGCAGCAGTTCCTGGGCGACCAGTGTGCGCTTAGACGGATTTGGTTGGTACACTGCGTCTGAGGAAGAATAGAATGAGGGGCAAGGTATCAAGGATGTCACAAGGAACGGTTCAAAGTAGCTAAAACTGCATCCACCGAACAGCACCATTCGCGTGTGGCTATTGCACTGGAAGAAGAAGACTGCCTCAGTCAACCACACCTTTAATTTCCCCCAACTCAATCTGTTGCTTCCGAGGAGATTCATCTACAAAACGGAGCAAACATCAAAACATATCTGAATGTTTACATCTAACCTTGGTATTTTTATGGCACAAATGCTGCAGCCACCTTCGATAAGTGCATCCGCTTTACCCGTATTGGATCCTACGACCAGAATTGGCAAAGCTTGCAAAGGGCTCTTAATAGACACGTACTATGAAGAGGGATAGCCACTACAATGTGCACCCCCTCGACGACCGTGGATCGACCAATTCAATTTTTTTTTTACTTTTTCTGGTCTTCTTTCCATTTTTTTTGTTTTATTATCAGTTTTTCTATCTCTTTGTTTTTGTTTTTTAGACACACAAACATTTTTTATCGCCGTGAACATAGATTGAGCCGTTCATGATTTTTTTCATAAGAAAATGATTTTCTTTCAAACCATAAATTAAAAAAAACATTTAACTCTTTTGAACACATTGGCATTTTATTGAAATACAACTTTTCAAAATACATAAACTCTCTAAAACATATGTAATTTTTTCAAAACATGTGGTGAACAAAATTTCCTATGTATGAACATTTATTTACATATGTATATGTATTTGAGAACATAAATAAAAGAGTTTTCAGGATTACAAAATATGAAGCTATTTGGGCCGGGCCCATGGTAGGCCCCTGTGAGTTTCCCGTTAGGAGTGAATGAATGTGTGTGAGTCAAATGGGCCAGAAATGAATGTGTTTGGGCCAGAAGGACTAATATGGGCTGCGAGAGAAACGATAAGAAGAGACAACGATTGATTAAAGGGACTCCTCCCCTCAACTCAAGAAGAAAAAAAGATTAAAAGGACTCCGGTGGCTCCACGTGAATACGCGATCGTGATCTCTTGGGGTTCGATCATCGTCCGGCGCCGCATGTCCGCCTTGAGGCCACCGTGGGAGGACCTGCCGCCGGAACTGCTTCTCGACGTCTCCGGCCGCCTGCATGAACTCGCCGACTTCGTTCGCTTCCATGCCGTCTGCACGTCGTGGCGTGGTGCAGGACTACTGCACTCTCCAAGGACGCGGCCCATGTTCCGGCCGTGGCTCCTCATGCCATGTGACGGCATCATCGTACACTCCGTCGTCAACTTCGGGGGCGTGTCGACCTCGGGCCTACGCCGTGACTGCGACGACATGGTCCTCGCGGAGCCGCCTGGTGCATCATCGGCCGACGATAGAAAGTGGGTGGCTAGCATAGATGGCACCGCCGCATGGTCCTTCACGTGGAGTACCGAGCCAAAACTCGTAAATCTTCTCACAGGAGACATCACACGGCTTCCAGAGAATGTTGATGATAAGACGAAACAGCTTTGGAAGGATCCCCGCGGTAATCCTCGTGGCATCGTCTATGGTGATGGCACCGTTTTCCTATACACCTGTATTCGACAACAACACACGATGATCCTAACGGCGGCCACCATGCCTCCTGGTGATGCGGCATGGAGCATCACGCTGAAGGAGCTAGATGTGCCAAGAGGTAGGCTTTTGGACGTAGCGTGTCACAATAGCAAGATCTATGTGCGCGCATGTGACAAGTTAGTGCCAAAGTTGAATGCAATCAATAGAAGAGACTACATCTGTGATGGCACGTACCTTTTGGAATCCAGTGGTGAGCTTATATCAGCATTCGTTCTACACGAGCAAGGTTGGCAGGTCATTGATGATCTCTCGTCGGGCACACTCTTGGTGGAATTGGAGGCGCTGGAAGAAACGAATGGGGACGACAAGATGCGGTGGGTGGAGAGAGAAGGAAAGAGCTTGAGTGACCGTGTTCTATTCCTTGGTTCCCCGGCCAGCTTCTCCGTAGACGCCACAGAACTAGGCATGGATGGTGGGTGTGCCTACTTCGTGTTTGGGACCTGCGTGTTTAGGTACAACTTCATCAATGGTGTGGTAAAACTCCTGGAGCGGTTACGCCACGGATCGGGCTCTGACGGGGTAAATTTGTGGCTCCGGTCCCAACCTGCCATTGCTCCTATTCAAGAAATTAGAGAAAGGCTGGAAGCTTCAAACAAATAGTATTTCACTATTAACTACTCAGATGAATTGTGTAATTTGAAATTTTATTTTAGGTGTTAGTTATGTGGTCAAAATCCCCCTGGCTTTAATCTTTTTTATCTAATAAAATTATACTCTTTGAAGGTGTGGAACTCTAGTAGAATCTTTATTAGTAAAGGGGGAAACCGCGTTCATTCAATTATCATGACATGGTCATTGCAATCAACCTGCACACAACTGGCATATATATATATCAAAGCTTCTTCATCTGCTACAGCCACCGAATGTTTGGCAGCAATCTATATTCTAAATATACTAAATCTAGCTAGGAGGTCCACGTGAAGTATGTGGTCTAGGCCCTCCCAACCTTCACCATGAGCGTCTTCATGCTCTCTAAAGGATTCTGCGAGAAGTATGAGAAACTGATTAGGGATTTCTGGTGGGGCGATGAACAAGGCCACAAAAAGGTACACTGGATGTCATGGGAACGAATGACAAAACCGAAAAGGGCAGGGGGCATTGGATTCAGAGAAAATGCACTTATTTAACCAAGCGCTCCTAGCCAAGCAAGGGTGGCGGCTGATCCAGAATCCAAACAGCCTATGCGCGAGAGTCCTTAAGTCCAAATATTATCTTCATGGTAACCTTCTGGACACATTGTTTGCGACTGATGCATCCCCAGTTTTGAGAGCAATAGAGTTTGGCCTCGAGCTTCTGAAAAAGGGTCTAATATGGAGAGTGGGAGATGGCCAGAAGATCCAAATAAAACGCGACCAATGGATCCCACGACGAGAGGGACTCATGACAGCAGCATTCATAAGGTGATCTCGGATCAGATGGGTTAACCAACTCATGCACACGGATAGAAAGGAGTGGAACGAAGAATTAATAAGGCAAATTTTCCACCCTTTTGATGTAGACGAGATTTGCAAAATTCACATCCCATCCTCGGACGTGGAGGACCGCATAGCATGGCATTATGAGAGAAGCGGCGATTTTTTGGTCAGAAGTGCCTACAAACTTGCAGCGATGGGACTTCCACAACTAGCTCAAAACCCCTCTAGCTCGACCAGGGACCCAAATGATCGGAGCATATGGGACCTAATCTGGAAATCCAAGGTGACGGGGAAAATATGAATCTTTGGATGGAGGGTAGCTACAAACACCCTAGCAACAAAAGAGAACAAATGGAAGAGAACCCTTGAGTTGGATGCTACCTGCAACATTTGTGGACATGGGACAGAAAATGAACATCATGCAGTGATTATGTGTACGAAGAGCAGAGCATTGAGAGCTGCTATGAGAGAGGTTTGGAGCTTACCTGCTGAAAACAAGTTCTGGTTCACAGGTGAAAACTGGCTGCAAGTAATGCTGGACATAGAAAGCGAGGAAACGCGCGCCAAGATCCTGATGTTAGTCTGGCGATGCTGGCATCTCAGGGAGGACTGCGTGCGAAATAAGGGCAGAGAGACAATCAGTAGTTCAGTGCAGTTTCTAAAAAATTATGAGGAAGAATTAAGAATGGTAGAGGCATCAGCTGAGTGGACGAGTGGAAAGACTGCAGAAAACTTCAGCCGGAACGAAACTCCGAATACTGCACATCTTGTCCATGCATCTGAATGTTCTGAAGAAAAGTGGATCCCGCCAGTACGAGGTACAGTTAAGATCAACATGGACGCAGCCTATCTAGCAGAGACAGGAGAAAGCGCGGCTGGCGCAGTCGGTCGAGACTACCAAGGCTCGGTCCTCAAATCAGTCTGCAAGAAATTGCCACTGTGCCGAAGCGTTGAGGAGGCCGAAGCTCGAGCCATTCTGACAGGATTGCAATCCATGGCAGAAATGTTTAATGGCCGGGTGACCATTGAGACGGATAATCAACTGATTGCGAATGAACTACTGGCAACGAGGCCCACATGTTCCCCTAACTACGGCCTAATTTCTATAGCCGCTTTTTTTCTTCTTCTTTTGTGTGGATTGATGGATGTAGGCGATAGTAGATATCTCTAGATTGTCCAGTTAGAAACATGCACGACTCAATCATCTTTGTTGTATGTGTCCCTATAAAAGGAGGTGTTTTCCCTCTCGGCGCTGGCCAGCGCACGCAGGCCACTCCATCGCCCTTCCGACGACGCCTCTCCTCCGCCTCCGCTTAGCGTATGCGGGATCACACAACCACTGACCATATGGCCGGTTCCTCAGGTCGGGCACCAGATGCTCCGAACCTGCCATATCATGCTCGGCTATGGCGGGAACGAGACGATTGCCTGGGCCACCTCCCATGGTCCTCGGCAGCTCCAAATAAGAGGTGAGAAATCACGCGCACCTGCATGTGTTCGATATTGTGTGTAATGATCATAGTGGATTCGGCATGGACGGCGGTGGAGCTTCTGGGTCTCCGATCATCACAGACGTGAACATGACAGGCAGGATAGACGGCGTAGGAAAGGCGCGCGATCGAGAGACGGCCGCCTCTGGCATCGCAAGACCTTGATGTCGCCATGGCAGTCTGACGCGGGATGCGTCCGGCAACGCGCCGTCACTCCCAGACAACTCGCAACCGTTCTCCGACGACGACGCCCCGCCGCCCTATGCAGCCCTCCCGCCGTCAGCGTGCGAGGTCGCTACGGCCCGGCTACCTTGCGCCCTCGATCTCGCCGTCTCTCTGGCCGCAGCCTGGCGCCGCCTTCCAGCACAGATGGGAGGCCGCCGCCTTGAGCTCGTGCCAGCCCTGCTGCAAGTTAGCCGTGGACGAGGTCGACCTGCACAGACGGGAGACAGCGCAGAGTGCTCGCCGCCGCGGCGATGGGCATGGCCAATACGGTGATGGACGAGATGGTCTACAGCATGAACAACAAGAAAGCGCACTACGGCACCCTCGCGGCCTCGCCAAAACCCCTGTGCCCCAGGCCGTATCTCTGGCTACTCCTCCAGCGGCTCCGTCGTCGCCGTCGCCCGAAGCCTTTGCTGACTATTGCGGCATCTGCAGGCTCCGGCCCTCCCACGGACTGGTGTGCACTGAATATGTCGTCCTGATGGCACATATGTTCGACACTGTCGGTTTCAGTTATGCTTATGCGATATTTGCCCCGCGATGGAGCCAGTCGAACATATCTTGCTTTCACTGCAGGACCGTGTCGAGCTGCACTGCGGGGCTTCTCTGCTTCTCCCGTCGGAGCAATTGACCCTGTCCACCAGAGGAGCAACTGACCCTGTCCACCAGATCGAAACCGGACCTGGTTGGCTTCCTCTTCTCCTCCTGCTTCCTCCCTTGTCTAAATCCCTCTTTCATCTCGTGCTAGGTACATGAGGCCGGTAGGGCTTACCGATCTAGAGGAGAGGGGAATGCAGTTAGGAGCTGCAGCAAGAGGGGATCAAAGAAGAGGAAAGTCAGAGAAAAAGAGATAGAAATGAACCTGCAGGTAATCGCATCCGGCATTCCCAGCAGCGGCTCACGTCTCACGCGCTCCTCCTGCCATGTGCAAGCGAGGACGACGGCGGCGGCCCCAGCGGCGGCTCCACGTCTCCCGTGCTCCTCCTGCCGTGTGCACGTGAGGACGACAGCGGCGTTCACAGTGGCGGCTCCACGTCTCCCGCGCTCCTCCTGCCGTGTGCACGCGAGGACGACGGCGACGACGCCGGTGAAGTGGACGGCGGGGATCCGGGCGCGGCACAAGACAAGACGACGGCACGTCGGCCTCGTCGCCCGCGGCCCCCATCTCTCTAGATGGGCGGCGTGAGGCCGGGGATGGGTGCCTGGGCGAGCAGCGGCGGCGCCGCCGGCGGCGGGGCAGGGAGGCGGGCGGGGGGCAGGGTTTGGAGGGAGAGAGAGGTGAGGGGGTGACGCGTGTGCGGGAGTGCGCGAGGAGGCGGCGGCTAGGTTATGTCCACAGGGAGCGTCTGCATTTTATACGCCTACGTGTGAAATGACGCAAATGCCCTCGGCGGGGTACCGATTTTACACGCGGTGGCACGAGATCTTTACAGCGGGCGGTAACTATTCATTGCTACAGCGCCGTTTTTTGATCCGGCGGCCTAGATCGTCCGGGGGCTTGATCCGACGGTTAGAATCGCATCAGGAAAACGAGATGGACGGCCAGAATCCACTGAGCTCTGAGGAGGCGCGGGAGTTACTGGATCTCTTATTTCTCGATGTATCACCTAACGTGGCCTTGTTCAGAGTATTCAGGCTAACTCTTCTATTTTCCTGATAGGCGGTCAATTTAATAAGACTGCCATATGATTAGTGGTAGTGCTTAAATAATTTTCGCAATCAGGGAGCAGTTGGCTCTTGAACGTCACCCATTTGGACAATGCTTATTGTTCATATAGGTAGCTTTAATTAGGAGATATTTTGACAATGTAAATCGCACTGTTTGTCATACTGTTTGGAGAGTATTTGGAATAACTATCCTTCCTTCTTTTTTGATAGCCTATCAGCTCAACACGATCGACACATGTACGGTTATGTAGAAGCTTGCCAATTAGTTATGCACAAGCGCAGGGAGTAGTTGGCTATTAGGCATGATCCAAACTTTAATATAGTCTCATGTAATAATGTCTTTAACTATATGTAAATAGGGAGTAATACTTCTTCGTTATACTTTGATTTTTCTTCTTTGTTATACTTTTTTTTTCACCATTTTTAGTTTTCTTTCTTTCTCTTTAGTACCCTTTTTCTTGTTTCTTTCTTGATTTTCTTTGTTTCTTCACTTTTCCTTTTGTTTCTTTGTCACTTTTTATTTGTTTTCTTTCTTTCACTTGTCTACTTTTTCTCAGTACACAGTGCACATTTTTTGTGCAAACATGAAATATTTTTGATACATGTTATGAACACATTTTCAAAAGCATGGAAGCAGTTTCCAAAATATCCGTTGGTACATTTTGTACTGGCAATAAATTTTTTAAACTATGCGAACATTGTTTCACATTGTATAAACATTTTTTAAATTTGACGAACATTTTCTTGAAACCCGAGAATCTTTCTTCTAAATGTCACAGTACATTTTACAAAGTGCAATAAACATTTTTTTGAACTATGAAAATATTTTTTTCATTTTATATTTTTTTAAATGTCACAACCTTTTTTTTGAAACATGCGAGTATTTCTTGAAAATGTCACATACATTTTTGAAGTGGAAATAAACCTTTTTTAACCTACATGAATATATTTTGATGTTTGTATAAAAAGAGTATTACGAAAAAATTTCAACCATTATTTTTAATGGTAGAAACATTATTTTTCCATTGTACACACATTTTGAATTTCAGATACATTTGTTTAAATCATGGGAACATTTTTCTATTGCAGCAATTTTTTAAAGCGATCAACATTTTAAAAGGTGCGTTAAATACTTTTTATACTATGTTAGCAATTGCTTTTTCCCAATTCTTCAAAAATTAAGTAAATTTATGTTTCCAAAATATATAATCATTTCATATAAAAATAAAATGGGAATTGAAAAATAAAATAGTGTGACATCATTGTGATGTGTCATTGTGACCTCAACATCACCAGACCAAACCTCTATGGGGCCGGACCATCACCGGCTCCTCTAGGCACCGACGCGAGGCTGACATCTGCCTCACTATAAAGCGCAGCAAAGTCACACGCTCACGCGACCCTCACGCGACCACCGACCAGGCCCATAGATCTACGCAGTCAAGGGGTGCAACCTACGCCCTACAGATGGCCGATCGACATGACAACGCTGGAACCAGCCATCAACACCGAAATGTTTGAACTGATCAATGTTCCTAGTGCAATAATTATTCTAAAGGTTTCTGTAATAATTATTTGTTCTCAAATCTTGCCATTGCCATTATGATTGAAATGTGTAGGCTATAGCACAGTTGCAGTAGATTATACATGTAAACCATACTTCCGGTTTTGCAGCATTGGCTAGGGTTTAACTCCTAAATGGGATATAGCTCATTTGGTCTGACAAGTTTCTGTTATTTGCTTCATCATTATAGTAAGCATTTTGAGTGCTACTTTTTTGTGGATTTTTTGTCCAAAAGGACCCCCTGCCGAGATGAATTGACAAAAAAGACTATCTCTGGATTATTTTGACAAAAAGGACCCCCTCAGCGGTGGCGGCAGGCGCGGCAGGCGACACGTGGCACCTGCCGCCACGCCAGGAGGCGGCGGGCCCGGCCGCCACCGCAGGAGGCGGCCACTCCAGGCGAACGGAATCCCCATTGTGCGTCGCGCCGCGACGGAACGGGGCGGGCCAGGTGGGCCACGCCGCCACCGCCGGAGGTGGCCAGCCCTGACGCGGTCGCTGGCTGGGCGACAGGCCCTGCAGCGTGCGGGCCCCGCCAGTGGGCCTCGCCGCCACTTGCGGAGGCGGCCACCCCTGCCGACAGCTGCTGGCCGACAGCTTCTGCTGCTCGCCGGCCGAGGCGCGGGCCCGGCCGCCACTAGCACAGGCGGCCCACTGCTGCATGCGCCTAATCCGGGCACTGATTCCTTGCAGCGTGGAACTGTGGCAAATGGCGCTCATTCCCATGCTTTGAAAATTGCTGCAGGTGAGGTGATAGCACCCAAGAGCGTGATTTCCGCGCGGGGATATGAACGCTGATGCCTACTTTTGGTTATTTCGCCGGGGAATCAGTCCTACTTTTGCTACTTTTGCCTCATAGGATGCGACGGCACTGCGAGAATTTGTCTGGCTATTGCTTGAGCGGATGCGACGACACTGCGGTAATCAGTCACTCGCTGCGGGAATCCGATGCTGCGGGAACCTGTTGTGCCGACACTACAGGGATCCTAAAATATCCCGCCTAATTTTCTCTGTTCTCGCTTATTTTCTCGCCATCATTTATCGTCTGAGCCTATAAAAGGAGACACCGAGGCTCTCGGCCAGCCATCCTCGAAATCGCCAGTGCGCAAAGTGTGTAACGCATTTTTTCAGTCGGTATGAGTTTGCCTTGTTCGGATCAAAGCATTAGGCCGATGAAAATGAAGAATGCAAGTTTGCCTCCGGGGGTGGCAGTCCTGCGGTGTTGGTGTGGCGATCTTTGCAAGGTGAAGGAGGTGACGGATTTTTCAGATTGGTTGGGCAT
>LR880967.1:4034592-4083860 GCA_904067115.1 Aegilops sharonensis
CCCCCCCTTTAGTACCGGTTTGTTCCACGACCCGGTACTAAAGGCCTCGCGCTGCCACCCCAAAGTTTAGTCCCACCTCGCCGGGCGAAGGGCAGCCGCACTGGTTTATAAACCCAGCCGCGGCTACCACTTCGAACTCCTCTATATAGCAGGCTGGTGGGCCTAAACTCTGCGCTGCCCTGTGAGTCTGCTGGGCCTTTAAGGCCTGTAATTACACACCTGTGGCCTATCAGGCCCACAGGGCAGCACCCCAATTTTTTTTATAGTTTTTTTTTCTGCTTTATTTTCTTCTATTTATTTTTGCGTAGTTTTTTGTATAGTTTTTTCTTTTCTGTTATATTTATTTTCCGACGGGGACGGATATCAAAACCATGGCACTATGTATAACAAATAACGTACGGGTAAGATAATTATTATACGAGTAACTATATATTCAAATCACACAAACATCAATTTTTTATATAAAATTTCATGAACAAGAGGCTCACCACAAGGTGGTGCCGGCGACGGGACGGTGCGGGCGATCGACGGTGGTTACGACGGAGATTTAGTAGGCACTAAGTAAACCATACCTACATATGCAAACTAAGTGTTATTTTGACCTCAAATTGCATATAAATCAAATACTAGCACATATATATATTTCCTCCCAAATTACTAAACTCACAAATTAATAACTATATAAAACATTGCAAGAGCTAATCTAGCAATAAGAGATGAAAGGACAAAGTTGCTAACCTTTGTGATCACTTGAATGGATGGGGGCCTTCAAATCTTGACAAATTTTGGGCAAAATGTGTGATGAGCTCGAGGGGAGAAGAGGAAGAACAGAGAGGAGAGGAGAGGGGAAAGGGGGAAGAACAGAGCGAGCTGGACGAAGGGTTTATATGCAGGAGGACCTATAGTACCGGTTCGTGGCACGAACCGATACTAAAGGTGCTGGAGGTGGCCCAGACTGACAACATCCTGCCACTACCCTCATTAGTACCGGTTCGTGGCACGAACCGGTGCTAAAGGTTAGCCACGAACCGGTACTAATGAGAGCGGCCCGGCTAGCCGTTGGAACCGGCACTAATGTATACATTTGTGCCGGCTCTAATACAAACCGGCACTAATGTGCTTCACGTTTGACCCTTTTTCTACTAGTGCTTGTATATATACGTACATGATAGCTATGATCCACATCAAGTTGAGCCTCTGTCTGCTTTAGACCACCGAGACTAGCTAGCTAAGCTAGCTAGCAATCACGATGAGGTTCGCGGTGAGCAAGTCCCCGCCGGTGATGGTCCGGCCATCGACACAGCCGGTGCTGGTGCTGGGGAAGACGACGGCAACGCAAGTGGTGCAACTGTCGTCGTGGGACACGACCTACGTGGACTTCCAGGTCACGGTGCTCCTCGTTTTCGACGGCTCGGTTCACCAGCCCGTGGAGGCCATCAAGAAGGGCCTCTCCCGGGCGCTCGCCCACTACCACACCATCGCCGGCCGCCTCGCCGCCACTGCCGACGAAGACGGCGTGCTCCTAAGCGTCGCGTGCACCGGTGAGGGTGTGCCGTTGGTGGCCGCATCGGCGGGATGTGCCTTGCAGGATCACGGGCTCCTGGACGCGCCCTTCACAACCAGCCTCCTCGACGATCTCGCCGTGTACTATCCACCACCTGAGGGCTGCCGGAGCACGGACCCGATGCTGCTGATGCAGGTCACCGAGTTCGCCTGCGGCGGGTTCACCGTGGGCGTGACGTGGAACCACACGCTGGCCGATGCCACCGGCATCGCCCAGTTCCTGCAGGCCGTGGGCGAGCTCACCCTGTTACGATCCTAAGATGGATCAGATCGATAGACTCTCAAATATCTGGAGATTACATGATTTGGTAGCTAGGATTCAAGCACGAAGGGGGATTGAGAGGTCAGAGCCGGGAGGTGGGAAAAAGGGATACACGCCCAGCGGCGGCGATTAGTCTAGTGATCCAACGATGCCAACCCTAGCGAAGCGCTGCTCCTTTATACCTACTCGGTCCACTCTGGGCCTCGCACCAGTGGGTTGGGCTTCACCTTTCTCTTGGCTCGCTCCGGCTGGGCTGGGCTTCTCTGGACGGGGCCCACCCTTCCCGTGACATTCCCCTCTCCTTGAGACTTGGCTTGACCCCAAGCCACAGCTCTAGGAAATCTGGATGTCAGAGGGACTTCATCTTCCCAGGTGGCCAACGAATCGGGAAACCCAGACCAACGCACAAGGACTTGCTTCACTGGACGAGCCCCCCGGGTCACCGATCGACGTTGCAGAATTTTCTCGGGCACTTGCAGAGGAAGGAGATCTTCGTCGAGCGTTGGCAGCTCCGGCATAACTTGTGTTGACGGAGGCAAGCCCAGCCGGAGTTGAGAGACATGGATGACGGGGTGAATACGCGCCTTTTCAGGTAGCGCCAGCTTGTATGCCACCTCTCCAACGCGCCCCAGCACCTGAAAAGGACCAAAATAGCGAAATGCCAATTTGTGATTAGCTCTCGTAGCCACCGACGATTGCGCGTATGGCTGAAGCTTCAGGTACACCCAGTCCCCAACAGCAAAAACTCGATCAGAGCGCTTGCAATCAGCTTTGCTCTTCATCACCTGTTGCGCTCTGTGCAAGTGCTGCTTGACCAGCGCCATCACTGTTGCTCTCTCTTTGGTCCAGGCTGCCAAATCAGTTACTGCCTCCTCGGCAATATTGGTGATCCCGAAGAAACGTGGCTTGTGTCCATACAGGACTTCAAATGGAGAAGAGCGAAGAGCTGAGTGATAGGAGGTGTTATACCAAAATTCTGCCAACGCCAGCCAGTCCACCCACTTGCTAGGACAGTTATGCACAAAGCAACGGAGGTACAGTTCCATGCATTGATTGACTCTCTCGGTGGTACCATCAGTCTGGGGGTGCCGCGCAGAAGAGATGTCCAGAGTCGTACGCGTCAGCTTGCACAGCTCCTGCCACACCCGGCTGGTGAAGATACGATCACGGTCTGAGACCATCTTATCAGGAGGCCCATGAAGTTTGAACACATTCTCCAGGTAAGCTTTTGCGACTTGTAAAGCTGAGTAAGGATGCCGTAGGGGAATAAAATGTGCGTACCGCGTCAACTTATCCACCACCACCAAGATAGAGTTAAATCCTCGAGAAGACGGCAATCCTTCCACGAAGTCCAAAGTTACCATCTCCTAGGCTTGCTCGGGCACGGGCAACGGCTGAAGAAGCCCTGGATACTTCACATGCTCCGGCTTGGCCTGCTTACAAACCGCACAGTTTGCCACAAAGTTCTTGACAGACTGTTTCATTCTCGGCCATGCAAAATGCCTGATGATTCGATTATATGTAGCGTGCACACCAGAGTGCCCCCCAAGTGCTCCCGCATGCAGTTCTTGTAAAACCCTCTTCTGAGCTGCTGCGTTGGAGCCGAGCCAGACCCTGCCCTTGTATCGAATCAGTCCATCAACCACCGTGAAAGGACCATCCAGCGGTGCCCCTGTAGCTGCAGTTGCCAGCTTGTTCGAGCAAGCTGGGTCATTCTGATATCCTTTCTTCACCTCGTCTAACCAGGTGGGCACGCACACCGACAGGGCGCACATGCTGCTCTCCGGCAGGCGAGACAAAGCATCAGCCGCTACATTAGAAGCCCCGCGACGATACTCGATCTTATATTGCAGTCCCAATAGCTTAGTAAGAGCCTTGTGTTGCCAGGGAGTAGTAAGCTTCTGCTCATCGAGACATGAAAGGCTTCTATGGTCCGTTCTGATGGTAAACTCAGACAGCAGAAGATATGAACGCCATCTGTCGACTGCCATAAGAATGGCCAGACACTCCTTCTCGTAGGTCGAGAGCCCCCGATGCTTAGGACCCAAGGACTGACTGAGAAAAGCGATGGGGTGCTGCTGTTGCATAAGAACTGCGCCAATGCCAACATCTGACGCGTCTGTTTCGATGACGAAAGGCTTGGAAAAGTCCGGCAAAGCCAAAACAGGCGCTGTGGTGAGAGCTGTTTTCAGGAGGCGAAAAGCCTGTTCTTGAGTAGGTGTCCACAAGAACGGAACACCCTTCTTGAGCAAGTCTGTAAGTGGCCTGCTGATAATTCCGAAATGTTTAACAAACTTGCGATAATAGCCTGCCAACCCCAGAAATTGGCGCACTTCTTTGACAGACTCCGGTTGCTTCCAAGCTAGAACCTTGTCAGTGTTCTTTGGATCAGTACTTACGCCTTTTGCGCTGATAACATGGCCAAGATAGCGCAGCTGCGGTTGAGCAAAGGTACATTTTGACCTCTTCACTTTCAAGGAGTATTGCTGCAGTCGCTGGAACACCTTCCGTAGCAACACCACGTGCTCAGCTAGGGTTTTGCTGAATACCAGAATATCATCAATAAAAACAAGGACTCCTTTTCTCAGGAATGGAGAAAGAACCACATGCATGCCTCCCTGGAAAGTTGGTGGTCCACCTGTCACTCCATACGGCATTACTTTAAACTCGAAGTGACCATGATGAGTTTGGAAGGCCGTCTTGGCCTCGTCCTCTGGCCTCATTCGAATCTGATGGTACCCCGACCGCAAGTCCAAACTGGTAAACACAGTGGCACCGTGCAATTCATCTAGCAACTCATCAATGACTGGAATGGGGTATCGGTTCTTGATGGTAATAGCATTGAGGAAGCGATAGTCCACGCAAAAACGCCACTCTCCATCTTTCTTCTGCACCAGCAAGACAGGTGATGAGAACGGGCTACGACTGAGCTGAATAATCCCTTGCTTTAACATCTCAGCCACTTGAGCTTCTATTTCGTCCTTCTGAGCTGGGTTATAACGATACGGACGGCGTTTGACTGGTTGAGCCCCTGGAATCAACTCAATGGCATGGTCGAACTCCCGCTGAGGTGGCAACCCTTTGGGTTCTTCAAACAGATCTGTAAATTCCGTGAGCAACTCTTCTACTTCTATTGGAATTGGATCAGATGCTCCCTCTGGCTTGGATATAGCTAGGAGCAACACANCGGCATTACTTTAAACTCGAAATGACCATGATGAGTTTGGAAGGCCGTCTTGGCCTCGTCCTCTGGCCTCATTCGAATCTGATGGTACCCCGACCGCAAGTCCAAACTGGTAAACACAGTGGCACCGTGCAATTCATCTAGCAACTCATCAATGACTGGAATGGGGTATCGGTTCTTGATGGTAATAGCATTGAGGAAGCGATAGTCCACGCAAAAACGCCACTCTCCATCTTTCTTCTGCACCAGCAAGACAGGTGATGAGAACGGGCTACGACTGAGCTGAATAATCCCTTGCTTTAACATCTCAGCCACTTGAGCTTCTATTTCGTCCTTCTGAGCTGGGTTATAACGATACGGACGGCGTTTGACTGGTTGAGCCCCTGGAATCAACTCAATGGCATGGTCGAACTCCCGCTGAGGTGGCAACCCTTTGGGTTCTTCAAACAGATCTGTAAATTCCGTGAGCAACTCTTCTACTTCTATTGGAATTGGATCAGATGCTCCCTCTGGCTTGGATATAGCTAGGAGCAACACATGTGCCAGCTCTGTGCGAGCGTGCATCAGTTGCAGCTCAGCCCCTGTAATGGCTCGACAACACGACATCTCAGGTGTGGTACCAGTCAACTGAATGTACGCGCCCTTGTGCTGAAATGTCATTAGCTTCTCCCCCCAGTTGACGGTCATCAGGCCTCTAGACTCGAGCCAATCCATGCCCAGCACTATATCATAACTGCCCAAGGGAAATAACTTGAGTGTGGAACTGAATCGGTGGCCTTGAATAACATATTCGCAGTCTGGCACTTCATGATCGCATAGTGTAACTGCCCCATCAGCAACCTTGACTTTCAGTGGTACACGCATAGCTTGCACTCCCTCCCAATCTTGAGCAGTCTAGGTGTTGACAAAGCTGTGAGAGCTCCCGGAGTCCACGAGCATGAGCAGCACCTTGTTTCCAATTTTTCCAGACAGCCGAAAAGCTTTGGGTGCTTCTGTACCTTGAACCGCTGCCGCCGACAAAAGACAGAGATCATCTTCAGAGCTTTCAGCCTGAATCACAGTAGTACTCGGTGAGGCAGGGGGTGAAATCATGCCCACAAGCTCCTCCACGACGTGTAGCTGAACCGTGGATGCACAAACATGCCCTGGCCCCCATCGCTCGCCACAAGTAAAGCAGAGACCACGGGCTTTGCGAAAAGCCCTGAGAGCCTTGAGTTTGTCATCCGTTGTGGTGTGTGTAGGACTTGAAGATGGCTTGGCTATATCCAGACCTCGTCGTGTCTCCAGTGTAGTAGAGATGGGCTTAGACGTATTGGGACGTCCAATTGAAGCCGTCGCAGGCACAGCCACAGACAAGGCTGGGCGAGAAGAGAAACGCCCGGTTCTGCTGCTGGATGCCCCAGAGCGCTGCGCCAAATTAGCCTCTTGCTCCTGCCGCACCATGTCAACCACCTCTTCCTGCAATTCAGCCAAGGAAACAGCAGTATCGAGGTCTTTTGGACGATGTAACATTACTGCTACTTTAATTTCATGAGCTAATCCTTCAATGAATTGAGTGGTGAAAAACAGAGGATCCCAAGAGCTATGGTGTGCCAACAAACAGTGCATGGCTACATTAAACTGTTCGGCATACTCTAACACCGAACCCTCCTGCTTAAGCTTCGAAAAACGACGCAAGAGATGCTGAAACTCGGACCGACCAAATTTTTCAAGAACTGCTGCGCAGAAAGCCTCCCAGTTAGCAGCCTTAAGATGCATCTTAGACCATTCGAGCCACAAGGCAGCAGCCCCAGTGAAATGGACAACCACAGTATCCACCCACACGGCTGGATCAACTCCACACACGCGAAAGTAGGCTTCGCAACGAATACGCCACCCAGTAGGATTATCGCCATCAAAACTGGGACACTCTACATGCTTATGATACGAACCTCTATGACCAGTACTACTGCCAAGATCCAACAACGGTGGTGGGGGAAACGGTGCCGTAGGAAAAGGAGTGCGGACCGTACCGTTGGCCGGGACCGGTGCGGGGAGGAGAGCCCCCCCAACCAGTTCCCGTGGAATCGAAGCCCTGCGGTGGCCATCGAGCCCGTAGCCGTCGCCACTGCGATGCCCTTCGAGCTCAGGCGCGTCCGCCACTGCCGAACTCGAAGCTTCCGCCATCTTGTCGCGGCCCGCTGTGTGCCGCGCCATCTTCTCCAGTTCCGCGCGGATCTCACCGAGATCGACCCGGAATTGCCCCATCGCCGTATCAACACCGGGGCGCCACGCCGCTAGATCTTGCACCACTGGCTCCAAGGAGGCGAGCGCCGGCTCCATCTTGGCGACCGCTGGCTCCATGTTCGCGACGGCGGGTGCCATCAGATCCAACATCTTCTGGATCGCGAGAAGAGCCTTGGCGATGCCGCTCCGCTCCGCCGCGGCTTCCTCCAACTGCTTCTGGACATCAGTCCCCGCCATGATCTCTTTCAGACTGCGAGTTTTCGGCTATAAGGCCGCCCACTCCGGGTACTGCACAACGTTCGAGGCGACGGCCGCCGTGCTGTGGCGGTGCCGCACACGACCCCGACGGCTATGACATGTCCACGCCGGCGCCGCTGGCCTTCTTCGTGAACGTGCGCAAGCACGTGGGCATGGCGGCGGGGTATTATGGAAACTGCGCGGTCGCGCAGCTGGCGTTCGCGACGACCGGGGAGGTGGCCGGCGCCAGGGACGAGGGCATGAACGGCTTGGTGGACCTGATCAAGCACGCCAAGGACGGGGTCCCGGAGCTGCTGAGAGGCATGAGAGCCGGCGGCGGCGCGGTGGACGGGATGGGGGAGGAGGAGATAGCAGCGGCTTTCGGGTACAACGCGCTGATGGTGACGTGCTGGCGGACCATCAGGTTCGGCGACGCCGACTTTGGCGGCGGCGGCCCGGCGAGGGTGGTGGGGCGTTGGCAGCAGACGACGCTGCCGTGCGTGGCGTTACTGTCCTGCGGGGCCACGGGCGAGAGGCTGCTGACGCAGTGCGTCAGGGCGGAGCACGCCGCCGCGTTGCTCGCCGAGCTGGACCACCTCTCCACGTCAGTCTGCCAGGAATGGATTGGAGTCAAAATGAAGTAAGCAGCGGTTGCTGGAGTGTATACAGATTATTGGTGGAAGGGAATTAAACAGGAATGAATGAATGAATCCGCCCGTGGTTTTGTAAGGATTGCCCCCAAATTAGCATGGCGAGTGGGGAGAAAATACTATAGATAGAGTAGATACAGATGCAGATAAGGTAGAAGAAGAAGAGGAGTAAACCCTAGGTGGCATATAAGGTGGATAAACATGGGGCGGCAATCAGGGGAATAGCTATTGACCCCAAGAAAAGAAAGGTGGGATTAGCGGTCGGGAAATACCATCCAAGAAAGCTAGGGTTCCTTACCGTCCAAGGAAGTTGCAGGTCCGGACGGGGTGGATCTCCACTCCGCTCCGCGCCGCCAAGTCGCCGGTCCGCTCCAGCACAGAGGAGCGGCGGCGGCGGCGGCGGCGGCGAGGCGAGAACTGGTGGCGGGCGCGCTTGAGGCTGGCTGGATGGCCGGAGAGGAGGAGCGGATTTGAAATTGGATGCACAGACGGCAGAGAGGGAGGAAGGAAGGAAGGGGATGAAGACCAAGAGGGGGACTGGAGAGGCAGGCAGGCAGGAGGCATCTTTTCTTTTCTTTTCTTTCCTTTTCTTTTCTCTTCTTATTATTATTTCCTCTGTTTTTCTACGGAAATGATAGGTACGAGACGTTCGGATTTTAAGCATGGCAAACGAACATTTCAATTGTTCGAAGATGGAGCGAGAGGATGGCGAATCAGGGGCAAGCACGGCAATTTTTTTGTCAGAAATAAATGAAAACACAAAAGTTATCATTCTCGTGTCGTGTCACTAAACTCATTTGTCGTCGGAAATGTTCAGGGTTGCCATGGGCTCGTACCAAACGTTGTTGTTCGGTGCTTATCAGATTCCTTTTTCTATTATTATGCGGTCGATTAACGTCTTCTGTCTTAATTGCTAAATCTCCAAGCAATCCATCCATCAGAATAATTACTTTATTATGCACTAGTACACTATAAGAAGAAGACGTAGTTGATCGGTAAAGCGCATCATCACGAAACTCAAGGTGTGGTTAATCACTTCTCCTCAATCTCTAGTACTAGTACATTGTCTGTTGTCATCTCCTCCAAAAAAGATTATCTTTACTAACATCAAACCTAATAAGCAGCCGCCCCTGTCCTTCTCCCCAAAAAAGATTAGGCTTTTTTGCTTCCGGTCAGGTTGCCATCGGCCCGTCTCATCTCCGGTGGCCTTAGGACCATGGGGCGCAGCGGATTCCGACCCTTGCCGATGGGGGGCTCCGTTTTTAGATGGTTCTTTGAGATTTTTAGGTTTTGTGTCCTACTCATGAAGGCGAGACGACGACGGCTCCTTGAATATGAAATAAGGTCTTCCCCGCCTCGCTGATGGGTCTAGCATCATCGGTGGACGTGTGCATATGTGTCTCCGGTGGATCTATCTTTGGTTGTTCTTCTACGTTCGTGTGTTGTCAGGTTGGATCCTTTCGATCTACGCTACGCTACTCTTCATCAGCGGCGGTTGCTGTTCTAGTGCGCTGGTCCTACGGGCCTTAGCATGACGACTACCCGACTGTCTACTACAACAAGTTTTGTCCGGCTCCGGCGAGGAAGGGGCGATGACAGTGGCGCGCCTTCAGCTCGCTTCAGTGCTTGTAATTGTCGCTAGATGATCTACGAATTTGAATGTAATTTTTATTATTTCGGTTGTTTGTTGTATTGCTAGTACATTGTCGTATACGTTGTACTGCCTGCGAAAAAAAGAGGTTAAGCAGAAGTAGGTACTGCTACTAGTACTCGAAATGAGGAGATGGCCAGTAGGTAGAACTAATCATATATTAATCCATCCTAAAAAAGAAATCGTAAGCTAACCCATTTGCTGTTGGGGTATACTACACTATATATACTGCTGCATATAATAATATACGAATAAGTAAGTAACCAATTCCAAACCAAATAATTGCTATTTTATGTGTGTAATCAGCAACAAACATAATCTCTTTTTTCAGGGTCAATCAACAAACGTTATCCTGCTTAAACTAATTGGAGAAGAAGAAGACCCCCACCCTGTATCTTCATAAATTTCTGCAGCTTAATAATACACTCATGATTGACGCACGCCTTGCCACGATTGCTTTTTGCGGGTTCAATGGGAGTTTTATTCCGTAGTTACACGGTTATAACCCAAAGGCAAGATTTCCTGCCTTGTCGCAATTTTGCATATACGGGGTGTTTTTTTCCCTCTTGTATTGTGGATGTTTCGTGTTTTTTTTGAGAAATAGCGTTACTTTATTGCTTGTTCATGTGGGCTTATTGAGGAGTAGTTTGCCAATCTTCTATTTAGAGCCTTTTTTCTCTTATTCTTCCTTTTCCTTTTATTCCTTTATTTGATTTTTGTATATATTTTTCTCACAATTTCTAATTCATGAATATTTTTTAAAAATCTTGAATGTTTTTTAATTTTTAGGAAAAACTAAATTCATGAACAATTAGTAATGTGTGAACACTTTTTAATATTTATGGACTAAAAATTCATGAATATTCTTAAAATATATGAACATTTTTAAAATTCATGTAATTTTTTAAAAAACAAAAAGTTTATTAAATATTTGGTCATTTTTAAAATTGGTGAACACCTTTTCACGAACTTTTGGAACACTTTTGGATCTGTCTTTCAACAACGTGCGATGTCCTACAAGGTCAACTCGATAAGTTTAAGATGAAGTTCTAGCTTTTTTCTTTGAGGGGGAGATGAAGTTCTAGCTGATATGTCCTCCAAGCGCACTCATTAGCGATGAGATTTCGGGCTTAGGAAACAAAGAAACCGGCCTCCTCTCCATGTCTGTGCCTCCAATTTCAAATCTAAGCGGATTAGAGAGGAGGGAGGACAAGGAAGGGGATGAAGACTGGGGAGGAGTGGGAGCAGTGGGCATCTTTTCTTTTCTCCATTATTATTATTTTCTCTATTTATCCATGCCATCGATTAACGGCTGTCTTACTTGCTAAATCTTCAAGCCATCCATCCACTAATTACTTTTTCATTTTATACTAAAATAAGACAAGAAGACGTAGTTGATCGGGAAAGTGCATCACGAACCCAACCTAGGTTAATCATTTTTCCTCCATCCACGTCTCTAGTACTCCTACTAGTACATCATCGTCTGTTTTTTTTTTCTTCTCGAAAAAGGATCAGATATATTATTATAAAAGTTCTCCGGAAGCATCTCAAACATAATAAAAACTACATCGAGATACCAAGACCACCGAACAATCACTACTGCCACCGGAATGAGCCGCCGCTCCTCTACCGAAGCCGACTTGATCTCGTCGATGCCAGCCGGGAAGTCTTCGTGCACGTGCCTGTAAGGACCAACTCCCTGGAGCCGCAGTCGTCGTTGTTGAACTGCATAGATCTGATTCTGAAGCACCTGACACCAAATCTCGGCACATGGTAAGAAACCCTAACCTCATTGGCCCCTAGGAGATCGCGGAAATTTACGCCGGAGCTCCGTCGACTACGTCCTGACGAAAGAACTCGAGGAGGATCGAAGTCCGAAACACAAACTCGAAGAAGAAGCGCCATCATCCGTTCGAGCGCCACACCCGTGAGGACTGAAATAATCTAGCCTAAACTACTAACAATAGTGAAGGCATTGGGATTCTCCTCCTCACCACCGGCTGCCGGAGTGTTAGGCGGAGGAGAGGCAAATCCACGGGCTCACCGGTGAAGCCTGGAGGAGAGAGTTTACCCTAGCCGTCAAATTTTGCCACTCTTTTTTTGTACTATATGTAATACATCTTCTGTATGCGTTATACTACCTGCAAAAAAAAAAGTTAAGCACAAGTAGGTACTACCACTTATGTACTCCATGGCCTGCCACTGTTTGTCAGAGTTTACTGATGTACGTTAAGACATCTCCAGCCGCGCCCCTAGAAAGGCCTCCCCAGGCGTTTTTTCGCTCCGGCGCCGAAAAAACGGCCCAGTCGCGCCTCCAGGAGCCCGATTTTCGCCGGCTTGGGCCGAAAACAGCGCCGGCGGACCCAGCCTGAACCCGGCGCGCTGGGGGGCGCCCTGGGGCGCCGGGCGAACTGTTTTGGCGCGAAAAAGCCGCGGGCCCGCCGCGTCAGCGACACGGCTCTCTTCTCGGCCCTTCGTTGTCCTCATCGCCTCGTTTCCCGTGGCGAATCAATGCCAAAGCTGCCGCGCCGGTCAGCCTGCGCCATTGATGCCTCACGGGCGGCGCAGTGAAGACCGGACGACGCGCGTCCCTCGCCCTCCCTCGCCCGCCACGCGTACACACTGTGGCACGCGCGCGGGCGGCGCCTCGGCCTATATATGACGCGCCCCGGTGCACTGAGCGACTCACACACTCTCCCACCGTCGTCGTTCCTCCCTCTCCTCTCCTCTCTTTCGCCGTCTCCAGTTCACACCCATGGCCGAGCGCTTCCCAGGCGACGGCGCGGCGGCGAACGGCTTCGGCCACCGCCATCTTCATGAAGACGAGGCCCGCCTCCTTTACGAGGCCGAGTACCCGGTCCCGCCGGACATGCGGGTGCCCGGGGCGTGGAGGATCAGCGCGGGAGGCGTGCCGGTGCCCCCGGTACCCACCGGCGCGGCGCGGCGTGTGGAGATCGCACGCATCCGCTCTGGATGTCCGCATCGGCGCCAACGCCTCGCCACCCACCGGCCGCTTCGTCCTCGTCGAGCCAAAGCCGGAGCCCAGCCTCCCCGCGGAGTACGAGGAGATAGCCCGGCGCGGCTTCTCCGACGAGGACGCCATGCGGTGGGCGCGGGAGGACTACCTCCGCGACGAGACGGTCCGGTAGCGCCGGGCCCTGGAGGAGATCGCCGCCCGCAAGCGTGGGCGCGAGGACGTGCACGGCGTCGTGGTCCTCGACAGCGACGACGACGACGACGACGCCGCCCCCGGACCGTCCAACCCGCCGCGCCAACCGGGGGAGGGATGCAGCAGGGACGGCGGAGGCGTGGGCGGGGGCGGCGACGACGACGACGACGACGACGACACGCGGTTCTACAGCCTCCTCGGCATGTAGAACCGCGTGGGCGGGCGGCGAGGGAGACGGCGGGGGTAGCCCGTGGTAGTTTTTTTCTTTTTTTGTAAAATATGTTTAAGTTTGAACGAACTCGCCGATGTTTGCGTTAAATTTGAGTAGTTTTTGCGCCGTATTTGACTTTTTTGACTAACCGTGGGCGTCGCGACTGGGGGCATCACGCGCCAGTGCGCGGTTTAGCGCCGGTGAGCCCACAGGGGGCGATTTTTTGCCCCTTCTGGATGGCCAACGGCTGGAGATGGGTAAGCAACTTGTTTCTTTTCCATTTTCTAATTAGACCAGGCCAGGCACGCATCTACTCTGTGAGGACACCAAATAAACACGTACCAGGCCAGGCGTGTGACGATCTGGAAGCCAACCAAACTGACCCGCATTCTGTCAATCGGTATGAGAGGGCGGATTGACAATCTTCTACTTAGCGCCTTTTCTTTTATTTTTATTTTACCTTTTCTTTTCATTATTTTATTTGCCTTATGTGTTTACTTTTTCTCACCGTTTCTACTTCATGAATAATTTTCATAATTTATGAATCTTTTTCTACGATTCACTAATATTTTCTCAATTCTTCAAAAAAAATCATGAGCAATTATAAACGTGTTGACAATTTCAAATAATTATGGAAATTTTTAATTCACGAATATTTTTAAAAATATATGATTTTTAAAAATTCGTAGAGATTTTATGAATATTTGGTATTTAAAAAGTTTCTTGAACATTTTTTCATGAACTTTTGGAACATGTTTTCAAATGCTTGACGTTTTTAAAGTTCATGAATATTTTAAAAGTTTATGAAAAAAATCAAGTTCATGATATTTTCAAATTTATTTAACATAAAATTTTTATATCTCTTCTGTGCTGGAGTTGGTCCCAGTTCACTGTTCTGCAGAGGAGGTCTTGGAGCAAAGAAGGCGTCTTGGAGCCTTCTTTGTCTGAAAGGAACATGTTTGGTTTCTACAGCTTATTATTACTTCTCTTCCCTGTTAACGCGCATGGCATTAACGCACAAACTGACTTTCTACAAATTAAGGTAAAAAAATTGAGCGGTAACACTTGGTACTTGTAGTATGGGCTCCGATAGAAAGCTGCCAACTAGAATCTGTGGGCAAGTAATTTTGCATTGCACATTTATTCCCTGATTTCCCATCTTTGTATTTCTGCTCAAGCCCTGCTACAGCATGGACCCACCACACGACATGTTCTCATCCCACGTAGGGCTGGGCGTTCGGTTAGACCGAACCATTCGGTTCGGTTTCCTCGGTTAATAAAAAATTCGGTTTTCTTACTTTGTTGACCGTTCGGTTTCTTAGAAAAACAGTAACCGATGATTTCGGTCCACCGGTATTTCGGGTCGGGTCTCGGTTCAACCGAACAAGCTACAGCATAGCCCGACCATAGGAATCTGTGAAGAGTTCCGTCTAAATTTGAGCAGCCCCTCACCAATGGAACAAGAAGGAAACAAATCAGATGCAAGAGCATCGCGCGTAGCAGTCAATTTCTTGTGAGAACGTGAACGCATCGAAAGAAATCAAGAAACAATCCCCAACAGGATGGTAAAAAGAGATAGGTAAAAAGAAGAAGATGCAGTGCAACGGAAGCGTTGGTGGACGAGGAAGAAGCAGGGAACAGATAACGCCACTGCTGGGCTGCCGCCGCTGGCCGGGGAGGAGAGCATGCGAGTCCGCAGCCGCCGCTGGCCGGAGTAGCAGATAGCACGGCGGCTTTTTTTTTTCTTTCGAGGGGAACGCTGTCGGCTAGGTTAAAGCATCGAGTGGATATAGTATTTTTTGGGGGGATCGAGTGGATGGATATAGATGCTGGTTACTCGATGTTGCGTGCTTATCCATCACGTGAGATCTTGGGCCTGAATTGGGCCAAGGGCGATGGAGTTAGGCAATTAGGTGGGTTGTTTCTCAGATTTTGGACTACATACACATGCACGTACTGCATATCTCGGTTGTTTCGGGTGACCGAGGGTCATGACCGAATTTACCGAAACTACTTCGGTTTTCCACAAGCTTTGACCGAAGTAACAACCGAACTTCTCGGTTTCGGTCAGTTCGGTCTCGGTCTCGGTTTTTACGGTTCGGTACTTCGGTCTTCGGTTTATATGCCCAGCCCTAATCCCACGTACTAGCTACATCCAGAGCTCCATCCGTTACGGTTTAAACCAAGGAAAAAATAGCGTGTTATATAAAATAACGCCGCCCCTGAAATTAAGCTGCTATAACGTGCTATTAGCAAGATATTGTACGCTGATCAATTTAGCGAGACAATTCTTCACACGCTATAGCGTGCTATTAGCAGCGTTATAGCGCGCTATTTTTTCAGTACTTTAAACGGATGTGCTTAGCTAATTAAGACAACCATATCTTGTAAATCATATATTTGTTTTGAAAACTTCTTTTGTATTTAAACTCCTTGAGCCAAAACCTTTAAAACAAGACCAATATTTAATAATTTTCAACCATGTTTAAACTCAAACGTACATTTCACATTCCATTGGATTGTTTTATATTTCTATTCATTTTGAGAACCAACATTTTACTTTCCACTGACTCGTTCACAAAACATTACATCTATTTTGACTGCACATTTTTCAAATATTGTATTTACCTTTTTTGAAATAAATCGTTACACATTAAAAAAACAATTTCACAACTTGACATTTTAATTTCATATTTGTTTTCACTTTCAAAACATACATTTCACTTTTCATTGTCTTGTTTCACAAAAGTTACATTTATTTTAATTGAATATTTTTTAAATAACCTATTTCACTCTTTTCAACAAATTATTAAATTTTTTGAAAAATCATTTTGACAACTTGACATTTTAATTTCATATCTGCTTTCACTTTCAAAACCTACGTTTCACTGACTTTAAAAAAATACATTTATTTCTATTGCACATTTAGAAATAACTTATTTCTCCTTTTGAACAAATTATTACATTTTCAAAAATCAATTTCACAAGTTGATATTTAAATTTCATATTTGTTTTCACTTTCAAAAACCTACATTTCACTGGCTTGTTTCGCAAAAATCACATTTATTTTAATTGCACATTTTGGAATAACCTATTTCACTCTTTTGACAAAACTATTACACCTTTTCAAAAAAATCAATTTCACATGTTGAAATTTTATTTCATATATTTTTTTCACTTTCAGAACCAACATTTCACTCTTCATTGTCTTGTTTCACAAGAATCGCATTTATTTTTAATTGCACATTTGTAAGTAACCTATTTCACTCTTTTGAACAAATTATTACACATTTTCAATAAAATCAATTTCACAAGTCGACATTTTAATTTCATATAATTAGCTTCACATTGTTTTTTCAATGACATTTCAGCTATTTAACTAGATTAATGTACCACACATATCAATTTCATAAATCTACACATCAATTTGAACTATTTCATAAACACAGAATCTCGCTTCAATCTATTTTCGGACCAGTTGAACTAATTCGACAACATTGTGAATTATTATACACATATTTCACAGAATGCAACAACTATTTGTTCATTTTCAAATTCTACACCAGCTCACGCGGATGCAACAAATTTCAAAACAAAAAAAATCATTTCATTATATATATATATAGGTCCAGTTTCATATTTATTATCATATACCATATTTCGCGTAGACCACAAATTATTGTTTCAATACTAATATACCACTTATTAGTACTGGACATATTTACATCATAGATTAGTAGTCCACATATATTTACATTCAACGGCAAGGAGCCGGGGAGGCCGACCATCTGGGAAAGAAGTAGAGAGAAAGAGAGGTTAGGAGAGGTGGGCTTCGTAGCTCATCCGAAGGGTTCAAAACATGTACTATAAAACCAGAAATCATGGAGAGACGGGGGAGGGGGTTAACTTCATAGGTCAGAAGAGGGTTCATGCTGTAAACGATGTCGCAACACCAATTGCTTGCTTGTCGATGGTGAGATCCACCGGTGATTGCAATTGGAGCTAGGAGCTCAAATTACCTGGAGGATTTGCCCAACAGTCCTTGGCCCCTCTCAATCCAGCCGCTCGACGATGAGAAAGCCTTGGCCATCTATCTCCACGAGTCGCCGGGAGCGTCGTTCGCCGGTGAAGGCATGAACCTCGTCGGAGGAGCGCCATGGGTTACCAGATCTGATGCCAGCACAGGACCGGCGTGGCCTCGCGCTTTCCCAACCATGAATTCTTGCAGGCCCATTGCACCATAGGATTCGTCGTCGGCCGGCGTGATCCGGCCTCGTTGCCTGTCGGTTATTGGTGAATCCGGCGAAGTAAAAGATCGATCTTGATGCAAAAATTATATCTTACCGGTACATACCTTTAACGCGCAAACTGACTTTTTACAAATTCCAGGGAGGCAAAGCTCACTGGATTCTTAAGGAACATATTTTGATGGTGGAAGAACTCCGGGGTAACTGATTACTCTGCTAGTGCTTGTCAATAATCACTAGTGTGGTTGCACTACTAGGGAAAACCCTAGTAGTAGCGCCGGTTTTGAGGCTAGCAGCAGCGCGGATGGCCGCGCTACTAATAAGGCGCTACAGCTAACTCATAGTAGTAGCGCGGCCCTAACCCGCGCTACTACTGTTGACGATATCAACAGCGCTTTTTAGGAACGCGCTACTATAAATTAGCTGTAGCAATTTCGCCATCCCTCGCTACTGTTATATCTTTCATCATTTTCCCATTACCCCTTTCCCTTTCAGTTTCCCTTTCAGATACTAGATACTAGGTACTGCTAGTAGATATCAAATTTGGAACGAAGGGAGTACTAGATAACAATTTCATGCATAGTCAACATGCATCCTCAAGCAGTACAAGGTCATATCAACGGCCATCATCATATGTAGTTCTAGATGATATCGACGACGATCATCATATGTGGTTCTAGATGATATAACCACACACACATATGTAGTTCTAGATGATATAGCCACACACACACATATGTAGTTCTAGATGATATCGAAGACAATCATCATCCTCAAGCCTGGGCAGTTGGTGTTCCTGATAGTAATTAGGATGGCCTGTCCAACACGAAGCTTCTTGCCATCGAGGAATTTCTTCCACCCAACCGAGTTTAAGTGTGTGCGACCGTCATTGTCCACGCGGTAAGTACAGGTTGTGACGGAGCCC
The DNA here is from genome assembly GCA_904067115.1 of Aegilops sharonensis. Taxonomy (NCBI): domain Eukaryota; kingdom Viridiplantae; phylum Streptophyta; class Magnoliopsida; order Poales; family Poaceae; genus Aegilops; species Aegilops sharonensis. The sequence continues at coordinate 4,052,918 of LR880967.1, forward strand.
CTTGCAGTAAGGCGTAGTCCACCTGAGCCTTCTTCATCAGGCTCGATACCATAACTCACAGATATGCTCTTTGCCAATTTCTGAATAAGAAAAATATATCAATTAATAAATAGCCTCGCAAATAAGTACATATGGATTATCTACACTATTAATAGTTTCCTTAGATTCTACACTAATAAGCGTGTGATCGAACTCTACACTAAAACATATCATCGACTAGATTCCACACAACATACCATATCATTGGACTGTACACTAAGTAATTCATTGGATAATTTGCATTTGTAAGTATAACATACCATATCATGTCGATCAACCATGGTATTTGTCAAGCGGGTCACGAATGGCACCCCGACAAAGTCAGCATGTGGCGGAATTATGTCCCACAGGTTGGACACCTCCTCCTCACTCAGCCTTGTTCTTTGAGCTACGATGGCTTCATGAAGTGGGTCCTCATCATCTTCATCGAGTTGGTCCTCATTATCTTCATCATCTTCATCATCTTCGTCATCTTCATCATCTTCGTCATCTTCATCATCTTCCACCAGGTTGAGATAAATGACAGCTAGCTTGGGTCTTTCTGCTCGGAAGGAGAAGCTGATCAACTCACCACCAGTAAGACACATGCGAGCGACGAAACGGGCCCATCCATCTCCTCCAATCTGCGACATATTGGTCCTTTCTCGACCTCCATAGTGTACGGCCCCCTAGGATCCTCAAATATCACAGTGTCCCCTGTCAGCTTGTTGAATTTCAACCTCACATTGCATGGGACGATCTGTGTAAAATAAGCAAAATGACACAATGCAGTAATGCCAACACTAAAAATAAAATAGTTATTACATTTCATCTAATTTCTTACTGCCGCATGACGAAAACTCGGCTGGAAGTAGATGCCGAACAGCTTGCCAGTTGCAAGGCTGCTGGCGCATCTTGACTTGCACAGTCGACATAGTGGTGGTGGTGGTGGCGCCATTTTTCCTAAAGCAATATGAGCGAAGGATTAACGATCAACTAAATCAAAATGTTCTAAGTGAACTAAATCAACTAGCCTAATAAATCAACTAAATCAAAATGTTCTAAATCAACTAAATCAACTAGCCTACTAAATCAGCTAAATCAAAATGTTCTAAGTCAACTAAATCAACTAAATCATATCAACTAAATCAAAATGTTGCATATGAACTAGCCTACTAAATCAACTAAATCAACTAGCCTACTAAGTCAACTAAATCAAAATGTTCTAAATCAACTAAATCAACTAGCCTACTAAATCAACTAAATCAAAATGTTCTAAATCAACTAAATGAACTAGCCTACTAAATCAACTAAATCAAAATGTTCTAAGTCAACTAAATCAACTAAATCAAAATGTTCTAAGTCAACTAAATCAACTAGCCTACTAAATCAACTAAATTATATCAACTAAATCAAAATGTTGCATATGAGCAGGAGGGAGAAGGAGGGGTGACTCGAGGAGGGAGAAGAGAGTAGGATGGAGGAGGAAGGCGGAGCGAGGAGGGGCCGACCGGCGCGGCCAGTTGAGGGAGGACGGAGGACGAAGGCGGAGCGAGGAGGGGCCGGCCAGCGGCGAGTGGAGAGGGAGGACGGAGGAGGAGGCCGGTATCGAGTCCAGCAAGGAGGAGGAGGTGACGGCGCGCGGCGCAGACGGAGGAGGGGCGACAGGGGTGGACCGGCGCGCGGCGCAGACGGAGGATTGAGTGTGTGACTGTGTGAGTGGATCGGATAGAGGAGATGGGATGGGAGATGAATGGCTTAGCAGTAGCGCGCTGTAGGAAAAGACGCTACTGCTAAGCTATCTAGCAGCAGCGCCTTTCACAATAAAGCGCTACTGCTATGTGTCAGCATGTAAAAATAGACTTTGTTCAATATATCAAAAATACATTGATCATCAACGATCTTTTTGTGTACAATCTGATTTGTCAATATGAGTCCTCGCCGGTTTAGGAACAGGTGAAGACTCATATTGCAGCCACAAATTCTACACATAGAGTTTAATGAAGACCAAGTGCTTGTCAAAGTTTGAGAAGTAACATATTTAAGGTGGTAGAAACTCTCTTCACGGAGCGAGGTGGGACTAAATTTTTGTAGAAAACTTAGCAGTAGCGCTTATCTGAGAAATGCGCTGCTACTATGCTACGTAGCAGTAGTGTGCGTCGCTATAACGCGTTGCTGCTATAACTAGCCTCGCGGCGGCCTCGTGGGAATTATAGCAGCAACACGTCTTTCAGAGGGCGGGCTACTGCTATATTTGTTTCAGCAGCGAGATTTGGCTGGGCACGCTACTGCTAATTAGCAGCAACGACTTATTTTAAAGCGCGCTGCTGATAAGATTTTGTGTATAGACTTTTCCCTAGTAGTGTTGAGAAACACCATGGTTCTTCTGATCGAGGAGCCTGCTATATTCCCCGCCAACTTGAGGCTACGACCCTGCGAGATTATTAATTTCAAATCAAAACATTTTTTTTGGCAATGCATCATTCATTCATGCATGTAATAATTTGTCAATTGTGTTATTGCTTTTACTGTATATCTGCTAATGGGGCTACTAATTGTCTTGCAGATGGGAGATGAGTGCGCATCTTGGGCCTGCCTGTGCAAACAGTAAAATACAATACTGGGTGTGCAAAATGGGAGCTCCTATCTGCCGCTCTTTGCGGCAGATCGACAGCTGAATGCACAGGCTAGTACTTCACGGATGCAAGATAGAGTGAGTGAGGCTAGTACATTAGCGATGCAAAAAAGGGCGGCGGGTTGAAGCTACGACGATCCCTGGATGGATCGAACTTACGGCTTCACCCTAATGTTGACGACCAACCGGTCAGTTGAACTAGCGAGCGTTGTTGACCCTACAATAGCGGAAAACCTTAATGACCAACTAAAATGCAGATCCAATATTTTTTTTCAAATTTGAAAGGCAAAACATTTTTTAACAACGTGAATGCTACATAAAATGCGAATACTTCTCATATTCATTAACAATTTTTTTAAAATTCAAAACATTTTTGAGAACATGGACATTTTTCTGAAACCAAACATTTTTTGTGGACAAGAACATTTTTTTAAATCACAATTTTTTCGAAACATGAGATTTTTTGTAATCTAGAAAAGAATTCAGAGCGCAAACATTCTTTTCAAAATAGGACCATTTTCGGAAATTTCAAAACAAAATTTGGAAATAAGAACATTTTTTGGAATGCGAGCATTTTTTGAAAGCCCAGAAAAAAAATTGATAACACGAACACAAAATTTGCAAACAATTTTTGAAACCACCGAACAAAATTTGGAAACACGAACAGTTTTTTAAAAAATGAACACTTTTCTAAAATTATGAACAATTTTTGGAAGAGCGAACATGTTTTGAAATCTAGAAATAAATTGAGTACACGAACATTATTTTTGAAACATGAACATTTTCTGAAATTGCAAAACAAAATATGGCAACACGAATATTTTTTGGAAATCCCGATTTTTTTTTTTTGAAAACATGAACAGAAATTTGCCATTTTTTTCAAATCTGCCTACAATTTTTTGAATCAGGAACAAATTTAAAAAAAATGGGAAACATGTTTTATATTTCTGAACATCTGTCGACAAACAAACTTGAAAAATAAAAATACAACATTAAAGAAAGTAAAAAAGGAAAGACAAAGAAATATGAAAATAAAATAAAATCAAGAATTGAAAGAAACTAGAAGAAAAGGAAAAAGTAACCAAAAAATAAAAAGAATAAGTAAAAAAAGGTTCAGGAACCTTCTAGAAGGTTCTAAGAAGCAGAAAAAGCAGCTGGGATATTCAAGAAGGTTCCCAAAACCGGAAAACGCTGCAACTCGTTAACGGGGCGGCCCATGTCACCGCTTGATCACCAGCTCGGGTGTGAAAGATCGACAGTTTGACGCAGGATGCGTCAAATAGGATATTCCGTGCAAAATTGCTCAGCTTCACCGATTCGATCCTGGTGGGTTTTTGCTTCATGACGCTTGAGGTGACTCCAATGGGCCGGCATCCGTTGCTGTGAAACTTCTGTATACTACATATTCAGATGATGATTTTAGATTCAGTCTTCTGATTTTACTGTTATGGTTCTTCAGCCAAGGTTCATTTTTCCCTGAAATGAAAAGGGTGCATTTTTTAGATCAAAAGTTCGCCGGTGCCTTTTAACAAAATTTCAAGAAATATGGAAAAAATTGCAAACATGAAAAATGGCTGTGGAATACAAAAAAAATGTTCATGATTTTGAAAAATGGCCGTGGATTTGAAAAATATTAGAGTATTCAAAAAATGTTTATCACTTAAAAAGTTGTTCGCAAATAAAAAAGTGCTCATGGATACAACAATTGTTCCCAAGAAACAGAAAGGAAAAACACAAAAAAGGTAGACAAATATAGATATGCGTTTGCTCCTTACCCATAAATATGACTGGCCCGTCGCCTGTAGCAATAAGGGGAGGGCAAGCTCTCCCACGTGCCGCCTTAAGTTATAGTTTTGAGCAGGAAACATTTGCTCAAATCGCTGATGATTTTTTGTTGTTGTAAATAAGTATTTTCAGGAAGCAGACCAGATGAAACGGCTGGAAAGGCTCAAGCAAGAGAGGCAAAAGAGGATTGCTGCCAGAAGCGGCGCATTGAATCCCCAGAAAACAGCAGCTAAAGCAAGCGCAGTGAGCAAGCCAACCTCATCCTTGGCTGAGATGAAAAAGGAGAAAAGTGGCAGCACAAATGAATTGTTGATCTTATTTCTAGTCTCGGTTCTTATAATATTGAGCACATTCCAAGGATCAAGAATCTTATGACTCATAATCTTGGGAAAAAAGCTTTCTCTAGTAGAACTCCATCTAGTTGCAATTTTTTTACATCAAAGACTCCAGGAGGAACTGGATCGCCTCCATGCTTGCGTCGTCTTCAACTAGAGTCCTTGTCAATGGGGAGCTCACTGACCTAATTATACACCAAAAGGGCCTAAGGAAAGGCGACCCGTTGTCTTCGCTTCTGTTTATGCTAGTTATGGACATTCTAGATGCATTGGTGAGGTGTGTTGTCTCTGCCAAAGTATTGCCTTCCTTCGGAAGAAACCTACCAACATTGCGAGCCTCCCTTTATGCCGATGATGTGATAATTTTTGTCAAGCCCAACCCACAGGAAATCACAGCGGTGAAGATGGTCTTGGAAGTATTCAGAAATGCAACCGACCTTTGGACTAACTTCAGCAAAAGCAATTTATGCCACATCCGCTGTGATAACATTGATATCCATCAGCTGGCCATGATCCTGCAATGCCTAATCAAGGAGTTCCCTGTCACTTACCTTGGGATGCCCCTAAGCTATACAAGACTCCAGAAAATTCACTATCAACCTATCTTTGACAAGCCGAAGCGGAACACCTCAGGACGGATCAAATTAATGCTACCCATTGTTGGCAGACTTGCGTTGATCACCTCGGTTTTATATGCTCTGCCTATCTTTTAGATTTTGGCCATTGAGCCCCCTAAGTGGGTGGTAAAAAAGTTTAACAAGGGCTGCAGAGGATTCCTTTGGGCAAACAAAGATGAGGCAACTGGCGGCAAATGTCTAGCTAATTGGAATTAGGTTTGCTTGCCCAAGAAGCTTGGGGGGCTCGGGATCCCCTGTTTAACCCAAAAGAGTGAGGCAATGAGATGCAGGTGGCTCTAACTATCGTGGATGGAACCTGATACGCATTGGCACGGCTTACCTCCACCAATCAACACCTTGGTCAGAGCTATTTCTGAGGCATCGGAGCAGTTTAACATTGGAAACGGCGCCAAGCCAACACAAAATTCTGGATTGACCCTTGGCATCAAAGAGAAAGTTTCTCTAGAAGGTTCCCCGAGCTTTTCAACCATTGCATGATCAAAACAATCTCCATCAGATGTGCCCTTGCTGATGGAAAGTGGATGAGACATTTCAAGGGAGACCTAACTCAACAGGCCATCACCCAATTCATGACCTTTTGGAATGACTTGCAGTCGATCGAGCTCACTCAGACTCATGATGATTCACTTACCTGGCACTGGATTAGCGATGGCCAGAAAATGTTGTTCAGTGAATGTGCGAATCACATATGAGCAGAGCCAGAAAATGGTACGATCATCCTCTCCCACATAATTTTAGTGATCAGAGCTCACAGTTCAATAAGAACTGGATCGTGGATTTGCCAAACCAAACACACTACAAATTTATTAATCGTGCTACATACATGCAGACATTTGGGTTCATCTCACATACAACACATACCACTTACATGGCACACAAATCGGAACGCGAGCTCGTGTATGCCTATATTTTTTTCCCGACCACTGCATCCTAGATGACACATGACCGACCAAATTTAACACGGTGTATGGAAAACAAACAGAAATTGAAGGTACATAAGAAAACAAATACTTAACGCATGCCTGCATGAGGTACACAGAGTAGTAGCTAGATGGGAACGGGATTGACAAAGAGTCTCTTGATGATGTCCTCAAGATGCGAGCTGAAGGTGAAAGCATCTTTCCTATCACCCATGGGCATTTCATCACCCATGTAAACCATCATATACACGCATAGCTGTACCGCGCCTAGGGACATGGCAGCCAAATACAATTTATCTTCGAACCCCGGCTTGTGATTTTTTGTGCAACCATTCAGCTTCTTGGACATAACAACTCGACTGCTGTTGGAACTGTATGCATGCGCACGAGCAAGGGTAGCCATTAAACAAACTCATAATTATCCTTTATATTAATATTCTTCCAAAAATAGACATAGAAATGATTTCCAAGATCAACACACTGACATGTTTTCTTATGCAAAATAACGGTCAATCATTTCTATGTCAGCGTGTTTCTTCTCCTCTAAATGGGGGGCCGGCTGGACTCACCATGTTTCTTCTCCTCTAAATGTGCTTATTTGATAAACTTGAGTCCATTTCAGCCTACAAAAAATGTTGATAATGTTGCAGGACTGCAGGTAAGCTTCCAATTTTGCCATTTCTTCTCTGTATTAAAATGGCTTAGGCTCATAATGTTGCTACGTGGAAGAAATGTTATGTGGTAGGGTTTATTTAGAGAAGGAGCACAAGCAAGTTTGTGAGGAGAAGCTCCAGTTTGAATGCCTTAGGCTCTGGTTTGAAACATTAAAAAAAATTGAGAAAATTTAAAACATATATATCAAATTTATTTAATTTGAAATATTATCAGAAATTAAATAAAATTAAACCGAAGCATAGACCAGAAAAACTAAAAAATCGAAAACATATATTTTTTTAATAACTAACAAGAAACAGAAAACTAACATACTGCCGGTCCACCAAGAGGACCGAGCTGAACAGCGACCCAGATTGGGTTATTGTAGGCGAGCGGGCAAGGGCTCGCGATAAACCATGCAAAACACGGGCGAGATATACTCCCTTCGTACCGAAATACAAGTATTTTGGGACAGAGGTAGTAGCATCTACGCATGGTTTGTGTTATGACAAATGGAGATGTGGGCTTACTGTCAAAATAAAAAATAAAAGGAGATGTCCTGCAGATAAAGAAATTTAAATACTTATGTAAAAAACTTGCACACATGTAGGCTGCTGTTTCAAACAAATGGCACACATGTAGCATCATCCACACCATTTGAGCTAGGAAGATTTTGCTATGTCGTGTAACCCTGCTGCTATTTCTGCCCTTCTTCTTCACCTGAATAAAGTGTAGTCCAGCGAAATTCAGAGCTTCTCTGCTCCCTTGGTATCTGCATGGCGGTTTCGGATCACGGAACCCGCACTCGCCGCTCTGAACACTGAACCGGACATAGCAAAAGGCATCAAGGTGAGCAGAGCACTCCCATTCCATCCCATCCCATCCAAATCGTCCATGTTCAGCAGGACATTCTACACAGCAACAAGTTGACCGACGCGGCAATCAGGCTATCAGTCAGTTACATCTGCCACGCAAAGCAGCAGAAACGACTGACAAGACCCAACTAGTTCACAAAACTAAATAAATCACTCAAACATCACACCAAGTATGTGGATTCAGAGGATGATCGCGAGAGAAAATATACGTAGCAAATTATAATATGTGTTTACGCCAGCCAGGACACGGCGGCTAGGGTTTACCCCAAGTAATAGGAAGATGAGCTGAAGGGCTCTTGGATAGATCCGGGGTTTATACCCTTACAATCAGTGAAAGGTAACTTTAACGCAAAAGTAAAGCAGGTGAACCAAGGAGACAGTAAAAGCAATTCATACAGGGACAGCTCCTGTCTTGAGAGCCGCTGGATGCGCGATCAAGGGTGGTTTGGTGCTATGTCGTAACTCTGGGCGAAGTGGTAAGTTGCCGTTGGATCAAGATCGGATGGTCAACAATGAGCTTGGTTTGGCGCCAACCGACTGCTGGGTGTTGATTTCTTTCGGTTAACAGCATGAGAAGTGTCCATTTCTTCAGTTAACAAGATGACAAGTGTCGGTTTCTTCAGTTAACAACATGACAAGTGTCGATTTCTTCAGAAGATGATGCAGTCTGGTTGTTCCTGACAAAGAGATATCATGCGCAAGTAATTGGCATGGTTCTGCTGGTCAGGCTCAGAATATTTTGTGCTAAACTAATACTGAATGACCGAAATACTAACCATCACACACACGGTATGAGTTTAAATGATGTACTCATCGCAGCAATTTCTGAGTGACATCACAAGGCTGACGTGCTTCAGAAATACCAAACTGCAGGCTGCGCTTCTTCTTCCTTAGCATGGCTTCACATATTCCACGGGCTGCTTTCAAGTCAGCTAACTTATTTACCTTGCATCAATGAACATTCTGCGGTGTTTTAGGTACACCCGTTGCTGCAGTCGTCGAGCAGATGTATAGCCGTCCTCGTGTGCTGTTCTTGGCGGGAACTGTACAGTGTTTGTCTTGGCACACCAAACTGTCCAGTGGCATCTAAACCTTCTCCAATTACAAAATTCGACCAGCCATTCAGTCAGCTGATTATTCATAGCGTCCCTCTACACAGAGCAGACATACATAGCCTCCTTCTTACCTTTGCAGTGTCAGTTTTTCGTGATAAAAGGCTGTCAGCTGCATCTTCTTGTAATAGAAGGCTGTTAGCTGCACATTATGGAGATGATAATCTTGATTGTTGGTTTGTCATTATGACCTACGCAGATGAGCTGCTTGTTAGTTAGTATAAAAAGCATAATCTCTCCAGGTGATTGAAATGAAGCAGAGCTGAAATATTTAGACCTGGCCTTGATATTTCTCTTGCACGGGCCACCTTCGAAATATTTCCTGCAACAACAACTTGATATGTGCCTTGGGGGATACTATTGGCAATGAGTGCAGCAATTCCTAAGCGACCAACATATTTTTAAGACGGGTTTGGTACTACTGCATCAGAGAAAGAATAGAATGAGGGGCAAGGTATCAAGGATGTCACAAGTCAAAGTTGAAAGTTAACGAAGATGTGATCTTTTGAAGTCTAAGAAATTAGAAGGCAATGTCCTAGGCTGGGGAACAAAGAGTTCTATTGAGATGAAAATAATATATTTTTGACTGGTATTTACTAGTATAATGACTTAGTGAGGAAAGGAAAATGAATAACTCAATAACCACCAGTCAACTGGGCAATAGTTAGCGATCGATGCGCTATCTTCTCACGCTCGCTTTCCACTGATTTTTTTCCTTCTCTCAAAAACCGTAGTAAATCGCTAGTGGTTTTTTCTGGTTTTCGCTGCATAATATGAAAACAAAATAAATGTGCTTGAAAGAGGATTTGAACCCAGGTCTATGCAATAGCTGTTGAGCCTAATAACCAACTAAGCCACCTGTTGTTATTGTCCAGTGTAGATAAACAACATTATTTAAACCTTTCTTATTTCTGTCATATCAGAAGAAAAAAAAAGTTTGACTTGGTAACTTTGGCATGACCAGCGTGATAACTATGGTATGAGCAACATGATAACTATACCATGATAAGGCTGGTAACTACAGTACGAGAAGGTTAATGCATGGGAAAGTATGGTAATTTAACACAGAAATTACTGGTGAAAATGTTTCAAAAACTTCCCCCCTTGGATGAAAGATACCGTGGTGTTTAAAACGTAAGATATTAGTTATCATGTGTGCGATGTATACATTATCATGTTTTTTACACAGAAATTACCGGGTGTATGTTTTTCAACAAAAAAAAATCTGGTCAAAAATTATAGTGGCGTTTCTATGGGAGTTATGAACTTTGTATGTCTCTATTACCATGCTATTTACATAGAAATTACCGGGTCCCCCCCTCGCCACAGTCGCCACATTTACCAGGATCGGGTACATAAGTTATCAGGTGTACCATGTATGAGTTATCATGTTATTTGCACATAGGTTACCGTGGCATGTTTCAACGACTTGCCCCACCCCACCCTCGCCGATCAAGTCATCAGGACCGTGGGTACATAAGTTATCGGGTCCGCAATGTTTGAGTTATCATGTTATTTGCATAGAAGTGGTATGTTTCAACAACCCCCCACCCCCACCCTCGCCGAAGTTATCGACAACGTTTCTAGGACCGGGGCACACAAGTTATCAGGTCTATGAAATGTGAGTTACCATGTTGTTCACACGAAAGTTACCGAGGGGATGTTTCGTCAACTCCCCCCCACCCCCGTACCAAAGTTATCGGGACTGGGGTCCATAAGTTATCAGGTATACGATGTGTGACTTATCATATTATTCATACAAAAAAGTTATCGAGTGTATGTTTATATTATTATTTTTCAAAAAAAAGCTACGACGATATTTGTACATAAGCTATCAGGTTTGTGGTACATATAATTATCAATCTCATTACAAAAAGAATTTCCCGAGATATGACAAATGTGAAAAAGACCGTTGTTCGAATTCTATAGAAGTGAAACATCTATTTCTCTAGAAAACATTCATCACTACAAAAAAGAGACAAGTGGAGTACAAAACACGTTGCATCGGCCCTTTAAAAAACTTGCAGCAAATGGTTTTGTCTCCTCATCAAAGACGTTGTGGTCTTTCTTTCTCGCTCTCATTTACTAAGGTAGAAATACAAATTAACCCGCAAATGAAACAAAACACAGATTGTGTGTTCGAATCCTAGTGGTGGCACTATTTTTCTGAAGCTCTTTTTACGCGCCAGAGCAGAAGCAACAGTCAGCATAGCAGAAAGATCGAAGGAAAAATCGATCGTACGTTCCTGTCGCTAACCAACAGTCGGCAGGAAAATAGCTTTTCCGTTTACATATTAATGTTATATACCGAGATGGAACAACATAATAAACTAGTGTTAATTAAATAGTTGCGATAAACAACAACATAATATATCGTATAGCCATTAAATTTCGTTAAACAACAACAATTATGGCGAATGCAAGAATACCTAGTACCAATAGAATGTAGACTGAATGCAAGAGCTGTCATTAGCAAAACACCGACAATTCATTGTTTTCCATAATTACGCCAAGATGATCCTTTGATCCGTAAAACTGAACTTTCCAGGGATACCATCAGTCTTCACGAGTTCTGGAAAAACTGTAAAGACAAGTGGCTACAAAGCCTACCAAACAAACACTAGGACACCTGAAAAGCAAGCAAACAGAAATTAGGAATGCATGCAAGAATATCTGCGCTCATTGTGTTTGTATCCTTTTGATGCTTCATTTTGAGACAATAAAATTCACACTTTGTCGAAAAATGCAGGAATATCTGTTGCTAATAGCAACATACCTGGTGCTTGACCCAAAGTATCATTTATTCCATACTTATGCACATCTGCATGAATGAAAATAATCCAAATCTAATGGCAAAATATGAAGAAGCCTATATATAAGATTGAATGAACACCTGCATAGAAAACCAAACTAATGGTGATCACAGGTTTCGTTTGCAGTTACATCTAAGAAGAAAAGAAAAGATAACATACTTGCAGAAGGCATTGCTTTTCTAGAATTGTGGAAAAATCAGGGGCGTTGACAAATAAATCTGAAATACTTTCACTATCATTGAGAAGAAAATAGAAATCTGATATAGCAGGAGCTAGCATAAGTGGCTATATTTTTCTCGCCACGTATAAGTTGATGCAATTGATATATCTGCACAATAGGAGCTTTTGGTTACTGCTGCTATCCGATGGGAGATGGTAGCTCGGGATATCTTCAGCCGGTTTGGATGGCGATCATGTAATAGGATAGGCAATTAGTTTACCTGTCTAATTTGGAGCCAACCGGCTGTGGTGTATCCGTGGTTAGGCTAGCTTGTGTATCTAGCCTTCGGGTTCTGTGTGAGCCTTTTCTTCTTTTTTCATTTTGATATTGTTGAGACGCCGAGACTTTGTGCACAATTTATGGTTAATAAGATGGCCGTATGCATCATGCTGATGCAGAGGCCGGGGAATCCCCCTTTTCGAAAAAAAAAGGAGTGAAGTTCTAGTTTAGTTAGGTGTACTCACCGGATTTACGTACAAGAAGGAAGACAACAGCAAGTGTGCATGCGTGTTTGTATGAAAAGAGTTGAGCTCTGCAAGGCTAGAAGAATGTACAATGGAGCTCCAAGGCAGAGTCCTGCATAGTGGATGGGAACAAGCAAAGTGTTGCTAAGCAGGATTGCCGGAAAAAGGCAAAGTAGGAAAAATGACAACAAAGTATGTTTTTGTTACCTTGGATCAGAAGTCTTCTACTATGATTGTTGGGAGGGTTCCCACTAACCCCCTGCACTGCTGTTTTAGCTCCTCGCTGCAGTAGCATCCGATATATAGCTTTTGCAGTGATTTGGGGAAGCCGTCGTTGGGCAGTGCCGAGATGGATCGACAGTTGATTGATATTTTCGTGAGGCTGGTAAGGTTGCACAGCCCTGCAGGGAGTTGCTGAAGGTCATCGAAACTCCAAAATTCAAGTTTCTCGAGGGAGGAGAGAAGATGAAGGGCGTCCTCTTGCTCCTTACTGAAGCGCTCCATCCCTTTGGAGCTCCACCCATAAAGTTGCAGCTTGGTGAGGGAGGAAGAGAGGAAGCTGCAGATGGGTGCAGAAAGGAGTCCCGTGACAATATCCGTGCAGAGCTCTCGCAGTGTGGATGAAACAAGTTGTGGCTGCTGCTCTTCCCCTCCTTCAACGTCCTCCAAAGCTCGTCTGGGATCCCAACCAACAAAGAAACTAGGGCTGTCAAACACTTCTATTTTGTTGAGCTGGCCCCCAGTGGTAATGAGAGACCGCAAGCCCTGACATTTTAGTTCCTCTCCGCAAGCCCGCAATTCTAACGTGACAAGAGAGGAGAGGTTGGAGAGGGGCTCCAGTGTCCCCACGCCTTCCACACCTGTAAGCTGCAGGGCCCACAAAGAGGAAGGGAAAATGTGACGGGAAACCGATAATGCTTGGATCCCTCCACTTCCAAGAACAAGTGTTTGCGGGTCCACCAGGACCAGCTCTGGGCAGTTACTGATCTCCAATTTCCGTAGTGAGCTATGAGCTGGGAAGAGCAGCACCCCATCAACCTCTTCCTCTGCTGCTGCTGCTGTTATATGACTTCCCCACATCTTTGATGCTTCTGATGTTTTTTGCACGTCCACCCCCACTACCAGCTTTTTTATGTTTTCACAACTCCGTATATCCAATTTCGAGAGCTTTGGGAGGTGGGGGAGGAGCTCTGTCAATTCTTTGGCACTATTACCATATGATTTTTCGAACAAGATATGCTCAATAGGGAGGTGCCACTCCACATCACCCTGACCTCCTAGTGGTCCAACCAGACCACCTGAACGTTTCATAATCAATGTCTTTGTGGTTAGCATCAGAAGGTGCTTCAACTCTACAGGTGGGCAGCTCTTGAGTGTCAGCTCCTCAAGACATGTTTCTGTATCAAAAAGTAATACTTGGTCTAAGCTATGCAGAACATCCTTTCCCGAAATAACCAGCTGTGCTCCATATGATGATTTTGAGTACTTAAACTCCTCTAGTAGCTTGACACCTTTGATTGTGACACAGTGCAGGCCTTCAATCCAGGATATGGGAATTGCCGACGAGAATCCTGGACAATTACTTATCTCAAGCTCTTGAAGTTTGGGAAACCAAACTGGGGGCTGCCATTCCACATCACCCTGGCCTCCTAGTTGTCCAACCAGACCATCTGATCTTTTTACAATCAATTTCTTCAGTGTGGTTAGCACCAGAAGGTGCTTCGATTCCAAAGGTGGACATTTCTCGAGTGTCAGCTTCTGAAGACATGGTTCTTTATCGAAAACTAACAATTGGTCCAAGCTACGTAGATCACCCTTTGCGTCAATACTCAATTCTATTGGTCCGGGTCTAGGAGCAAAGCAGAGGAGGAAGGATGGTCAGAGCAGAGAATACTGGACACACACACACACACACACACACACACACACACACACACATACACAAAATAATAGAGAAAGAATAGGCAGAATCAGGAGAGAGAACCGTACCTTTTAATGATCCGAGAGTTGCTGCTGGAATCTTGCTTTATTTCGTTTTTGGACGTGAAATCTTGCTTCATTTTTGTCTGGTAATCTTGTGTGTGTTTCGCGTGCCCTTTTTTTGCCCAACCACGCGATATTAACCGTTGTTCAGTTGATTTTTTTCGCTGGAATGGATACCCACGGTTCGGTATTGGATCGATTCCAGACTCTTGGGTCGGAATTCGCATGACTTGAGGCTCTCGGTTCGGACTTGCACTTGATATTGATAGAAGTTCTCCAGGGATCTCATGCTGTTTTGGTGCCTCAATATACAGTTCCTCAACCATATCTGCTCTTGCTACGCTCACGTTAGGGTGCCTGCCCATGGCTTTCTTGAATGCGGACTCTGCAGCCTTCAAATCAGATTCCATGGCGCCGGCTGCTGACCCAATTACTCCAAAAATCTCCTGGACATGTGACAGGCCTTCAACACCGACAAGCGAACCACCATACTCTTCTGCTCGGTGGGCATTGAAACCTAGTTTCAGCCTCTGAAGATTAGGCATTGTTCCTCTCTGAAACCTCAGGCGCAGCACACCACACCTGAACTCGAAATACTCGAGAGCAGAAAACCCTCCGGTCGCGAAGCCGATTGGTTCCGCAGTTCGTCGCTGGACGTGCAATGACAGAACAGCGAGCAATGACAAACCTTGCAGGTTACTGATGTCACGGCTTTCCACTTCTCCAAGTATAAGTTTCAGAATGCAGAGGTTGGTAAGTTGTCCTATCCACTTGGGAATTCTACAGATGGGTGACAGCAACTCCATTGTCTTCACTGAATTGCTAGGACTGGTGGAGTCATTCAATGAAACAGGAGGATTCAGGGTGGTGACAATTTTCAGGGTTCCAGTCAAATCGGGAACTTCTGTCCCAACTCCGAGACGGAGATGCAGCCAGCTCCGAAGATGAACAATCCTGGCTGGAATAGCTGCTACCCTTGCATTTATTTCAAGTGTCTCCAAGTGTTTCGGACCTTGCATCAGATCTGGAAGATGTACGGTGTCGTTGCATGTGACCTGCAATGATCTCAGTAGAACCAATTCAGAGGTAGGCTTCAGGTCAATTCCTGTGCTTGGTACATCAGCAGCCCACATATGGAGGACCAGGATTCGAAGAACCTTAAACTCCAAAATGGAAGAGTAACAACTCTTTAGTCCAATAAAGGCAAGTGATCGAACTTGTGATAGTCCGATAATCTCTGGTCTAGTTGCATGTGTTGCACTGCCGAACTGGAGGGACAGACGACTAACCTTGTTAGAAAACCCCATTGTCCTTTCGGAATAATCTACTACTGTCATAAAATTCTCTTCTCTGGACTTTGATGTAATGAGACTGTGTACCATGGGGTGCACTGCATAGTAACATTCCTCATTACTATAGCCCACATCTATTTGTTGGATCAGGCCCATACTGACAAGCTTATCAAAATAGTTTCCAGCAACCTTCATTTTGTCCTCCTCTCTTGGTGCAAGAATGAAACCTTCAGCTACCCATTGCTTTACTATATCTTCTTTCAAGATTATATAATTCTCTGGGTATAAACTGAGATACAACAGACATGTCTGCAAATGACTGGGAAGACAGTTGTAGCAAAAACTGAGTACTTGTTTGAGTACCTCCACATGAGTTGTATTTGTTGGCAAAATGTTCTGTATTTGCTCCCTGTGCTGTATTGTATTTGCTTCCCCTTGGCTTGCTAGAACACTGGATATGCTAACAATTGCCAGTGGTAAACCAGCACATCTTCTTATAATTTCCTCTGACACTTTATCCAATTGGCGAGATTTCTCTTCCCGAGAGCCAAACACTCGACTGATGAACAATTCTTCTGAGTGACTGACGCTAAGAGGTTCCATACTATAGATGTGTTTGGACTGATAACGACAGCATGCAAGTGCGACATCCTTAATTTCACTCGTTGTTATTATCCTGCTTCCATTACCCTCCGGGAAAGCCCGCCTAGCAACATCCCATACAGATGTAGCCCATAAATCATCGATTATAATAAAGTAGCTGCCAAACAAAAAAATTGTAGAAAATTCAAAATACAGAAACAAAAGTTTGTAATATATACTGTATATAATATATATATTAAACATACATTTCAGACAAAATAGAGAGACAATAATCAATTATAAGAAGAGAAAGTTCATGTCATCGATTTAGCTGTTACCCACCAAAGTCAACGAAGTCTAAATCTGTAAATCCTGTATTCCAGGACGTGTTTTTTATATGTGAAATCCGACATAGCAAGTGAAATACTCACTTCGTAAGCAAATGTAAGATGTTTTAGGTCACTATTTTAGTGACCTAAGATGTCTTGATCACTGCTTTTATGAACTAGGGTCACCCAACTAGTTAATTATGAAGCTAGATTAATTCGTTATTGGAGAAAAAATAAAATACATTTACCTTCTAGTATAAGAGTGATAAAAAATAATAATTACATCAAATAACGAATAATTATCAGATATACGATAGAGAGTGCATAGGGCCAAAGAAAGAAAGACCTTTTTCCTTGTAGATGCTGCCTGAGGTTGTGAATCAGCTGGTGCACCTCATTGGTGTCGGGTGGTTGGTGCGGACGAACTTGCGCGAGTATGCTCCTGAGGATCCTTCGCATGTCAGGCTTCTTGGCCGTCCGCACGAAAGCCCGGCAGGCAAAGTAGCTCCCGGGTTTGTGCTCACGCCATAGCTGCTTGGCAAGCGTGGTCTTGCCGATTCCTCCAACACCGAGAATGGATGCCACCTTGAGGGCCTTATCATCATCGGTCAGCCACTGGCAGAGCGCATCCAAGGGGCCAGCACGAAGACCGACGACTGCTAGGTCTGGCTTCCTCAGGCCGTCCACCATCGAGATCTGGAAATCAGTTGCAATATCGGTACAGAAGGAAATGCTGCCGAGCTTATACCTATCACTAGTAGAAAAAGAGGCTTTCCGTCCAGCCCCATAAGTCGCGAAGCTGTAGGAACCGCGACTAATGGGACCTTTAGTCGCGGTTCTGGAGGTGAACCGCGACCAAAGGCCTGGGCCCAGGGCGCTCGGTGGCAAGCTGGTGCACGTGAGGGGCTTTAGTCGCGGTTGGCCAGGACAACCGCGACTAAAGGTCCTCAGGCTGGCCCGAAGGCCTTTAGATCGCGGTTGGCCAGGCCAACCGCGATTAAAGGTTAGACCTTTAGTCCCGATTGGTCTGGCCAACCGCGACTAAAGGCCCGAACCTTTAGTCGCGGTTGGTTAGACCTTTAGTCCCGGTTGGTCTGGCCAACCGCGACTAAAGGGATTTTCAAACTCTACCCCCCCCCCCCCCGGGATCGCCTTTTCAGTTTTAGAAAAAACAAAAGAAAATTATGGAAATGTCAAAAAAATAAAATAAAATAAGTTTTCCATGTGATATGTGGTCTAGTTGTTGGGAAAATTAACAAATATGAATTTCGACTTTATTTGCAAAATCTCTCTGGAAATTCTTAAAATTGGCATAACTTTTGCATACGAACTCGGATGAAAAAGTTTTTTATATGAAAAATGATCTACTCGAAAAGTTACATCCGAATTTAACAGGGGGAACCCCGTTAAACATTTTTAGAATCCCCAAAAACCTAACAGAAAAAAAGATACGGGGCTTTTAAGTTCTGGAGAGGCAAAAAAATTCAAAAAATTTCAAATTGTGGTCAAACTGTGGTCAAACAATGGTCAAACTAATTATTCTAGAATATTAGTGTTACAAAATAATTATTTCAGTTTTTTTAAATTTTGGTCAAATCTGGTCAAACTGTGGTCAAAAAATGGTCAAACTAATTATTCCAGAAATATTAGTGTTACTAAATAATTATTGTTTTTTAAAACAATAGTTTCAAACTCAAACAGTGAAATGTGTCACTTCATGCTCAAGCTAAATACCTGAGGGTTAATAGAATTGACATCCTACTATTGTCAGGAAAACAACAAGTGCAGACTTGGAAACGAGGGAGAATAGAACCCGGAAGTTAAGCGTGCTCAGGCTGGGGGAGTGGGAGGATGGGTGACCGTTCGGGAAGTTAGATGATTTGGAATTATGAGGGGTGATTAGAGATTAGAGGATAAATTGAGCAGTGATGAGGGGTGGTGATTAGAGATTAGAGGTTAAAATAATTCAGAAATTTGAAAATAAAAAAAAAATGAAAAAATTCGCAAAAAAAATTCGTAAAAAAATTTAAACCTGCGGAGGAGGCTTTAGTCCCGGTTAGCCACGAGAACCGGGACTAAAGCCTTTAGTCGCGGTTCGTAAGGGGCCGCGACTAAAGGGGGGGGGTCTTTAGTCGCGCATAGCTAGTCGCGGTTGCGCAGCCGCGACTAAAGGCCTTTGCCAACCGCGACTAAAGGCGTTTTTTCTACCAGTGTATCGTACTGTTCATTGGCCTCCTTCACACGAGCCTTGAATCCAGGCATCGTCTGGATCCAATCCGGCTGGGCGACGTCGACATGGTTGTCCATGTCATAGGACAGCTCGCGCACATCATTCATCCATATCCTCGCTTTAACCGGAGGATCCCGCGCCTCCGAGAGCCTCCGCAGGTTGCTTCCGAGTTTCCCGATCTCAGCCTTGAGTTCGGAGTCCAGAAGCGCATCCAGCTTCCCTGCAAGGGAGCCCATGACACCCAACGAAGCACTAACCACCGGAGGCAGCAGATCCATGTCTCTCCGCCAGTGCTGGCCGTGGTTGCTTCCAGAGAGAGGCGTTGACTTCCGGAGAGAGGGAGAGAGGCGTGGAGAGAATAGACACGGAAACCTTCAGGTTGTCGTCTTGGGTTGGGTTAGGGCATTTCCAACGCCTCACCCCAGACCGAACACCGCATTCGGAGATTAATACATTTCCTTTGATTCTTCGTCATATAAGTGAGTACTTTGTATTTTTTTTAATCTTAGATCCAAATCCTGTAATTGCAACACTTAGAGCAACACCGAGTGAATGAATCAATCAACATGTAGAGTAAGAAGAAGCAAAACTTATGATCTTCATGGTTGCCACGTGCAATGGACACATTGCCTCCCGGCAATCAACCGCGCCATATAATTCGTGACGGAGCTTTGGATGGTGTACCATCGATATGCTAAGGACTTGACACTTCGTTCATGGATGATGTGCATGTCATAGGGCGCAATGTGCTTTCGCGCATGAAACCGACCATGCACACAGTATCAAAAGGGAACCCCCCTCCCCCTCTCGGCGCGCTTCTGCTCCTACCTACGAAGTCCGAAGATACGGCCAACCACGCATCGCATAGCAACTCATCCGCCTTCACCGAGTATCCCGTGTCGGTGTCAAAACCGGCGGATCTCGGGTAGGGGGTCCCGAACTGTGCGACTAGGCGGATGGTAATAGGAGACAAGGGACACGATGTTTTACCTAGGTTCGGGCCCTCTTGATGGAGGTAAAACCCTACATCCTGCTTGATTAATATTGATGATGTGGGTATTACAAGAGTAGATCTACCATGAGATCAAGGAGGCTAAACCCTAGAAGCTAGCCTATGGTATGATTGTTGTTTGTGCTATGGACTAAAACCATCCGGTTTATATAGACACCGGAGAGGGCTAGGGTTACACAGAGTCGGTTACAATGGTAGGAGATCTACATATCCGTATCGCCAAGCTTGCCTTCCACGCCAAGGAAAGTCCCATCCGGACACGGGACGAAGTCTTCAATCTTGTATCTTCATAGTCTTGAAGTCCGGCCGATGATGATAGTTTGGCTATCCGGACACCCCCTAGTCCAGGACTCCCTAAGTAGCCACTGAACCAGGCTTCAATGACGACGAGTCCGGCGCGCATATTGTCTTCGGCATTGCAAGGCGGGTTCCTCCTCCGAATAATTTATAGAAGATTGTGAACACCAGGATAGTGTCCGGCTCTGCAAAATAAATTCCACATACCACCGTAGAGAGAATAATATTTACACAAGTTCAATCTGCTGACGCATTCTGTGGCGTGACGTCACACCACAACCAAGCCTTTACTCGAATTGTTTTTATTACACCACCTCAGCGCGTTTAGCGAAGCAGTTTCCTTGGCACGTCTTGTCGAAGCAGAGATCGTGTTCCCCTTACTCCGGGATTCTCATCAATACGGACGTGGGTAACCCCACCGCGCCCGTTGCCACGCCCCCTCCATGGAAGGCGGGTTCCAAATGGTCACGGGGACGGCTCTTGGTATTCTCCCTCTTTATAATGAGACCAAGGCCCATTCTTTTTCTTCAATCCTCAATCGAACCCGCCCCTCGCCCCGAGTTCCAACACCCAGAGCTCCAGATTCGGGTACCTCGGACCTTCGACAATGTCCGGCTCCGACCCTTAGGGCCGGTGGATGCCCTCCTCCGTCACGGAAGAGGACGTGCGAAAGCTGAGAGACGCCAGGTACTTAACCTACGAGATTTCGCATAGGTTGCCTGCCCAAGGGCAAGTCATCCCTACTCCCGAGCCCGGCGAGAGTGTCGTGTTCGTGTCTCACCTCCATCGGGGTTTAGGCTTCCGGATGGATCCCTTCGTGAGGGGGCTCATGTTTTACCATGGGCTGGAATTCCATGACTTGGCTCCGGAGTCCATCCTCCACGTCTCATCATTCATTGTAGTCCGCAAAGCCTTCCTCCGCACTACCCCTCACTTCGGTTTTTGGCTCAAAACCTTCAACGTGGAGCCGAAGATGATTGAGGGGCGTCAGGCAGAGTGCGGAGGAGCGGTTATAAGTAAGAGGGCCGATGCTCCATGGCCCGAGGGCTCTTTTCCGGAGGAGCTCGGCTGGTGGCAACAGGAGTGGTTCTACATCACCGCTCCCAGGGGCAGCAGGCAGAGGCCGCCGCCCGCCTTTCGCTCGGGCCCTCCACAACGGCTGACTTCATGGGTCAACAAAGGGCTTGACTGGGGGCCGTCCAAGGACGTACCCCTATTGCAGGGCCGGATTCGAGACCTCCAAGAGAGGGAGATCAATCTGGTTGTAGTGACGCAGGTAATGCTGATTCGGCGTCTTCTGCCCTGCAAACGTCGCCCTCTCCGCCTGTGGGAATTCAATCCAGAGGGACCACGAGCTCTCCAACACTTCATGGGTACGACACCCGTGGAGATGTACAGATTGTTCTTCGGATCACAAGAGATGCGTCCGGACTTGACTGAGGACGCTGGCTTGAGCTGCAATCGCCCGGATACTCAAGTAAGTAGCCCTGTGTCCGGACACATTGTCCATTTATTTATCATGGGTCTGCCTTTTAACCAGATATCCCTTGGACAGGAGTGGATAGCGCAAGCAAAACTGATACGGTGTCCGGCCCCCCTCCCTGAGACCACGCCGGGTCCCGTGTTAATCAAAATGTTAGAGGTTGCGCCTTCGGAGGAGGGTGAAGGGGGGCACAGGGAAACTATCGCCTCTGCCAAGGAGGCTTTCAGCAAGGGGGGAATCGAGAATCCCGCCCTCCAGGGGGAGAAGAGGACCGCTTCCAAAGACCCGGAGGCCAAGGCCTCAAAGCGGGGCAAGAAATCTGCATCGGAAGGTCCTGTGCCGGGAAGAGCCCCGGCCGCACAGTCTCCCCACAGGAATCATCCCTCCAGCGAGCCGTAAGTAGAAAAAAGGGGGAGTTTTGTAATAAGGGACATCCCTATTTTATTTCTAAGGGTAACCGAAGTTTTTACCTTGTAGTTCGGATCTCAGCCCTTCTCAGCAGAGCTCATCCTCGGGGGACCTTCGTCCGGAGATGATGGAGAGCGAAACGCCCCCATCTGCCGCCCCGTCAGGCGGGGCGGACGACCCTGAGGTGTCGTCACGGAGGGTCTCCCCGAGTCCGGCTGGGCCGGGGAGTTGGCACCCACTGGAGTACGGCCGGTGGAGCTGCAGGATTTGCTCGAGAGGGCGTCTATCTCAGAAGATCACTGCACATTAATGAGTACGGTGATTGAAAGAATCTTATCCGCCAAGAGCGGGTTGTATGAGGCCGTCGGAAGTTTGCTGATGGGGTTTGAGGTACGCAAAAAATGACATACCTTTTGACAGTTTTGCACATGGAGTGCGCCCTGTATAGATAGTAGCCCCTGAGACTTGGTACGCTGTCGAAAGCGGCAGCGTGCCGAGGATCATAATCTCAGATATAAAATGTCGCCTTTCCTATGCAGGTGGCGGAACGTTCGGTGGCCAGCCGGACTGATAGAGTTGCCGAGCTGAAGCAGCAACTCGACGTTGTGGATGCGGACATCGCGCTGGTCAATAAACGACTTGACGAGTCACAAGGTAGGTGGCTTCTCCGTGGTCACCCAGTAAGGGAGCTGATGCCCACTCCTTACAATATGTATGCTTGATGCAGATGGTGCCGCTGCTGTGGAAGACCTTCGAGCAGAGCTTGCTCGAGCCAAGGAGCAAGCCAGAAAAAGTGATGCGGTTGCGTCGAAGGCAGCGGAGGAGTTAAAAGCCGAAAAGGCTGCTCACTGCCGAAGCAGGGAGGAGATGGCCGGAATGGCCGTGAAATTAAAAGATGCTACCGACCGCTATGAGGTTCTTGAGAGAGAACGCCAAGCGGAGCAAGAGGACCTGAAGAAGGCCACCGCCGAAGCCAAGGATGCCCGTTCTGCAATGCGGGCTATAAAGGAGGAACTGCGTCAGGCCGGAGACATTGCGGCTGGAAAGCCCTTTCTGCTGCGTAGAAAGTTCACGGATCAGAAGTATGCTCAGTTGGGCCAGTTGTGGGGTGCGGAGGATCCTTATCTGGATTTGGCGGCGAGTGCGGCGGACGCAGTCGTGCATTTCCGAAGCCAGAAGGATCACGGAATGGAAGAGCTTTTTTGGTCTCAATTCCATAGTCCGGAGCGTCCACTTCCGTTGACCGATCGGTTGGCTGAGTGGGCTGAGCTAAATAGATTGTCCGGACTTGCCATGACGGATGTGGTGGCTCATCTGTGGCCGGAAAGGCCTAAGCCGAAGAGTTATTTTGGCTTATTGCAGCAATTTCTTGGGGCGGTGCCGCATATCAAGGCGATGAAGCGGTCGGCATGCATAGAGGGTGCACGGATGGCTCTCGCCCGTGTTAAGACATACTGGGCGGAGATGGATGCCGCCGATGTTGCATCCCGGGGTTCGGACGAAAGCTGATTACCCGCCGAGCACTATTTTGAGGAAGTCCTGCAGGGCGCTCGTTTAATAGAGTCGCAGTGCTCGAAAAATGTTATGTTTAAATGATATGTATGATTTGTGAGACCATATTTATAATGTAACGGTTTTTGCGTTCAAGTATTGAACTATCTCCTGTGCGGCCGTATATGTATCTATAACCTGAAAGATGGCAGTCTTTGGCTTTAGCCCCCACGCACATGGTGCGGGGTTGTTTGCAAAAGAAAAGCGCTTTTTCACACTTAGTCCAACGTCTTGGTCCTTTGAAGGAGGTGATAGCATAGCAAACTAGGCAACCGGACTATGATGCTTTATCACTTTCACTTAGCCATAGGAGCTCGATGGTGGGGCTACTATATAGCCCCTAGAGGCACCGCGCTCTCCGAACTCGGGGCGCGTATGTGCCTGACCGGGAAGCGGTCCTTCGTCAAAGCGGAGGAATTCTAAACATTCCAGTAGTCGATCGAGTGGTTGACCAGTCTCTCGCTATATCATGACAGTCAGTTTTCGGCTTTCTCTACTGAGGTGCTCGCCCGGCCGAACCGGGGCACAATCGCAGTAGTTCTCCTGGTGCCGCGTTAGCCGATGGAGCGGAACGTAAGGCAGCAAAACACAGGAGCCGGGCAAACCCAACATTTGACCAAAGACATGATTCGGAGCTGATGCATATAAGGCCTAACTCGAGACGCCGAACACTCCCTGAGGTACTCGGTCTTTATGATAACGGGCAGAAGAATGCCCTAAACCCCTAGTGTCCAGGTACGGGCGAGAACTTCTGACGCGGCCGATGCCAAAACGCCAGCCTCCTCCTCGGTTATGGTAGGAAACCGGGGGATGTGTATAAACAAGAGAGAGTAAGAAAGGTTTACGCAGGGTCTTAATCTGAAAAGAATCCTTGCAACGGGTCCCTGCTGCACGTCTGCGCCTGTGTCTCCGTTGTGCTGTATCCTGGACGGGTGTAGCACGTGGTTCATCTGTAAAAGAGAAGAACTTAGTTTGAAAAAGATATCGTGCAAAAACTGTATTTAAAACAGAGTATGATTTGGAAGATGAATAAAGTTGAGCTATATTGGCTCTCATTGTTCATACGTGCAGCCTCTTGTGAAGAGGTATGCGGCTGGGAAGCCCCTTGTTTATTTATACCGGACTCGCCTAACCGTGTCCGAGGTCGGAATGACCTTTTAATGAGATTATGCCGCGTGGACCGGGCATTTTAAGTGTAAGAGACGCGTAATGCGGTATTGCGTTAAAGCGGGCGAAAGCTTCGCGTCCCAGTAGTGCTTGATGGTTACTTTTGAATGGGGCGATATGGAAGATTAGCTTTTCGCGACGGAGGTTGTCGGATGAACCGAACACAACCTCTAGTAGTACAGAACCTATACAATTGGCATAAAGGCCTGGGGTCACTCCTTTGAAGGAAGTGCTGCTATGGTGAATTTTGGTAGGGTCTATCCCCATTCTGCGGATGGTGTCCTGGTATAGCAGGTTTATATCACTGCCGCCATCCATTAGGACTTGTGTGAATTGTAGTCCGTCGATTATGGGATCCAATACCAAAGCAGTCCCTCCTGCGTTTCGAATACTTCTGGAGTAATCCTGATGGTCGAAAGTAATTGGTTTAAGCATCCAATTTCGGGATTCTGCTGGGGTGGACCGTGCGACGCGTGCTTTAGCCGGTGCCGCACTATTTTTCCTTGTTATCACATGAAGTGAGTTCACTGTTTTGACATCTAGTGGGAAAGTCTTCTGTTTTCCGGCGTGCTGCTTGTGGGGTTCGTCATCGTCTTCGCTTGGTGTGTCGAGCCCCTTGTGTTCGGCGTTAAGTCGGCCGGACTGCTTGAAAACCCAACAGTCTCTGTGGGTATGGTTTGCAGGCTTCTCGGGGGTACTGTGGATTTGACATCTCCTATCCAAGATTTTGTTTAGGTTGGATAGCTCATCACTGTTGTCCTTAAGAGGCAGTGTTTTGTTATTCGGCCGAGAGCTTTTGAACCCGGCGTTGACCGTAGTGCTATTTTGGCCATTTTCCTTGTTCCGGTGCTGATCTTTTCTGCGTCGTGATTTCCCATTTCCATCTCTGACCTCGGATGTACTCGGGTCGTTGGTGCCGCATCTTGCCAGCCAGCTATCTTCCCCCGCGCAAAAGCGGGTCATGAGGTTTGTTAGCGCGGCCATTGTTCTTGGTTTTTCCTGGCCGAGGTGTCTGGCGAGCCATTCGTCTCAGACGTTATGTTTGAAGGCTGCTAAGGCTTCGGCATCCGGACAATCGACTATTTGGTTCTTTTTGGCGAGGAACCTGTTCCAGAATTTGCGTGCCGACTCTCCGGGCTGTTGAGTTATGTGACTTAAATCGTCTGCATCCGGAGGGCGGACATAAGTCCCCTGAAAATTTGCTCGAAACGCATCCTCGAGCTCTTCCCAACTTCCAACGGTATTTTCTGGGAGGCTTTTGAGCCAGTGCCGAGCTGGCCCTTTGAGCTTGAGGGGTAGGTATTTTATGGCATGGAGATCGTCTCCTCTGGCCATATGTATGTGTAGGATATAATGCTCAATCCAGACTCCGGGATCTGTTGTTCCGTCATATGCCTCTATGTTTACGGGTTTGAATCCTGCTGGAAATTCATGGTCCAGTACCCCATCGGTGAAGCATAGTGGGTGTGCGGCGCCCCTGTATTTAGGTGTGCCGTTATCTTCAGACACTCGGCGGGTTGTGTTGCTCCCTGGAGTCTTCTTTTTTGGCCCATAGATGGACCTGACCGGGCCATCCTTTTTGCGAGGATCCTTATGTGGATCGTGTGCCGGCTTGTGTGCGGCGTCACTTGCCGCTCTTAGCCTGTCCTCTGGTCGTCTATCCGACCAAGCGGCCTGTTTCTTTTTTGACTGTGGGGGCTCTACGGCCTCTTCGTCAAATTCGGGCAACAACTTGCGTTTCGGGTAGCTCTTTGCTTGGTGACTATTGCCGTATTTGTCTGCGGTCTTGAATACTTTGCTCCATCTCATTCTGAGTACGTCTTCCGCTGTTTTGAGCTTCCGCTTCTGCTTCTTCAAACTTCTTGCAGTGGCGACGAGCCTTTTGTGAAGGTTCTTCTGCTCCGGTGATGTGTCCGGCGTGAGATCGTCTGGACTGTTGTTTTCGCCGGGGATGGGTTGCTCGTCCAATTCATCCTGTTCGGATGGTTGCTTGGTGGCATGTTCGTTGTCCACTAGTTCGCCCTGCTCTAACGCTGGGTCTGTATGGGTGCTGTTGTTATCGAGGCAGGACTTCGGGCGGCGCTTGCGTCGCCGTTTTGGTTGTTTTTCGGGGGGATTATCCTTCGCCGCGTCCCGTTGTTCCTCGTTATCGCTCCCTTTTGGTGTATCCACCATGTATATGTCATATGACGAGGTGGCTTTCCAGTGCCCAGTGGGCGTTGGTGTTGGGGAACGTAGTAATTTCAAAAATTTTCCTACGCACACGCAAGATCATGGTGATGCATAGCAACGAGAGGGAAGAGTTTTGTCTACGTACCCTCGTAGACCGAAGCGGAAGCGATCACAACGTAGAGGAAGTAGTCGTACGTTCTCCTCGCGATCCAACCGATCCCAGCGCCGTTACTCCGGCGCCTCCGAGTTCTTGACACACGTACAGCTCGGTGACGCTCCTCAGGCTCCGATCCAGCAAAGCTCCGGGGAGAGAGTTCCGTCAGCATGACGGCGTGGTGACGATCTTGATGTTCTACCGACGCAGGGCCTCGCCTAAGCACCGCTACAATATGACCGAGGTGGAATATGGTGGAGGGGGGCACCGCACACGGCTAAGGAACGATCTCAAGGATCAACTTGTGTGTTCTAGGGTGCCCCCTGCCCCCGTATATAAAGGAGCAAGGGGGAGGGCCGGCCGGCCCTAGGAGGCGTGCCAAGGGAGGGGGGAGTCCTCCTCCTAGTGGGAGTAGGACTCCCCTTTCCTAGTCCAACTAGGAAGGAGGAAGGGGGAAGGAAAGAGAGGGAGAGGGAGAGGGAAAGGGGGGCCGCGCCCCCCCTCCTTGCCCTGTTGGCCCCCCCCGGGGGGGGGGGGGGGAAAGGGGGGCCCCCCCCCCCCCCCTGGGGAGTCCGAATAGGGCAAGGAGGGGGGGCGGGGAAGGGGGGGCCCCCCCCCCCCCCCTGGGGAGTCCGAATAGGGCAAGGAGGGGGGGCGGGGAAGGGGGGGCCCCCCCCCCCCCCCTGGGGAGTCCGAATAGGGCAAGGAGGGGGGGCGGGGAAGGGGGGGCCCCCCCCCCCCCCCTGGGGAGTCCGAATAGGGCAAGGAGGGGGGGCGGGGAAGGGGGGGCCCCCCCCCCCCCCCTGGGGAGTCCGAATAGGGCAAGGAGGGGGGGCGGGGAAGGGGGGGCCCCCCCCCCCCCCCTGGGGAGTCCGAATAGGGCAAGGAGGGGGGGCGGGGAAGGGGGGGCCCCCCCCCCCCCCCTGGGGAGTCCGAATAGGGCAAGGAGGGGGGGCGGGGAAGGGGGGGCCCCCCCCCCCCCCCTGGGGAGTCCGAATAGGGCAAGGAGGGGGGGCGGGGAAGGGGGGGCCCCCCCCCCCCCCCTGGGGAGTCCGAATAGGGCAAGGAGGGGGGGCGGGGAAGGGGGGGCCCCCCCCCCCCCCCTGGGGAGTCCGAATAGGGCAAGGAGGGGGGGCGGGGAAGGGGGGGCCCCCCCCCCCCCCCTGGGGAGTCCGAATAGGGCAAGGAGGGGGGGCGGGGAAGGGGGGGCCCCCCCCCCCCCCCTGGGGAGTCCGAATAGGGCAAGGAGGGGGGGCGGGGAAGGGGGGGCCCCCCCCCCCCCCCTGGGGAGTCCGAATAGGGCAAGGAGGGGGGGCGGGGAAGGGGGGGCCCCCCCCCCCCCCCTGGGGAGTCCGAATAGGGCAAGGAGGGGGGGCGGGGAAGGGGGGGCCCCCCCCCCCCCCCTGGGGAGTCCGAATAGGGCAAGGAGGGGGGGCGGGGAAGGGGGGGCCCCCCCCCCCCCCCTGGGGAGTCCGAATAGGGCAAGGAGGGGGGGGGGGGGGCGGCACCTCCTGGTGCGGCCCTCTCTCGCCCCTCTTGGCCCAATAAGGCCCATTACTTCCCCAGGGGGTTCCGGTAGCCCCTCCGGCACTCCGGTGTTCTCCGGAAACTTCCGGAACCATTCCGGTGTCCGAATATAGCCGTCCAATATATCAATCTTGATGTCTCGACCATTTCGAGGCTCCTCGTCATGTCCGTGATCACATCGGGGACTGCGAACTCCGTCGGTACATCAAAATACACAAACTCATAATATAACGGTGATCGAAACCGTAAGCGTGCGGACCCTCCGGTTCGAGAACAATGTAGACATGACCGAGACACGTCTCCGGTCGATAACCAATAGCGGGACCTGGATGCCCATATTGGCTCCTAAATAGTCTACGAAGATCTTTATCGGTCCGACCGCATAACAACATACGTTGTTCCCTTTGTCAGCGGTATGTTACTTGCCCGAGATTCGATCGCCGGTATCCAATACCTAGTTCAATCTCGTTACTGGCAAGTCTCTTTACTCGTTCCGTAATACATCATCTCACAGCTAACTCAATAGTTGTAATGCTTGCAAGGCTTAGTGATGTGCATTACCGAGAGGGCCCAGAGATACCTCTCCGACAATCGGAGTGACAAATCCTAATCTCGAAATACGCCAACCCAACATCTGCCATTGGAGACACCTGTAGTACTCCTTTATAATCACCCAGTTACGTTGTGACGTTTGGTAGTACCCAAAGTGTTCCTCCGGTAAACGGGAGTTGCATAATCTCATAGTTATAGGAACATGTATAAGTCATGGATAAAAGCAAGAGCAACATACTAAACGATCGGGTGCTAAGCTAATGGATTGGGTCATGTCAATCAGATCATTCAACTAATGATGTGACCTTGTTAATCAAATGACAACTCCTTTGTCTAAGGTTAGGAAACTTAACCATCTTTGATTAACAAGCTAGTCTAGTAGAGGCATACTAGTGACACTCTGTTTGTCTATGTATTCACACATGTATTATGTTTCCGGCTAATACAATTCTAGCATGAATAATAAACATTTATCATGAAATAAGGAAATAAATAATAACTTTATTATTGCCTCTAGGGCATATTTCCTTCAGTCTCCCACTTGCACTCGAGTCAATAATCTAGATTACATAGTAATGATTCTAACACCCATGGAGTCTTGGTGCTGATCATGTTGTGCTCGTGGAAGAGGCTGAGTCAACGGGTCTGCTACATTCAGATCCGTATGTATCTAGCAACTCTCTATGTCTCCCACCTGGACTAAGTCCCGGATGGAATTGAAGCGTCTCTTGATGTGTTTGGTTCTCTTGTGAAATCTGGATTCCTTTGCTAAAGCAATTGCTCCAGTATTGTCACAAAAGATTTTCATTGGACCCGATGCACTAGGTATGACACCTAGATCGGATATGAACTCCTTCATCCAGACTCCTTCATTAGCTGCTTCCGAAGCTGCTATGTATTCCGCTTCACATGTAGATCCCGCTACGACGCTTTGTTTAGAACTGCACCAACTGACAACTCCTCCGTTTAGTGTAAATACCTATCCGGTTTGCGATTTAGAATCGTCCGGATCAGTGTCAAAGCTTGCATCAACGTAACCGTTTACGATGAGCTCTTTGTCACCTCCATATACGAGAAACATATCCTTAGTCCTTTTCAGGTATTTCAGGATGTTCTTGACCGCTGTCCAGTGATCCACTCCTGGATTACTTTGGTACCTCCCTGCTAAGCTTATAGCAAGGCACACATCAAGTCTGGTACACAGCATTGCATACATGATAGAGCCTATGGCTGAGGCATAGGGAACATCTTTCATTTTCTCTCTATCTTCTGCGGTGGTCGGGCATTGAGTCTTACTCAACTTCACACCTTGTAACACAGGCAAGAACCCTTTCTTTGCTTGATCCATTTTGAACTTCTTCAAAATTTTGTCAAGGTATGTGCTTTGTGAAAGTCCAATTAAGCGTCTTGATCTATCTCTATAGATTTTGATGCCCAATATGTAAGCAGCTTCACCGAGGTCCTTCATCGAAAAACTCTTATTCAAGTATCCCTTTATGCTATCCAGAAATTCTCATTTCCGATTAGTAATATGTCATCTACATATAATATCAGAAATGCTATAGAGCTCCCACTCACTTTCTTGTAAATACAGGCTTCTCCAAAAGTCTGTATAAACCCAAATGCTTTGATCACACTATCAAAGCGTTTATTCCAACTCCGAGATGCTTGCACCAGTCCATAAATGGATCGCTGGAGCTTGCACACTTTGTTAGCTCCCTTTGGATCGATAAAA
>LR880967.1:4106050-4118156 GCA_904067115.1 Aegilops sharonensis
CTCCCGGAGGGAGTAGGACTCCCTTGGTGCGCCTCCCCCTTGGGCCGGCCACCTCCCCCTTGGCTCCTTTATATACGGGGGCAGGGGGCACCCCATGACACACAAGTTGATCTACGGATCTTTCCTTAGCCGTGTGCGGTGCCCCCTTCCACCATATTCCACTTCGGTCATATCGTCGCGGAGCTTAGGCGAAGCCCTGCGCCGGAGAAGTCATATCGTCGCGGAGCTTAGGCGAAGCCCTGCGTCGGTGGAGCATCAACATCGTCACCACGCCGTCGTGCTGACGGAACTCATCCCCGACACTTTGCTGGATCGGAGTCCGGGGATCGTCATCGAGCTGAACGTGTGCAGAACTCGGAGGTGCCGTACGTTCGGTGCTTGAATCGGTCGGATCGTGAAGACGTACGACTACATCAACCGCGTTGTTATAACGCTTCCGCTTTCGGTCTACGAGGGTACGTGGACGGACACTCTTCCCTCTCGTTGTTATGCCATCACCATGGTCTTGCGTGATCGTAGGAAATTTTTTTGAAATTACTACGTTCCCCAACAAATCGGGCTCCTGGGGGCGCGACTAGGCCGTTTTTTCGGCGCCGGCGCGAAAAAAACGCCTGGGGAGGCCTTCTTGGAGCCGCGGTTGGAGATGCGGTAGTTGCCTGAGGCATCCGACGAGTCTCTTCGGATTTCACGCCTCTCCTACTATTGACATCCAACGCATTAATTGCTCCCTCTCTCCTCTTGTGCTGCATTAAATGTTATTGCCCACTTTCCATGATGCTTCTACGTGGGGCTACATTTTTTTATGTTTGATACGCATTAGATGGTGAACCATGCACGTAGGGACACGCTCTATCATCACAAGTAATGCAGCTGCACTACGAAGAATTTAGAATATTTATCTGCACTAGTGATGCATCATAGGTGACTCAACTTTATTTTCCAATACTGTTACAGTCGACGCCAAATAGCATAGGTGATGGAACGTAATCTAACTCCGACTGAATAACTATTTTGACATTGCAATCATACAAGTAAACAGGGTACGGCGACATTGCGTACCATAAGTACTTGCATTGTACATAAAGAATATTCAAACCATCAATAAATTATGCCCAGAGTTGATTGTTGACTCTGACCTATTATTAGGCTGGTCACAATGGGGAGGAACTTAGACCTCTCCCAATGCATTGGTGCTAAAGTGAGGTGCTAAGTGCATTAAAATACTTAGCAACTAATGTCCCCAATGCATCGGAGCTTAGGTTTTGTAGCTAAGCCTTCTCTATTTAATTGTTTAGTAATAAAACTCCTTCATGTATTGGTTGGTAGTCTTTTTGTCTAGGTTTACGTGCTTAGCATTGGTTCTTGTTGGGGTCATCATAATCCTCTCTCTCCTCTTTAATTGCTTTGCCACATCATTTTTCTGCCTATGTGGCATCCTTAGCACCTGTACACCGTGGAGCACTGGGAAGGGCCTTAGGAGTAACATCACACACTCCAATACAACTTTGCTTATGTGGCACATATTTAATGAAGAGAGAGGTGCTCGTAGTAACTAGCTAAGTTACCGGAACATCACACACTCCAAGAAACAATGAGTCTATAACATAATAAATACATCGTTGCATGACATTACATAGATTTTCCTACCCACTATGGAGCTAGTAACATAGTCTAGGGAAGTGTGTAAGTTACTAGCTTATGTTCTTGCCCATTGTGACCAGCCTTAGAGAAGTTACCGAAACTCAAAATATATAAATACTTTTTTAACACCATGTACATATGTTCCCACTTGGCAACTTGGCACAACACATTATTAGCTAATTGTCCGTACCAAGTCATCATCCAATTAAAATATGCTGTAGTGGAGACATGGAGTAACATGTATTGATGGCCTTAGCTAGCAATTTGGCATATCATGTCCATTTCTTTTTCAACTAGTGGGATGAAAAGCTGCTTGTTGTTGTTGTTGTTGTTATTATTATGTGTACATTGGACGATTCATATATAATAATTTTTAGACGGAGGATGGACAGCCAATGTAATAATGATCATGTTCAAATTTAGAAGTTTTAACAGAAATTATCAGATTGTGTTTTCATAAACCTCGGTGATTGCCTATACCTCGACCATTCACAATCACATAGCAAGATTGTATATAGTAAGAATCATGCATACTAGTTTGACCAGGTAATCTAGAGCTATTTCTCGCAAAAACAAAAAAGAAGGTAATCTAGAGCTATGTTCAGGCAAGTAATTATGTCATAAAAACAAAATATATGATATATCTGTCTGTGATAATAATATCTGTAGATGCTGCTCCAAGTCGCTCGTCTCGGACTAGAATACGTAAGGTACGGTGCAACTCGGATCAATGTGAATTTGTCCTTGCATGACCAGTTCTTAGAGTTTGCCAGATTAATAACTGAAGCTTGAGTCAAAAGCAGAAAGTTAACCCAACTTTGTTTAACAAAATAACTGTTACTTTCGGTTTCGGGTGCACAGGAGTGCGCACGACGGGGTTGGCTTAACTCTTCTCAGTGCACCCAATTGAATAACAACTTGATATAACATTCATATCGTGGCACATCGCTTGCTACCAAGTACGTGCATCGGACTCCGACTCAAAAAAGAAAAGTACTACATGCATCGGACAGCAAGAATATTCAAACCATCAATAAATTATGTTCGGGAGTAGATCGTTGACCTACATTTTTTTCTTTACATGTTATTGAAATTTGAAATCTGCAACTTCGTGAGCACCTTCCCACTTAGCAACTTGGCACAATACACTATTAGCTGCTGTCGGTACCATGTCATATGGAGTTTTTTTTTTTAACACAGAACAGACGCAAAAACTCATACACACGCATATACATTCACCCCTATGAGCGCACGCACGCACACCCTATCCCTATGATCACCTCTGAGAGACTGAGCTGGCACGTCATCTTGAGATTGACAAAGTTGCCACAGACATCTTCGTAGTTGACGGGAACGTCTCCTCCCACTAAACGCACATCGCCGGAGGCCTAAAAAAAATCAAGTGAAATGTAAGTACCAATGTCAAAGTCTAGGAGTTGAACTCCGATGAGCTGGGAATACCACTGTCTTCCTATAACCATCTAACCACATGTTGATTCGCCCATGTCATCTAGAGTTAGAATATGCTCTAGCCGGAACCAACTAACATATATTGATGGTAGGCCTTAGCTAGCAATTGGCATACGTGCGGTGGCCTTCCTTGCAACTCAGTGAGCATATACCCTTAAAAAACACCCTTATAAAATTGAAAATTACCTTTGAATTCTTGGCCTACGTGTGGTGGGCTCCCTTGGCGGCCCGATCTGGATCAGACAGACCTGGCCGCCAGCGCTGAAGATGGTGGGGGCTCCTCTTTGTCGGTGCCTGAGCAGGATGGGCCCATGTGCGTGTGGTACTCGAGTGTAGGTCGGGTGGAGCGGGATTGGCCGAGGCTCTGATGTGGTCAGGTCCTCGGAGGCGGATGGCGGTGTCGGGATTGGGTGCCGCAATTGACATTGGGCCGTGGGTGGATGTTGTGGTGGCGGTGTGATGTCGTACCCCGGTGTAACATACACTAGTAACATACACATATCCCTAGACTATGTTACTATCTTCATAGTGGTAACATGCAAAGCTTCATTTATTAGGTTGTAGACTCATATTGCATTGGGACATGTGATGTTACAGTAACTAGCTAAGTTAATATAACTACCTCTCTCCTTATTAATTCACTGCCACATAAGCAAATTTGCTGAGTTGGACTCGATGTTACTGCTGAAGTTACTCCCACTGTGGCTAGTTGACTACTCCAACACGGCTTGCGAACTTTCTCGAGTGAAGCGAGGCATCTAGGGGTCATTGCGCAGGCGTACAGATCAATGTCGATGGCCTTGGGCATGGCGCCGTATGAGCTCACTTCGGTCAAGGCCAGTGGGCTATGGCCGGTGCTTGCCAAACCGCCGTCGGCGGCGGTCACTGAGTAGTGCCTCCCTCATCCAGCAGGAGTGGATGGAGCCGCTGACATTGATGATTCCTACTCCCTCCGTCTAGGTGAGTAAGTCATCCTAGGTTGTGCACCGTGACCAAGAAGGAGGGGAAAACGAGAGACTTTAATGTTTATTTGCTAATTAATAGCATTGCATGCAATGAACTAACCATTGCATGTCGTGTTTGGTAGTCTCAAGTCATTAAAAGCATGCACACCCCTCATCTCTTATTGGTTGATATGTCAAGAAACAAGAAATGAGATAGAAGTTAATGCACCGCGCCTTAGTGTTTTGGGATTATTTGATTTTCGTAAGATGACTTACACACCTAGACGGAGGGAGTACAATGGAGGCGTGGATATCGACTTGGTGTCTGATGTCGGGCTAAGAGTGGAAGTAGGTGACCTTTTCTCTTCCTACTGTGGCTAGTGTGCTGGGATATAGACAATTTGCGGTGCCTCGGTCTTGGATGTTAATGCGGAAGTGCCGGGTGGTGGTCCGCATGTTTGTCTCTCCGGCGGGCATCATAGCGGCGGTGGTGGCTATGCCTCTTGGTCGTGTGGGGCGAGGGGTGTACCGGCAGGTGGGTCGGTCTTGCTCTTTGTTGATGATAGTTGAGATGCCCAAATTCGGACCTAGAGGTATGTGCTCGGCGTGCATGTCCTTGGTACGTCATCGTGGCGCGGGTAAGTTGGTGAGCGAAAGCTCCGCGTTTTGGCAGCGGCGCCCGCGCGTGCCGCTCTCCTATTGAGGATGTCGTTGTGTTTCCCTCATCCATGTCAGAGTTCTGGATGAAGACCCTCTTGTCCGTCTCAGGAGCGGCGACACTTTGCGTTGTTTTTCTTCCTGAGGGTGTTGTTGTGGAGCTTAGGTATTCCAGTTGCGTTGTATTGAAACCTTGCTATGTTAGTTCTCGGCAATGTAATTACATGTGTTTGTGTTGTCCGGTTATGCCAAGATCTGCTTGTTTGAGAGCCCCCTCAGTGCTTTATAGTGAATTGCAAAAAAACATCGACACTTCAGGCTAGGTTTGCAGGAACCATACATATACGGAATTGTGCCAAAAAGCACTAATTTTATTTATAATTTTTTGCAAAAAACACTAATTGTCAGCTTTGGGTGTTTTGATGACGATTATGATAGATGGGCCCCGCAAATGATGATGTGGCATAACTGTTCAGGCTAGACGTCGTTATAGATAAATTGTTACCCAAAACCTCCTCACTTCTTCAAAAAATAAAAAAACACCCCGTGGTCAACACCAAGCCCCTCTCTCCCCAAGCCGCCGGCGTCCCCATGGCCTCCCGGCGCTTCCCCTCCATCACCGAGCCGCCCTCCGCCGAGCTCCACACCGGATCCAAGCACATCGGCCTCACTGCCCCCGTCCAGCACCGGATCCGGCCACCGGAGGCTGTAGCATGGCCATCGGATCGGCCTCCACTGCCCCCGCCCAGCAGCATGGCCGCCCCACCGCTGCTCGCGCCCGTGCGCGGTCGGCGCTGCTCACTCCCGCCACTGCTCGCACACCTATCGCGGCCGGTGCGGTGGCTGCTCGCGTGCGCGTCCGTCGCGGCCGGCTTGACGGCTGCTCGCTCCCGTGCGCGCCCGTCGCGGTGGCTGCTCGCTCCCGTGCGCGCCCGTCGCTGCGGCGCGGCGGCTGCTCGCTCCCGTGCGCGCTCGTCGCGGCTGCAGCTTGCTCCCGTGCGAGCCCGTCGCGGCTGGAGTGGTTGATGCTCGCTCCCGTGTGCGCCCGTCCCCGCTACTGCTCGCGCCCGTCGCTGCCGGCGCTGCTGCTGCTCGCGGCCGTGCGCGGCGGGTCGGCAGGGAGGCTCACCAAAGAGCTCCGCCGTAGTCCCACGGCCCTCCGTCACCCCCGCCCGGCATCGGCGCTGGTGAAAGCAGCAGCTGCTCCGGTGTCCGGCGCCCGCGGCAGCTGCTGCTCTGGCGGCTAAGGGCTACCGCTAGCTGCAGGCAGGAGAGAAATACGAAGATAAGGGCCTGATTGCTTTTTTTTTATTATTTTTGAAGAAGGGTGTCGGTGTAAAATCCCTGGTCTAACAGCGTCACATGCAAACAGTTACGCCATGTCGGCAAAAGCGGGACCCACCTGCCATAATCCCGCTTAAAACGACTGAACCAAGTGACTAGTGTTTTTTGCAAAAAATTATAAAAAAATTAGTGCTTTTTGGCACAATTCCGTAAATGTGTGGTACCTGCAAACCTAGCCTGAAGTGTCGATGTTTTTTGCAATTTACTCCAGTGCTTTATATCGTTTGACCGTGTATTTTGATTTGTGATTTATCAGTAAAGCGGGGCAAGAGGCTGTCTCGTGACCATTAACGCAAGCGGTGGCATCTTGAGTCTATGTGTATCCCCATCGAGCCAGCCCTTTAGGTCTCCATTAGACCATTACATTACATAGAAGCTGTGGCTGCACACACACACACACACACACACACACACACAAAGAAAGAAAGAAAAAGGAAGCTGTGGCTGACAAGGGGTGGTTCGGCGAGGCGACGGAGAGATGGAGGCGGCGGTGGTGGGTGCGGTGGCGCGCGCTCTGATGAACAACATCGTGGCGAAGGTCCTGGCAGTGCTCGCCAAGAGATCCAGCGAGTTGGGTACCCTTGCCGGTGATATCGCTTCTCTGAAAACTGCTCTTCTTCTGATTGCCTGTACAATTGATGATGAGCAGAGGGGGCAGCCTATTACCGACTTGCAGCACATATCCATGACAGTAATGCGTAATTTGGCATTTGAGGTCGAGGATTGCCTGGACAAGTTCCTTCCTTGCGCTGCATGCGGTGGAGGAGCGGTGGCGATCCCCGACGTGGATGCCTTCGGTGTTCAGGTTAAGGAGCTGAAGAAGAGGTTGAAGGAGGCACATGATCTGATCGATTGTGCCCACCGCAGACAACAAGCCCCCGGCGTCAACGGCCAACCGGTCGTAATCGGAGCTGAAGATGCAACCGATGGAGCAGGAGAAGCCCCAGGCGTCAACGACCAACGGCCAATTCTGGTGGGCATCGAGGAACCCAAGCATGAGATCTTGGGTTTGCTCCATAGTGAGAAGCTGATGGTGATATCCATCGTCGGATTTGGCGGCTCGGGCAAGACCGCACTCGCGAGGGCAGTGTTTGACTGCGATGATGCCAGACACAAGTTCGTTCTCCGTGCTTGGTATGCAGCGTCGGAGCACAAAAATGGAGATGAGCTCTTGGTGGCGATCCTCAATGACCTTCATCCAGAAGAAACACTAACCGCGGCCCAAATACGAAGTGGAGCCTCAAGGTTGCAAAACTGTATACGAGTTCGTCTGCGACCTGAAAACGCCAGGTCTGTCCGCTAACTTCTTCTGAAAATAAATCAATTTAACATGAGCTTTTCCCCCCTGAAACTATAACTAACATAATATTGACCTCTATTTACTGCGTCTAATCTAAAAAACTTACTCCTTATCTAGAGCTTCTCTCTTACTCCCTCTGTAAAGAAATATAAGAGCGTTAGAGTACTTAATACTACTACTCCGTATAAGATAATCTTTATGAGGGAAACATATATAGCTAATTTTAGTTACTGCAAGTGCCTCGATCATCTTTACTTCAAGCATATATGCCTAACCTTCAATATATTTTATGCGAAGATCAATAAATGATCCATGATGGTTTCTCTTGCGCAACATTTTAAATTTAGCAACTGGAAGGTTAAAACAGCAACATTAGATGGATAACATGTCTCCACCAAGTTGTGAACACTAGATTTGCGGGTCTGAGGGTTAGACCATCTAGCAGCTTCCATTTTCTAAAAAAGAATCTTCATATAATAGGAGAAATTGGCACAAAAGCACGCACCAGCAAATTCGCCATTCGCAATATTTTTTTTGCTCCTTCCCAATACATGCCACAGCCAATGACCGCCGGACCACCTTCAATGCTTGCCGGACCTCCGTCACCTGCCGCGCGCCACGCCAGGCCCCTGCCCACCATACCGCCGGTCGCTGGAGCTCTGTTGGTGTCCTCGTCCACACGCGCGCGTGAGCTAGCGAGGGAGAGTAGGAGAAATTGCAGCCGGGATCTACTACACCTACGAAATCCAATATATTATCGATAAAGGTTTTCGCCCCGCTTTATAAATAAAACAAACCTCCAGAACGATCCAACATACAGACCACACCCAAGTTCACACGCGCGCGCACACACACACAATGAATACCAAGTGCAGGGTACAGCTGAGGACACAACTAAACAAGCCCTAGAAAATGAACGACAGCACGGAAAACACCATGAAGGCGGCAAGACTAAACCGGCTTTGGAGGCGGCAGCGGGAGCGGAGGCGACAAGCGAAGGGCCATCGCACGCAAATCTGCAATGATGGAGGTGATGGCGTCCCGGTCCATGGGGCGGCTAAGCGGCCGCCAAAGCTGCAAGAAGTCACACATTTTAAAGATTGCGTCAATAGCACGTCGGAGAGGCACACGCTAGATGACTAGCCGGTTGCGAACGGTCCACAGGGTCCAGACGAGAACTCCTATGCAAAGCCACCTAATGTAGCGGGCATGAGGAGAAGTGGCCTGAATTTCGTCGAACGGGTCGGGGAAGTTGGAGTTGCACCACCGACCACCAACGGCCTCCCGAAAGCAGCTCCAAAGGAATTGGGCCATAACACAGGAGAAGAAGATATGGTTCGAGTCCTCGATCGTCCCACAAAGGGGACAAATGCCATCGCCCAGGCCATGCCGCTTGAGCACCTCGACGCCAGAGGGAGTGCGTCCCCTGATCCATTCCCACAGGAAGATCCGATTCTTAAGGGGGAGCCTAATCTCCCAAATCTGGATGAAGGGAGCTGGGGCGCGAGTAGGAATAATAGACTGGTATAGCGATTTTGTGGAGAACTGCCCGGACGTCTCCAGGCGCCAGGAGATCTGGTCGGCCGAGGTGTCAACGTCCAGGGTGTACAGCGCAATGCAATCCAAAAGGGCACGCCATTCTGCCGACTCAGGGGGTCCAAATGGTCTACGAAACGCCAAGTGCCCTAAGTCAATAAGGGCCACCTGGACGGACACATTAGGAACCACCTCTATCGAAAATAGCCCAGGGAACCTGGCTGCGAAGGGGATGTCCCCTGCCCACCTATCGAACCAGAACAGAGTCGACGCACCGGAGCCAACCGCAATCGAGGTCCCGAGACGTAGGAGCGGAAGCAACGGAATGCGGACTACCAGAACTGCGAGCCTCCGGATCATTGGCAGAAAGCAAGCGGCTGGCCGCGAAGATACTTAGCCCGGATGATGTCACGCCAGAGACCACCATCCCCATTGGGGATATGCCACAACCAGCGGGTTAAGAGTGCGATGTTCATGCGTTTAGACGACATGATCCCAAGTCCGCCTTGGTCGCGGGGTCGGCAAATGTCTGGCCAGCTCACCATATGATATTTCTGCTTATCGCCTTCCCCGGCCCAGTAGAATCGGGCCTGGTACTTGGCTATGTCGTGATGGTGCATCTCGTGGAGACTGTAGAAGCTCATGATGAACAAGAGCAGGCTGGATAGGAGGAGTTGATGAGCACCGTCCGGGCCGCCTTAGAGATCCAACGGCCCTGCCAGGGTTCAATGCGCCAAGGAAGTTTGGCCACCGTTGGCCGAAGATCCGCAACGGAAATGCGAGAATCACTAATGCGGATTCCCGGATAGGAAGTGGGAAAGGGTCCCAATTGGCAGTTAAAACGGTCCACGATGGACTGAGACTCGGCCGGTGAGTAGCCCAACACCATAACCACACTCTTGTCAAAGTTAATCTTCAGTCCCAACATCTGTTGGAAATAGAGCAGAAGGAACTTAAGATTCGCGATGTCCTCCTAACTACCGAACACCATGATAATGGTGTCATCGGCGTACTGTAGGAGAGATACGTCACCCGAGCTAACTAGGTGGGTGACCACTCTGTGGATGTGTCCCGCGTCCTTAGCCCTGTCGAGAATGGCAGTCAGGGCGTCGACCACCATGTTGAACAAGAACAGGGAGAAGGGATCTCCCTGTCTCACCCCACAGAATGTGGGAAGAAGCGGCCAATCTCCCCATTAATGTTCACCGTGGTGCGGCCGTAGGAGACCATATGCATCACACGAGTGACCCATCGATCGTCAAACCCTTTACGCAGGAGGACTTCCAGAAGGAAGGGCCAGTGGACAGTGTCATACGCCTTATGGAAATCAATCTTCAGGAAGACCGCATGCTCATGCTGGACACGGACCTCATGAAGAACTTCATGGAAAACCATCACCCCATCAAGGATGTGTCGGCCCTTGATGAAGGCCGGCTGATTCTTGTGGATAATGTGTTTAGCTAACAGGGTCACCCTATTGACGTACCCCTTCGCCAGTATACGAAAGATCACATTGATCACCGTAATGGGGCGAAACTGGCGGATGTCCGAGGCCCCATCTACCTTTTGGATGAGGGTGATGATCCCATAGTTCAGGCGGGCCAAGTCAATCGTCCCAACGTAAAACTACTGAAATAGCGCCATCACCTCTTGTTTACGTGGGGTTCATGCCCTTGATGGCGGTCCAAACCTCCTCCTCATGTTGAAGGGAGCTGTAAAGACAGCATTGGCCGTATCCGAGACGCGGCTGCACTCATGCCAAATATCCGGGGCAAGAGCGGCTCCTCCACGAGGAGGGCAGGAAATAGGGCTTTATAAAAGTCGTCTACATGGGCCCGGATCTTATTTGGATGCTGGAGGAGGAGGCCGCCATCCCATAAGAGGGGAATCGTGTTGCGGCGGCAACGACCATTCGCGATGGCATGGAAGTAGGTCGTATTAGCGTCACCCTTAAGGACCCATTGCTGGGTACCCCGCTGGTGCCAATATGCGCCCTCATCCGTGTATATGATCGTGAGCTGGTCCTCGAGGTCGTAACGAAGGAGCCACTCGTCAGGGAAAATACTAGAGGTGTCGACCCGGATGTTAAGAGCCTGAATGGCGGCCAGGATGGCATTCTTTCGGTCACGAATAGCCCGGCCCAGGTTCGCCCGCAGCCCTTCATAAATTGGCGGGCGCGTTTAGCGCAAAAGTGGAGGATGTCAACCGCTGAGAAGGGTCGGGGGCGGTGGCGCGGGATTCGAGCTAGCGGCTGCTGACTGCCTCGACAAAGCCAGGCTGGTTAAGCCAGAAATCCTCAAACCTGAAGCGGAGGGGGGGGGGGGGGGGGGGGATGGGTCGGAGCCGCCGGCCACGCCCAAAAAAAGAGGGGGGTGTAAAGAAAAAAACAAGAAGAGGGGGGGGGGGGGGGGGGGGATGGGTCGGAGCCGCCGGCCACGCCCAAAAAAAGAGGGGGGTGTAAAGAAAAAAACAAGAAGAGGGGGGGGGGGGGGGGGGGGGCGGGGGGGTTCGGGGCCCGTCGTTCTTGGATGAGAGTCGGAGGGGGACATGGTCAGACCCGATCCGGGTAATCGCACGAAGAGACACCAGGGGGCATCACAGTTCTCATTCCGAGGAGACCAGGACTAGGTCAAGAATGAAGCGAGTCGGGTCTGCCCAGCGGTTGGTCCAGGTAAATCTGGCACCAACCCTATCTAGTTCACGGAGGCCTAGATCTGCGATACAGTCGTTGAACATCTACATCAGAGGATAGTTGATCCGATCATTATTTTTGTCCTCAGCAGAACGAAGGAGGTTAAAATCGCCGCCAACCACCACAGGTAGTTGAGCGCCCTCGATCTTCCTGTGGAGCTCGTCGAGGAAGGCTGCGGACCGTCGATGGTCCGCCGGGCCATAAAAAATGATGATCTCCCACTTGAACTTGAGAGATCGTTCGAAGAGCTCCATGCTAACATAAAAGTCACCGCAGTCCATGCTTGCCACCTCAAAGGTGGCGTCCTTCACCCCAAGAAGGATGCCACTCGAGTGGCCCACGGTCCCACTAGAAGGGAGCCAGTGCCAAGCAAAAAGGTGGGAGCTAAGGTGCTCGAGCTCTGAGAGAGAAAATTCGATTCACATGGTTTCTTGGATGGCTACAATGTCAATATGCTCGTCGCGCATGTACTGCATGAGTTGGCGGTGGAGACCATCTTGGCCGAAGCCACGGATGTCCAGA
>LR880967.1:4148916-4193262 GCA_904067115.1 Aegilops sharonensis
AGTGCATAGATGGCCATTTGTGGGCATAGGAATTTTGACTCCTTTGCAATCTTGCATGCCGAATTTCCTCAGTACATCCTTGAGGTATTTCTCCTGAGATATGAATATGCCATTGTGCTGTTGACGAATTTGAAGACCTAAAAAGAATTTCAACTCTCCCATCATAGACATTTGATATTCTTCACTCATCATATAGGCAAATTCATCACTATAACGTTGGTCAGTACAGCCAAAGATAATATCATCAACGTATATTTGGCACACAAACAGTTCACCATCATAAGATTTAGTAAAGAGAGTAGGGTCGAGTGAACCGGGTGTGAAGCCATTCTTCACGACGAATTCCTTCAAAGTATCATACCACGCCCGAGGGGCCTGCTTGAGGCCATAGAGGGCCTTGTTGAGTCTGATGACTTTGTCAGGATTCTTTGGATCTTCAAAACATGGGGGTTGAGCAACATATACTTCTTCCTCAAGCTTACCATTGAGGAATGCACTTTTCACATCCATTTGATATAAAGTGATATTATGATGATTAGCATAAGCAAGTAATATGCGAATAGCCTCAAGTCTGGCAACAGGTGCAAAAGTTTCATCGAAATCAATTCCTTCAACCTATGTGTTGCCTTGAGCTACAAGTCGTGCCTTATTCCTCACCACAAGGCCATTTTCATCTTCCTTGTTGCGGTAGATCCACTTTGTGCCGATGATATTATGCTTGCGAGGATCTGGACGTTTGACCAGTTCCCAGACATTATTGAGCTCGAACTGATGTAATTCTTCTTGCATAGCCTGAAT
Organism: Aegilops sharonensis; assembly: GCA_904067115.1. Lineage (NCBI taxonomy): Eukaryota > Viridiplantae > Streptophyta > Magnoliopsida > Poales > Poaceae > Aegilops > Aegilops sharonensis. The sequence continues at coordinate 4,149,715 of LR880967.1, forward strand.
CCACTCAGGCTCTAGAAATGCTTCATCTACCTTAGTGGGCTCTGTGATAGAGACAAAAGCATAGTGCCCACAAAAGTTAAATAAATGTGAAGCTTTTGAGCGTGTGAGAGGACCTGGTGCTTCAATGTCATCGATAATCTTTTCAACTTGCACTTCTTTTGCAACGCGAGGATGAGCTGGTTGTCGTCGAGGAATTTGATCAGCATTTTCTTCAGCACCATTTTCTTCAGCATTTTCCTCAGGTACATCAGCTGGATGGTCTTTGCGTTCGGGAATGAATTCTTCAGTAGATTCTTCGGTAGGAATAACATCCTCGGTAGCCTTGAGCTTGATAGAATCTTTAGGTGCTGGTTCATCTATCACAAAAGGTAGGTCCTCTCTTTGCGAGCCATTAGTTTCATCGAACCGCACATCTACAGTTTCAACAATCTTGTGAAGAGCGATGTTGAGGACTCTGTAGGTGTGCGAGTCCTTTCCGTAACCAAGCATAAAACCTTCATGTGCTTTCGGTGAAAATTTAGCATTGTGATGAGGATCTCTAATCCAACATTTAGCACCGAAGACTTTGAAATAACTCACATTGGGTTTCTTGTCAGTGAGGAGTTCATAGGCAGTCTTCTTGAAGAATTTGTGAAGATATACTCTGTTGATGATGTGGCACGTGGTATCAATTGCATCAATCCAAAACCGATGAGGTGTTTTGTATTCATCAAGCATAGTGCGAGCCATCTCAACAAGAGTTCTGTTCTTGCGCTCCACAACGCCATTTTGCCGAGGAGTATAAGAAGCAGATAATTCATCAGTAATACCAAGTTCACCAAGATAGCCATCAAGACCGGAATTATTGAACTCAGTTCCATTGTCACTCTTGATGTGCTTGATTTTCACACCAAAGTTGGTTGAAGCCCTCGAGGAAAATCGTTTGAAGACTTCCTGCACTTCATGTTTGTAAGTAACAATGTGTACCCATGTATAACGAGATTAATCATCAACAATAACGAAGCCATATAGAGATGCATCGTTAGTCATAGCAGAATAATGATTAGGACCGAAGAGATCCATGTGAAGCAATTCAAATGGTCGAGTGGTAGTCATGATAGTCTTCGCTAGATGCTTGGCCTTGGTCATTTTTCCAGCTTCACAGGCACCACACAGGTGATCCTTGAGAAATTTGACATTCTCAATGCCAATGACATGCTTCTTCTTCGCGAGCGTGTGCAGATTCCTCATGCCAGCATGACCAAGTCGTCGATGCCATAGCCAGCCTTCTAAAGCTTTTGCAAGTAAGCACACGGTAGGTTGTGGTCCTGTAGAGAAATCAACAATGTACAAGTCTCCTCTCCTAAAGGCTTCGAAGACTTTGGAATTGTCAGCTTCCATGATCACAACACAACGGTACTTGCCAAAGACAACAACCATATCAAGATCACAAAGCATTGAGACAGACATGAGGTTGTATCCTAAGGACTCGCATGCATGACTTTGTCCATGTGTCGATCCTTAGAGATCGCAACCTTACCTAGACACAATACCTGACTTTTGCCTTTGTCAGCGAAGATGATATGCTTCAGATAAGATGGTGTTAATGGAGCATCCATCAATAGATTCTTGTCACCAGTCATGTGATTTGTACAACCACTGTCGAGGACCCACTCATTTGCTTTGGGTTGATCATCCTGCAGATGAGTTAGTGCAGCTTACAAACTCATATACTTCATCAGTGAAGAATATGACATCAGTATCATCAGTTCAATTTCATCAAGCAATAGCACAGATAATCAGTATTGAGGACGTGTGAAATGAAGGTTCATTTCATCATGATTAGCCTGCGTCCTTTCAGGCATTTTGTCAGGCCCCCAGCAAATTCTTCAGACGTTAAAGCACGTCTGGAGACCTGACCCTGCATAAGAGATTAGTTCTTTTTCTTCACCACCCACATCTGGAGGGGTGGCAAAGAGCTCATCACTCTGCGAGCACCATATGAGAAAGGTGGCAAAGATGCCAAACCATTTCGTTTCACATAAGAGGGGTTAGGGTAAGCATATGAATAAGCAGAGAAATTCTTCGATGACTTATGAACATAATGATTTGAAGAATAATGCTCATATTCATAGCCCTTAGCTCTACCCTGTGAAACAGAGTTGTTAGCACGATGATGTTCATATAAGGACTTTGATCCTTTTGAGGAATTTGATCCATGTGAGGAATTTGGTCCGTATGAGGACTTGGATCCATATGAAGAATTTGGTCCATATTAAGAGTTTGATCTGGGGTTCCTGTTCTTCACTGGTGGTGTCATGAGGACATTCACCTGAAGACTTTGAACATAACTTTTGGGAACCCAGATTTTCTTCATAGGGGAACCGTACCTGCAGTTAGTGCCAACATATCTAGCAAATACTTCACCATTCTGATTTTTGAACAGTTTATAGTTGGAGTCAAGTGACTCATCAGAAGAATGAGGAGATTCACATGTAAAGCCAGATAAGTTAGATGGATCAACTGGAGTTCCCTTTGCAGCAACCCATGAGGTTTTGGGGTACTGCTCAGGCATCCAATATGTTCCATCAGCATTGAGTTTCCTCTCAAAGGCAATACCCTCTTTCCTAGGGTTTCTGTTGAGGATCTGCTTTTTAAGCACATCACAAAGAGTTGGATGCCCTTTGAGGCTTTTGTACATGCCTGACATGTACAATTCCTTCAGCCCTGCATTGTCAGTGATACTAGCAATGTCCTCAGATGAGAAATTAGTGATAGTAGAGGCAGGTGAAGAATTTGTAACATTTGAAGCATTTGAACATTCAGGTGAAGAATTAGCAGATTCACGTTCAATGCACTTTAAGCATGGAGGATCAAATTGTTCCTGAGTGGCGCTGATTTGTTGAGCTAGTAATGAATCGTGCTCCTTCTGAAGATCTTCATAACTCACTCTTAGCTTCTCAAGATTTTGCTTTCTTTGAAGAGATTCAGAAGAAAGCTTCTCGTGATCAGACAAGAGAGTATTATGTTGATCTTGAAGGGCGTCAAACTTGGAATGAAGTCTCTGAAGACTTTCAGCCAAGGCTTTTGACTGATCCATTTCTTCACCCAACATATCATCGCTCTTGTTTAGCATGTAGTGAAATTTTTCCAAGGCTCTTTGTTGTTTATGGGCAAAGGAAGCAAGTTTGACATAGCTAGGTCCAAATTCATCGCCAGATTCATCATCACTAGATTCGGATAGGTAGGATTCGGTTACCTCAGCACCGTTAGCCATAAGGTAGTGTTGGGTAACGTAGCAGAAATTCAAAATTTTCCTACGTGTCACCAATATCTATCTATGGAGAAACTAGCAACGAGGGGAAGGAGAGTGCATCTACATACCCTTGTAGATCGCTAAGCGGAAGCGTTCAAGAGAACGGGGTTGAAGGAGTCGTACTCGTCGTGATCCAAATCACCGGAGATCCTAGTGCCGAACGGACGGCACCTCCGCGTTCAACACACGTACAGTCCGGTGACGTCTCCCACGCCTTGATCCAGCAAGGAGAGAGGGAGAGGTTGAGGAAGACTCCATCCAGCAGCAGCACAACGGCGTGGTGGTGATGGAGGAGCGTGGTAGTCCAGCAGGGCTTCGCCAAGCACCGCGAGATATGAGGAGAAAGAGAGGTAGGGCTGCGCCAACAGGAGAAGAAACTCATGTATTGGGCTGCTCCTATGCCTCCACAATATATAGGGGAGAGGGGGCTGCGCCCCCACCTAGGTTTCCACCCCTAGGGGCCGGCGGCCAGCCCTAGATCCCATCTAGGGGGGCGGCCAAGGGGTGGAGAGGGGGAAACTTGCCCCCCAAGCAAGGTGGGGCGCCCCCTCCCCAAACCCTAGGCGCCTTGGGCCCTTGTGGGGGGGGGGGGCGCACCAGCCCAGCTGGGGCTGGTCCCCTCCCACACTTGGCCCATGCAGCCCTCCGGGGCCGGTGGCCCCACTTGGTGGACCCCCGGGACCCTCCCGGTGGTCCCGGTACGTTACCGATAAAACCCGAAACTTTTCCGGTGACCAAAACATGACTTCCCATATATAAATCTTTACCTCCGGACCATTCCGGAACTCCTCGTGACGTCCGGGATCTCATCCGGGACTCCGAACAACATTCGGTAACCACATACAAACTTCCTTTATAACCCTAGCGTCATCGAACCTTAAATGTGTAGACCCTACGGGTTCGGGAACCATGCAGACATGACCGAGACGTTCTCCGGTCAATAACCAACAACGGGATCTGGATACCCATGCTGGCTCCTACATGTTCCATGATGATCTCATCGGATGAACCACGATGTCAAGGACTCAATCAATCCCGTATACAATTCCCTTTGTCTAGCGGTATTGTACTTGCCCGAGATTCGATCGTCGGTATACCGATACCTTGTTCAATCTCGTTACCGGCAAGTCTCTTTACTCGTTCCGTAACACATCATCCCGTGATCAACCCCTTGATCACATTGTGCACATTATGATGCTGTCCTACCGAGTGGGCCCAGAGATACCTCTCCGTTTACACGGAGTGACAAATCCCAGTCTCGATTCGTGCCAACCCAACAGACACTTTCGGAGATACCTGTAGTGCACCTTTATAGCCACCCAGTTACGTTGTGTCGTTTGGTACACCCAAAGCATTCCTACGGTATACGGTAGTTGCACAATCTCATGGTCTAAGGAAATGATACTTGACATTAGAAAAGCTTTAGCATATGAACAACGATCTTCGTGCTAGGCTTAGGATTGGGTCTTGTCCATCACATCATTCTCCTAATGATGTGATCCCGTTATCAACGACATCCAATGTCCATGGTCAGGAAACCGTCACCATCTATTGATCAACGAGCTAGTCAACTAGAGGCTTACTAGGGACATGGTGTTGTCTATATATCCACACATGTATCTGAGTTTCCTTTCAATAAAATTATAGCATGGACAATAAACGATTATCATGAACAAGGAAATATAATAATAACTAATTTATCATTGCCTCTAGGGCATATTTCCAACAGGTAGGGGGTAGACGATAATGATTCTGGTTCGAATGTCATCGCATTGAGAGATTCCTTGTAATCCTCAAACCAAGGATCATGACGAGTCTGATGACCTTCATAGACCTCAGAGAGACGGTCCCAGATTAGCTTCGCGTGATTGAGATGCATGATGTTCCTGAACTGATTTTGGGACAGACTAGAGCAGATGACATCCTTCGCTGTGAGGTTGAGCAGTGTGTACTTGCGAATGTCATTAGCCTCAGCCATCTTGCATAGATCGGTAAGACCGATCTCGGTGATGGTCCACAGTTTGCTGTCCATAGCCATGAGTCGCTTTTTCATCATGGCCTTCCACCGAGGATACTCATGACCGTCAAAGGTGGGGCAGGAAACGTTCCTCGATCTTGCAGTCGACATAACTAAAACTCTAGGCGGTTAAACCAAAATCACACAGAACAAGAGAGTACCTTGCTCTGATACCAATTGAAAGTGCGTTATATCGACTAGAGGGGGGGTGAATAGGCGATTTTTATGAATTCTTCACTGAGGAATTTGCCGGTGAGGAAATTCCTTAGCGAAGAACTACTTGCAGCGGAATAAGTACTCAAAAGTAAGCATAGCAGAATACACACATAGTCATCATGATGAAATAAAGACAATCACAGAGTACAGAAAGCGTAAACACATGATAGCACAAGATAAAGACAAACAGATTGAAGAAATTGAACTGAGGAAATTGAGAAAGTCTTCAGTCAGAGTCTTCAAACACAGATATGAACAACTACTCAACACAGTAATGAGGAAATGAAAGAGTTGAGGAAATAGAACCAGTAGGGTTGGTGAAGACAATGATTTGGTAGACCAGTTTCAACTGTTGTCTCAGTTGTACGTCTGGTTGGAGCGGCTGAGTATTTAAACTCGAGGACACACAGTCCCGGACACCCAGTCACTGAGCACGCAGCTCGGGACACCAAGTCCTCACCGTATTCTCCTTGAACTAAGGTCACACAGACCCCGTCCAATCACTCGTGGTAAGTCTTCAGGCGACTTCCAAACCTTCACAGACTTCGGTCACTCGGCAATCCACAATTCCTCTTGGATGCTCTAGACCATGACGCCTAACCGTCTGGAAGAAGCACAGTCTTCAAAGGTAACAAGCGTCGGATCCACGCAGGATCAATCTCTTCAGTGATGCTCAATCACTTTGGGTTTGTGGGTGTTTGGGTTTGGATTTTCCTCACTCGATGATTTTCACTCAAAGTCCTCGGAGGATGGGTTGCTCTCAAATGACAAGTGTTAGTTTCTCTCGGAGCAGCCAACCAGCTAGTGGTTTTAGGGGGCGGCTATTTATAGCCTTGGGAGCAGCCCGACATGATAAGACATAAATGCCCTTCAATGATATGACCGTTAGGTGGATAAGATATTTTGGGACAGCTGGCGCGAAGCACAGCAACGGTCGGAAATTTGACTCTCAAAATTCCTCAGGGCTATCATGTTCCTCACTGTGTAGGCAATCCGCACAGGCGAATTCCTAACTCCTCAGTCAGAACAAATTCCTCAGCGACCAGAAGAACTTCATTTCTGTAACTGAAGAAATTTACCGAACTGTATGAGATTTCCAATGGCTTCACTCGAAGGGATTGGTAGGTGTAGGAATTTGAGTTGAGCATCACATGGAAATTTTTCCTTAGTATTTCCTCGACCCCCTTTAACAGTACGGTGTTTCCTATGACTCAAGAAATAGCAAAACAAAACTATGAAAACGGAAGTCTTCAAGCTTCATATTCCTCGCATGAATATCAACTCTTCACGGACACACCAATTTCTTCACTTTCAGAGTCTTCATGAAAGTCTTCAGGAATACCAAAATCTTCAGTCGAAGATATTCATTTTTAGGGGTCGACTTTCTCTGTAAATATCAAACTCCTCATAGACTTATAGACCTGTGTACACTCATAAACACATTAGTCCCTTAACCTATAAGTCTTCAATACACCAAAATCACTAAGGGGCACTAGATGCACTTACAAAAACTAGTATCCATAGTGAATAAAACAGGAAAGAGTATATCATTTAGACCTTGTTTAATATAGTACGAATGCAAATGCTTATACATACGCACATATACTCACCCCTATGAACGCACATACACACATCCTACCTCTATGAGCACCTTCGAGAGACTGAGACTAATTGACAGGAACGTCTCCTCCCACTAAACGCACATCACCAAAAGTCCTAGAATAAATTCAGGAAAATGCAAGCACCAACGTAAATCTGGGACTTGAACTCTGACTGGTTGGAGATACCACTGTCCTCCTAACTATCCAAACACAACTAAAATAACTAAAGTGTGTATCCAAGTGTTACAGCTTAAACGGGTATAACATCAGACATCTCTCGAAATAGGCTTTCATCCCGCTTTATAAATAAAGCAACGGTCCATACACTCCATATCCAGACAAACGACGGTTGGGGCCACAGCACAATCACGCCCAAGAAAACATAAGAGAAGTAAGAAAAAAAGCCGCCTAGTGGCGGGCACCAGAAGGCACTACGATGACGATAAGCAGGACCATATTAAAATTTGCCTTATAAAAAGTAACGGACAGAGTATATCCTATTTGTGAATGATAAGTTCCAATTTTTTTTGAGAAAAGGCATACGCCCGACTTTATATATAAAGCCACCAGGCAGAGTATCACAGCCAACAACCAAGCCAACACAGTAGCATAGCAGCAATTAAGAAGGTTCACATACATAGCTAACTAGCCAAACTTGGCACGCAGGCCAGCTCTCAAAAGACAGGATAAAAGGAAGCTTAGTTAAGGCACCGTCCGATTCCGTTGCGCCAAGGAGGAAGCCGTGGACCGAATCTTGAATGCCATAGCGTTCAAAGCCTCGTGGTCCGCTTCCTTAATCAATAATCTCCACTGCTGCAGAAATACACCAGTTTTAAATAAGCAATTCACAGGATTAGCCGGGAAGGAAAGTTCGATGGTAAATTTGTTTCTAGTGGTCCACAACGACCAATAGATCGCTGCAAACCCAACCCAGAAGATCCTTTTAGAAGCCCCATATAAGCCGCTGGACAGTCTCTGCAAGTCCTCGAAGGACGAAGGATTCCAATTCACTTGCAGCCAATAATGAATACAGCACCACACAAACTTAGCCAAAGAGCAATGAAATAAGATATGGTCGGTGTTTTTGATGGCCCCACATAAGGCCATCTATCGAGCCCGGACTGTTCCTTTTCTGAATTTGATCAGCTGCGGAAATCTTCCCACGAAAAGTTTGCCACATGAAAATTTTGATCTTAGGAGGGATACGGGCACTCCAAATGCACTTGAACTTGGACGTAGGGGAGCCAGATATAAGTTTGGCATAGACATACTTAACCGAAAAGCAACCAGAAGAGGAATGGGGCCAGACAACCGAGTCCTCTTCCTCCGAGAGGAAGGGAAGCAAGCAGTAAGGCGATGCCAATCTTCCAACTCTTCAGGAGAAAGTGTCCTACGAAGGTCTAGGTCCCAGTTATTTAGAGAGAGCTCGAAGATAGAGATCTCCGGATTAGAGCAGTAAGAAAATAAGATCGGGAAAGCCACTGCAAGGGTGGAGTCCCCGCACCACCAATCTAACCAAAAGCGAGTCGACTTACCAGTTCTAACTAAAAACATGACCAAGGATTGAAAAATCAGACGAACTTTAACGAGTTGAAGCCAGAACTGGGAACCACCAGTGGACGAAGCAAACATGGGGCTCGAGGCCGGGAAATACTTAGCCTTGAGAATGGTTAGCCAAAGGGGGCGCTCCACGGAAGACATAATTTTCCACCACCACTTTAAAATGAGGCACTTATTCATGACAATTGTATTAATGATGCCTAACCCTCCCAGGTTTTTGGGTCGGCAAATGTATTTCCATTTCACCATCCTGTATTTGCGTTTATTGTTAGCCAAATTCCAGTAAAAGGCACCCCTATGCTTATCAAAGCCAGCGTGGGTCCCTCCAGAGAGGAGGTAAAAACCCATAAAGAACATGGGGAGGGAAGACAAGCAAGCATTGGTAAGGGCAACCTTGCCCGCCTGGGTATTATATCGGCCTCTCCACGGCAAGACCCGATTGCCCACCTTAGTGACAGCCGGAGCAAAGTATTTAGCCAGCAACTTGTGGGGAGATATCGGAAGGCCAAAGTATTTGAAAGGAAAGGAGCCTAGGGAGCAATTGAGAAGGTGAGCAACTCTTTGAGCCTCAACGTCCGAGACCCCAGTAACAATGACTTCACTCTTAGCGAAATTAATTTTAAGACCAGAGATAGCTTCGAAATAGAGGAGCAGGAATTTCAGGTGAGTTATCCTAGCCTCATTTAGTTCAACCATAATGAAAGTATCATCCGCATACTGTAAGTGAGAAATGCCATTAGGGACAAGGTGAGAGCTGACAGGAGTGATGTGGCCAGCAGCGACTGCCCGAGACAGAATATGAGAGAGAGCATCCGCGACAAAGTTGAAGAGAAGGGGGGAGGCCGAGTCACCCTGCCTCAGGCCCCTGCCGTTGGCGAAGAAGTGACTAATATTCCCATTGACCGAAACAGCAGTGTGGCCACCCGTGACCAACTGCATAAGCCTGTGTACTACTGCACCATCAAAGCCCTTGGCAAGAAGCACTTGTCGGAGGAACTTCCAACTAACCGAGTCGTAAGCTTTTTCAAAGTCAAGTTTAAGAATCACCGCTTTGGAGCCCCGGACCCGCAGGTCATGAACGATCTCATGGAGACAAAGAATACCATCCAGAATAAACCTGCCCTTTATGAAAGCTGATTGGAACGGGCTAATAGTGCGGTGTGCGATTGGGGAGAGCCTAGTAGCAAAGCCTTTAGCCGGTAGCTTCGCTAAGTTATTGATAAAGGCTATAGGTCTAAATTGAGTGATCAGGTCCACCCCTTTGACTTTAGGAATAAGAGTAAGCACAACATAATTTAACCATGATAGGTCAACGGTGCCCAACCAGAAGCCTTGAATGATAGCCTGAACGAGGCCCCGCAACTGGGGCAAGAACTGCCTAAAGAAGGGAATGGAGAAACCGTCTAGGCCTGAGGCCGCATTGGTGTTGACTGAGCGAATCGTGTTGAAAATCTCCTCATCAGAAAGGGGGATCAGCAAGGCTTCGTTGTCATCGCTCGTAACCTGATCCTAAGAGGACCAGAAGGAATTGACCAGTCTAAAGCCCACCTCAAGCTTAGCGGAAAGGAGAGAGGAGAAGAAGTTGACCACGTGCGACATAATCTCGGAGTGGTCAGATACCCTGACGTTATTGATGAGCAAGCTATCGATCAAGCAGAGGCGACGCCTGTTGTTGGCAATGGCAAAGAAGTACGTAGTAGGGGAATTACCTTTTAGGGTCCAATTAATGGTACCCCTTTGTCTCCAATAAACTTCCTCCTAGCGGTGCAGGGCCAAAAGAGCCTCTTCTAAATCATAACGAGCCTGCCAATCAGAAGGAGAGAGGCCAGAGCCATCTGCGTGGGCATCCAAGGAGCCAATTTGGGCAACAAGCCGAGCCTTGTCACGCCTTGACTCAGCAGCGTGGTTCTTAGCCCACCCGCAGAGAAATTTATGAAGGAAATATGAGCATTGGTGCCAATCATCCATCGGTCTGAAAGAGCATCGAGCAGAAGATAAGAAAGAGGAGATCTTATGCGCAACCAGGTCAACAAAAGCATCAACTAGGAGCCAAGAAACATTGAACTGGAAACGCGGAGAAGAGAGAGAGTGAATCCCATCGTCAAGAATCAGGGGTGCGTGATCAGACCCCAAGATGGACAGAGCCAGGCCCGAGGAAGCAAGGAGCCCCACCTGGGACAAATGAAAACGCGGTCGAGAACAGATCGAATGGGAGCCGTTTGACGATTCGTCCAAGTGTAGTGGGCACCAACCCTAGGTATTTCTCAGATAGCGGAGCCCCGAATAAAAGCGTTAAAAGCATCAGCAAGCGGCCAAGAAAATTAGGAAAAATTTTATCCAAAGGAGAGCGCATCAAATTAAAGTCGCCAACAATAAGCAAAGGGAGGTCACAAGACTCTATCTTATTCAGAATTTGATCCAAGAAGATATAAGATAGAGAGTGGTCAGCCGGGCCATAAACAAACCATCACTTCCAAAAGCATATTGAGGGAGCGATGAGATACCACTGTACTAGCCCAAAAAAATGCCATGGTCGAAGGCAACATAATCAAACATATCTCTTTTGGTGCCAATGAGTATTCCACCCGAGTGGCCAGACGAAGGCAAATGATTCCAGTCAAACCGATCGATCCCTGCCACGGCAGAGAGTTCATTCGGGGAGAAGGAAGATTTAAGTGTTTCAACAAGGCCAATGATGTCTATGTTCTCAAAACGAACAAGATCTTTAATCTAGTCCCTGCGCCCCCTAGCGCCGAAACCCCTAATATTCCAAAATAAGGCCTTCATCGATGAGAAAGGTTTTTTATGCGAAGACTCGACCTGGTTGGGGCAATGCAGGATTTAGAGTGCTTGCCAACCCCGCGCCGAGGCGCAGCGATGGGCACCTGATCCCTTTCAAGTCCCACCTCAACCCCACCGGCCACAACCAGTGAGGCGTCAGCCCTAGAGGCGGCCTCCTTAGCCCTAGCAATATCCGCCTGTGCCAATTCATATGCCCGGACAATGTCCAATAAAGAAGATGGAGAACCGAAACTAGGATCGCAAGAAATGCCTACATCTTCTAAGATATGCAATAGATGATCATTAGACTGCGACAAGAGGACTAAACGGACAGGAGAGGATGCGGGGATAAAAGGGGTTGGGAACATGGGGGAGTACCTGAGGGAGGCAGATCTCTGGCCGCGCCGCCCGATCAGCCACCCGCTCGCAGCTGTTGGAGATACGGCCGCTCTTACGGGCAGTGGAAGCGGGAGAGGCACCGGCGTTGGGCGGGCGCGGCACGGGGAAGACACCGCAGACGAAGGACCCGATGCCGCACCCAAATCAGGATCAAGCCTGCGGCAAAGCCCTACCGCAGACTGCTTAGAATAAACGGAAGCCCTGCTGCGCACGGAGAACTTTTTGACAGACGATTTCTTCTTCTTTCTCTTGGTCATGGGCCGGACGGGGGTAGATCTTCAATACCAGAGAGGGAAGGGGAAGTGGGGCGGGCTGGAAGGTTGGAGCACACACCAGAGAAGGGGGTGCCCCTCGCTCCACCAGAAGCCGCAACCCCCCACCCCCCCCCCCCCCCCCAGCCGCGCCCCCACCCCCCCTCCTCCCCCCCCCCCCCCCCCACCCCCACCCCCCGCCAAGCACGACAAAGCCCAGGATGGCGAATCGCTCCCGAATGACTCAAACCAGGGCAATGGGCATGATTTCAGCGAGTCTGGATGGGATGGGTTAACATCTAAAGATGGGGGCGTACTCAAGGAGGCTGCCACGGTGGGGGGGTGGGAACAAGGATTCGATGGCCGGCGCCGGTGGGGGGGAGGGGGGGGGGGGGGGGGGTTGCGGGTTCTGGTGGGGGGGGGGGCCACCCCTCTCCTGGGGGGTGCTCCCCCCCTCCCCCCCCCCCCCCTCCCCCCCACCGGCGCCGGCCATCGAATCCTTGTTCCCACCCCCCCACCGTGGCATTCTCCTTGAGTAAGTCGCGATCTTTAGATGTTAACCCATCCCATTCAGACTAGGTGAAATGATGCTCATTGCCATGGTTTGAGTCATTCGGGAGGGTATCACCATCCTTGTCCTTGTCGTCGTTGCCCGAGGCTGGGCGAGGGGGTGGGGGCGGGGGCGACACAGGAGCCGCATCACCCTCGACCTGAACCCTAAGACGAAAACAACCAGCAGAGGGGAAGACATCAACGGAGCCGCGCATGCAAAGAGGATCGACGCACCAAACCCACAGACGCACAGGGCCCAAGACAAGCAGAGACTCCGGATCGACCTCGATAGGTTTGCCAATGAGAACACCGAAAGCCATGATAAAGGCAGTGGAAAGGAGATGTCATCGACTAGGACCCAAACATCAGTCAGCGAAGATATAGCTTTCGATCCATTGGAGGCTGCCTTGACAGAAACGACCAATTGGTTGAGGGGAAGAGTGAAACTGGAACATGAAGAAATCATCTGCAAGCTTTCTTTGGAGGGGAACAAGGCAGCGAACTCAAACTCAGATAATTGGCGAATCTGCCAATCCCAGCCACCATCATCCCATAGGCGGAGTTCATCGAGAAGAACCTGGGGGGAGATTATCTTGTCCTTGACAGTAATGATGCCGGAGTTCGAGAGAGAAGGAATGGGAACCACTTGAGGAACCTCACGATCGAGAGCGAAAAAAGAACATCCAGGTAGACCAAGGCCATAATGCACAAAGGCAGGAGGTTTGATGCGGTTTTGACAATCGACCGTAAGATGGCCGTCCTCTCTGCAGATGAGACAGAAGGGGGGGTTTTGACAACGCGACTGAAAGTGACCAGGACGGTGGCATGCCAAACAGGTGAGGGTGGGGTTGGCCACTTGGGTAGGAGGAGGGACACGCGCCGGAGCGGGAGTGGGGGGGGGGGGCGGAGGGAGAATACCATCACCGACAGATCCAGACGCAGAATCAGAGCCCCGACCGCCAAAGGAGGGGCGGCGGTCCGGCGCCCCGGAGGAGCCGCGAGGCACGAACCGACTAGGCCCACCCCCAGGGGCCGCCAGAGCCCTCACCGAGGCCGCGGCACCACGAGGAGGAGGGGGCCGCGAGGTCGGGCCAGCAGAGCCAGCCCTACTCGCCACGGCCGCCACCTCGCAAGGATCCGAAGCGTGCGACGCAGAACCACCTAGAGGAGCAGAGGGGTCGGCCGCCACCGAGCCAGATCCATGGGAAGGGGGACCACCAAGCTCGGCCGTAGCCCCCCCTCCCCCGGACGGGCACGATCCGCTTGGAGCTTGGAGCGGAGGGCAGCCTCATACTCCAGATCGGCCTCCCCCTCAGCCGAGCCCTCCCGCCGTCGCTTTTGGCCGGACATGGCCTCGCTGGAGGACCCGCGCGAGCGGTCCATCGAGACAGCCGCCACGAACGAGAGAGAGAGAGAGAGAGGGAAGGAGGAGGAGTAGATCTGGAGAAAAATCGAATGGGGAAGCGGAGGCGACGCAGGTCAGAGGAAGAAGCTGGGAACCCTAGAAATGGGGGGAGTGAGCCCTTCCGCACCCATATATACCCCGATCGCGCCAGGCCGAGGCCAATGGGTTGGGCTGGAGGGGGGACGAGGGGGTGGGCCTGGGCTACCCGAGGCCCAAGAGCCACAGGAGGAAGGGGGAATCTGAAACACTGGAAAGGGAGAGAAGGGCCCCAGGCACATCAAGCCCACCAGGCGGCGCAGAGGCCCGAAACCCAGGAGCTTGCACCACCACGGAGGGCACCACCAGATCTAGGGTTTCAGGCGACCCTGCCGCCGCCGACGAGGACATCAGCGAGCCCACGGACGGGGCACGGACGGGGGAGTTAGCCGGAGAGGAGGGGGAGAGATTAGGTCCAACGCCGGCACAAAACACTGCCCAGGCCCAAGGATACCACGAGCAGGGGACGGCGAAGGAACCCTACGGCGCCCGCGAGACACGCGCGTCCAGCCATCCACGGCCTACAAAACAAGGGCAGGACGACCGCGGCCGCCGGGCGCGAACTTACGGCACCGCGCCGGAACCGAAACGACGGGCAGGCCGCACGGAGGCGCCGGACGGGGAGGGGGAGGGGGGAATCGGAGTCAGATTCCGAGGCCTCAGAGCCAAGAGCCCAGAATCTATTGGCAGGGGCAGGAGCTCGAAGAACTGAGCGAGGGGTGGACGACGGGGAGGAGGCTGGGGGCAGGACCGCGCGGAAGCAGCACGGGGACGCCGGAGGCGGGGAGGGGGGGAGCCCGACGCCGTCGCCGCCTGGGGGGGGGGGAGAGGGGAGTGAGGAGAGCCATCATGATAAGTTCCAACTGGTCGACAGTAACTGTTTAGTATTGAGATGTTTGTTACTCACATAGCAAATTGACATTATCATACAAGTATTTAAATTCTAGAGAAAAGTATATTTTTCGTTCCTTAACTTTTGGTGTAGTCTAGATTTAGTCCCTCAACTACGAAACCGGACAAGTTGCATGTCGAACTTCTCATACCGTGACAAATTTCGTCCCTTATGTCAGCCGACCTGGTTTCCCTGCTGACTTGGCGTGGTTTTTGACTGACTTTAACCGGTCCAGGCCAACCTGGCAAAGGAGATGGGTCGCCGGCGACGATGTCCCATGGAGACGATGGGCGGCGCTATGCGGGCAGCGGGCTAGATGGCATGGGGAGGCTCGGGGAGAGGGGTGAAACGACCAGGGGCTCACCTATAGCACGTACGTGTGCTGAAGCGCGGCGGATAAGCACCGGAGCGACGGCTGCGTCGACGGCAGCGGGAGGCGGAGCACGGGTTTGCGGCCAGGTGAGCTTGTGGACGAGGGGCTTCTTGGGGAGGATCGTGTGAGGAGCGGAGCTTGCTGGAGGAGATCACGACACGGCGAGGGTCACCGGAGTTGAGGAAGACGATTTGGTCGTCGGCGATTTAGGGCCTCAGGCGTCGCTTCCTTTGGTGTGGTTTACTACGACGGCGAGGTGGAGCGCCTGGACATGGCGAGCCGTGGAGGAGGCCTATGCCGCTACTGACAACCCGTGCTACTCACGATGAGCTGCAGCAAGATTCTCTTCAGCCGGCACAGCAACAGGGTCACCAGTCGGCACAGCAACTGAGACACGCACACTTCAAAGCCAGCGCTAGCTCGGCGTCATCAGTGCCGGCATCCTAGCATATGCCACCATGGCGCTTGTGCAGCCGGTGCACTCTTAATGCTCGATGAAATGCCCATTAGAGAAATAATAGCAGGGAAGAAGATATAGGATGAGTAGGATAGAGAAATACTGCTACCTGGACTATGACCCGTCAAAAACATGCCAAGTTAGCTTAGAAACCACTTCAGTTGTGTCGAGGGACGAAATTTGTCTGGTATTAAAAGATCGAGGTGCAAGTTGTCCGGTTTCATAGTTAAGGGACTAAATGTAGACTCTACCAAAAATTCTAACAAGTGCTAGCTTCTGGGCATAAGTGCACCAATGTCCTTTGTAGGTTCACTTACAATTAATTAATGTCGTGCAAGTTACATACTCCTACTACCATATTGACCTTTTCATTCCATTAATTTACCTTGACTGCAGGTGTTTAATTGTAATTGATGATATCAAGAATTATCATTGGGAAGCAATAAAGGGTTTCTTTTCTGAGCTAAGGATATTCATCAGAATACTATTGACCACAACTGCGCAGTCAGTAGCTAATGCTTGCACCCAAGATTGCGGTTATATTTACAATATGAGAACTCTCAGTGTAAAAGACTCTACAGATTTACTAAAGGCGAAGGTTCGTGATTTCAATAGAAATTCAACTGACCTGGCGAATGGTTCAGCTGCAATTGTGAAAAAATGCCATGGCCATCCACTAGCTCTCATCAGTGTGGCCAACTATTTGTTACAACAAGAGCAGATCACAGGAACAGTCTGCCAAGATACAAGCAGGCTCCTATGTACTCATATGGACGAGAACATGCATGGACACTTCACAAAACTTCGACAGATTCTTGAGAATAATTACATCAATTTGTCTTTCAATCTCAAGACATGTTTGCTGTACACAAGTTTATTCCCAAATGATCGTCCCGTCAGCAGGAAAACTCTTACCAGCCGATTGTTAGCCGAAGGATACATAAAATGTGAGACTGAACGCACTTACCAGGAGGCTGCCGATGAAAAGCTGGAGCAACTAATGGACCAGAATATCATTCGGCCTATCGATATAAGCAACCGTGGAGAAAAGAAGACGTGCAAACCTCACGGTATCATGCACCAGTTCATGCTGTACAAGTCCATCTCTTCGAATTTCATTGCCCCATCCCTTGAGAACCGACGCAATTTCCGTCACATCATGATGGAGAACCACAGAAATAGAAGAGAAGCTGACATGGATCATGGTGCCACCGGTCAAGCTGCACGTTACACAAACCTCCTGAATATCTTAATTCGGTTCTTCAGACCATCTAACAGCACACGATCTGATGAGCACCTGCGTCCCCGGTCTCTAACAGTCTTTGGAAGTGCAGAAGAAGCTGTTTATTCGGATTTGATCAACTGTAAGCTGCTGAAAGTGTTGGATCTAAAAGAGTGCAATAATTTGAAGGATGAGCATATCAAGAACATATACAAGCTGTTGCATCTTAAGTATCTGACCCTCGGGAGCTCTGTTACGAGACTTTCAGATGAAATGGGAAATCTTCATTGTTTAGAGATACTCGACTTGAGGAAGACCAAGATAGAAACATTGCCTGTGGAAGTCATCAGTCTGCCCCACCTAGCACACCTGTTCGGAAAGATTAAGCTTAACAAGTTGAGTAGCAAGAAGCTTAACAAGTTCCTGTCAGGAGAATGTAACTTGGAGACTCTATCAGGAGTTGTTGTGGAAAAGAACTCCCAATTCCCTGAACTGATGGAACATATGGAAAAACTGACAAAGGTCAAGATATGGTGCGTGATCACTAGTACAGACCAGAATTACACCAAACTCTTTGATGCCATTCGCAAGTTTGCTCAGGCTGGCACGGATACTTCACGGGGCGCCCGTTCTCTATCACTTCATCTTAATGGTTCTTCCAATGATTTGGTTCATCTTAGTGCGACATCAAGACAGGCTGGGTCAGCTCCCCCAGTTTTTTATCTTAGCTCACTGAAACTGCACGGCAGGCTGAGCCACTTGAATGAGTTTGCTAAGGCCTTGTCTGGTCTCAGTGAACTGTGCCTTACATGTACTAATCTGGAGGGGCCTGTTCTTCTAGCATGCCTACGTGAGCTATGGTGCCTGGTTTACCTCAAACTGGTTGAAGACCGTCTTGATGATTTAGACATAAACCTTGAGGGTGATATCGGAAGCCTGCAACGCTTATGCATTGTGGTGAAACAACCCAAATTCCCCAGAATCGCACAAGGAGCTTTGCCAGGTCTCGTTTCACTTCAGTTGCTCTGTAAAGATCTAGAGGGTGTTTGTGAGGGCATCAAAGTGGGACATTTTGAACACCTTCGCGAAGTCGCCCTGGACTCTGAGGTCAGTCAAGAAACCGTTGAACTCTGGGAAAAAGAAGCTAAGGAGCATCCTAAGAGGCCAAAGGTTCTGTTGCTCGAAAGGGTTGAGGGAGCCAACACCTGGTCTGCGACGAAATATGTTGCCACTGATCAGAGATCCTCGGAGCTTCTGGTGGAGGGGACACCCTGATCCGTTATCCCGTGTGCCAAGGTTAGGATCCTGCTCCTACATTTAGGTTGCAAGTTCATTTTGCTTCTCTTTATGCTAAACAAAAGAAAAGAAAAAAGTGCTTATGAAGCAATATTAGTGTTTGCTGTTTTGACAATTGTTACAATTGATGGTCATACTCGTAGTCCAAAGGGGTAACGTCATCTATCCAGTTTGATTGTGCAGAACAAGCTGAAGCGAAGATTGATATGTGGTTCTACTTCTAAGTTGATGATTGAAGATAAATAGAAGGAGGAGGATGAAGACCTGATGTTGATGTGTTGTCCATGCTGCTACTGCTTCCTCTACAAACCATATCTCCTTTCTGTTTTAGTTGTTGTAAAGTTTATTGTGTTTTTTGAGGGTGTAAAGTTCATTGTGTTGTCCTATTTGCTTTCTCGAAATCATTCCAGTACAGGAATATGCTTATGGTGAAATTCGTCGTGCCTTCTATGGTTATGCCGTACAGGACAATATACCTGCCTGTAATTGTACCATATTTATACATCAGTACTATTATGTAATTTGCTAGTTGAAAAATTCAGAAGAAAAAATTTCTGGTCAAGTATTCTGTGTGACAACACTTAAAAGTAGGAGTGCTTTGTGTGTAGAGAAGATTTCGAAGTTAAACTGTACTGCATGAAGTTATTTGTACAGAAGTACAATTCGATAATGAAGAACTTAGTGTAAGCTTCATCTTCGACTATTTTGTTTGTAGGGAACTAATTCTAATGTAAGTTTGCTGTAGGTACCTGGCTAGGTGGGCGGAAATGAGTGAGCTAATGGACCAAATCAGCCCCATATTTAGCTAATTATATTCCGTACTGAACTGCCGGCCTTCGTTGGTTTCCTTGTCGATGCATGAATGTATACCTACTCCACATGATACTGCCACCTAATGACATCATTTATTTAACATTTGGTTTCACTCTAATCAAGTGGGCCTCATACTGTATAATATACTCCAACATAACAAAAGATAAAGCGAAATAACACAAGATAAATTAAGACAAAGGTACCAAGCAAGACTTGGTCTGCTACATGTAGTCCTATGTTTTGCAGTCACCTCTACAGATTGGTTGGTCCATATAAGTAAGGGGGAGTTGTTAGTAGCGTGTTGCTAGCTGCAAGAATGACACTGACATTTTTGTCGTCGCAGCGGATGCCAAGTTGGCATGTTAGGTTAGGTACCTGCCGTTTGGCCAAGTTGAACTATTTTTTAACATACATAGGCACAACAACCTTTGAATTTGACGCCAGCTAAACCGGAGTTGAACGGGTGGGCTGTCCCTATGAAGCTATGCAAGAGGAAACATAGATTTTTTTTTTTTTGGCGAGAAGGAAACATGGAGAGATTAACCGGCTCATTTCTTTGCTTCACAGAAATGCGGAGAGATAGCTTTTGCTGCCTAGTTACATCTTCGAGCATAGAGAAGGTTTCAAAGTTTAATTGTACTGTTATTTGTGCAAAATTACAACACTAACATAGTGAAGATTTTTATATTCATCTATTTTTATTTTGAAGGAACTAACTGAAGTTACCTAGGTGAGTGTGGGTGTGTGTGGAGGATTAATGGACTGAATTTGCAATCACGTAATCGCTGACATCATTATTTAGCAATTAGCATATGGTTTCACTGTAACCAAGTTGGCACCATATATAATACTAGTCAGAAGATAAGGTTAGTAGTGTCCGAGTAGTAGTGCAATTAGTAACCGAGTAGGTTTGCTAGTACTAGTCGGTTAGCTACTAGGCTGTCGTACGTGTATATAAGTGCACCAACCCCTGTAATCTGTATCAGAACAAACGAAAAGATCAATATAAAGAAAAGTTAACAGGCTCGACAGGAGCCTGTAGTCATCACATCGATTTTGTGTTTCAAGTTCGTTTCGCTGGGAGAGAGCCGAGTCGTTCCGATCCAATCGTCTTACATCAAGTTCAAGCTAGCCAAGGACGTACGTGCACTGTAGATCAATCAAGCAGCCTGCGTGGTTGCTTGTTTGCTAGCTCTTGCCGTACGTGTGCTGCTGCTACTCTGGTGAATTGATCAAGCGATCAAAAACCAAAAAAAATAACAAAAGATAAATTAAGACAAGGGTACCAAGGCTTTGGTCCCTCTGCGCATTGGTTGGTCCATATAAATAAGAGAAAGTTGTTAATCAGTACGTAGCTTGTTGCTAGCTGCGACAATGACACTGACATTTTTGTCTACTCAAATCTGTATTGATTTTAACTTTTTAAGCCAGCGCCTGGGCGTGTTAGGTCAAGTTGGATTACTTTTGTATATACAGAGATAGGCACATCAACCTGTGAATAAAAATGGCGCGGCGCTCAATGGCGGGATGGTCCTACCCAGCCACGCAAGGTAGCTGGTAGAAACGAACGAATCTGACCCTAATTTCCCCAGAAACAAACGATTGGGAGCTACTAACAGAGTGGTGACGGAGGAAACGTACCCGCGGCAGAGAGGGGGCCGACGGGGAAGCGGGAGATTCGGCCTCTCGGCGCCGGGTGCTGCGAGGGAGGGGGCGCCGGAGCTTGTCGCCGGCCATGGTTGCCGGCGTGGGGACCTGAGACCTTGCACAGTTCTTTTCAGGAAGGAGACGGGAGACTGGATGAGAGAATTGGGACCCTTTTTTTTCTCCTTTTCTATTTCTTTTCTTTTAGAGAAAAAAAAATAGCGTTGTAATGGGAGCTGCCAAATGATATCCCATTTTAGCCATCATCCTTTGAATATCAGTCGAACTTTTTGAGTGGAGATTTTAAGAGAACAAAATTAGTTATTTGTTTGATTAGTACTATGAATTTCTTTTTTAGGGCCAGTTGCACTAAGATATGAATTGGTGAGGGCTTAGAGCATCTCTAGCCCATCCCGTGATTTAATTTCCCGTCCTACCGCATATCCTTTTATTCTCTATTTTTAGAAGAACTGAATTGTTTTTGGTACCCACAGCAAGAAAAAGGAATTGGACTTTTCTGCATCTAGCCCATTCGCAAAAACTAAATCCCTCGAAATTACTGTTTTGCCCATTCATCCAAATGCTTGCATACAAGCTCCATTGGAGCATATATTTTCACAGTATATTAATTCAGAACTTGAGAATTCGAATATAAAATTAAGGTTTACAAACTTAACCATTCAAACTTAAACATAACAAATGGTCCAAATTAACCAATAGTCGAAATAAAACATGATAAAAGTAAAAGAATCAACTGATATGAAGTTACCAATGATGCTCAACATGATCTTTTTGGAGTTGGTCGTGAGTTTCTCAGTTCTCGATCCTTCTGTGTGCTTGGAGGAATGGTTGGGTGACGTTCCGGCTCCACCATGACACCATTGTAGAGAAATCGCAAGCTCCGACTAGGGTTGAACAGTGTCGGAGGACCCCGGCGACTATGCCTAGCACTCCACAGAGGCGACGCACCCGACAGGGACGTAGGGCAACCATGGGGGTGGTCGCTGCTGTCAACCGGTTGGTTCTGGGGCCATCACCGGCTAGGGCTCGCGTGTGAGCCTCTTACGCCATCTTTGAGGTAGGGTTGTTCGGTTCTCGGCCAAAGTGGACTTCGGAGGTGGCGAAAATGCCGATTTCGGCGCCCATGAGTGGAGAGAAGGTGCGGGGGAGGGAGCGTACTTCTCCCACCGAGGGGTCAACAAGTGTGGTATCAATGAGAGGCGGGTTGGTACCTAGAGGAAGTTTGGGCGCAAGCCCAAGTTTGCTAAGAAGTGCTCTTTCTATAGTAAAAAAAATGGGTTGAACAGCTGAGCTATGTGGTGAAAAGTAAAAAAAAAGTTGGAAAGTATTGTAGTGATTCATCAGATGAAGTATTGTAGATAGTCTAAAAAAGATGAATTATTGTAGCATGATATGTTTTTGGTTCTAGCTCCAGGTGAGTTTTTGCTTTTCATTCGGTTTTCCAAAAAAAAAACAGAAATTCAGGAAAAAAAATGATTGTCTTTAAACCTTGTGAGTATTTTCTAAACTTTTGGCAATTTTTCGAAAATCTAAAAAATTAAGAATATTTCATAAAAAAATAAAAAAATTATGACTATTTTTGTAAATGCTTTTCCAAATTAGGAAAAAACTGAAACCTGGTAAAGAAAAAAACTGAAAACAATAACCCCAAAACAAAGGTTCCAAAAACCAGATTCCACCACAATAGAAACAAACATCCCCAGCCCCGTGCCGCTCCCCCGCGGGGAGGCCCGGGCGCGAAACCCTAGCCTCCCCAGGGCGCAGACCTCCGCCACCCCTCCCTCCGCCGACGCCGGCGAGTGCCGCCGGGCAAAGCCCGCACGACGTCGGCGGCGGCGGGCCTTTCT
Source organism: Aegilops sharonensis (assembly GCA_904067115.1). Taxonomy (NCBI): domain Eukaryota; kingdom Viridiplantae; phylum Streptophyta; class Magnoliopsida; order Poales; family Poaceae; genus Aegilops; species Aegilops sharonensis. Next base: position 4,172,393 of record LR880967.1, read on the forward strand.
CTTCCCTCTCGCCTAGTGCTGGAACTGCGCGGGGCTGCTCCCCTGGGCGGAGGAGGCGCTCGGTGGCGCGGGTGCAGGGCGCTGTCGGGCGCGAGTACGACGCGCGCTGGAGTCGGGCGACGCGGCCTTACAAGCTGGAGGCTGGGCAGCGCACGTGGAGTGAGAGCTGTTGTTGTGTGGACACGCGTGGATCTGGCGTGCCGCAGTTGCGGCGGCGGGTATGGCGGTCAGCTGGACGCGGGACGGCGCCAAGGTGTGCGGTGCGGGCGTTGCGAGAGCGTCAAGCTCCTGGGCGTGGTGAGCAGGGCTGAGCCTGATCTGGGCATTTTGCTTTCCCGATGTAGATCTGTCGGGACAGCTGGCGGGCGACCTCCTGGGCGCGGCCTGAGGGCTGAGATGTGGACCATTGCTCGTGCGCCATGGAATTGGTAAGCAGGAAGGGCTGGCTGGGTCACAGGTTTGGGTGGGTGAGGCTGCCGGTGAAAGCCGCGCTTCGGTTGTGGTCGGAGCAGTCGATGGCGGCGCCTACGGGCACCATCCCCTTCTTGGAGGCATCGATATTGCAGCCCCTCCCTTCCCTTGCCTGACATTCTTCGGGGGAAACCCTAGATCCGGTCTTCCGGGTTGGATGATGACGACGCTAGCTTTGCTTGGCATTGTGTCTCCTCTCGAGGACATCGTCTTGAAGTTAGACTCGGCCAGAGGGACTCAGTGCTCGTGTAGGTGGATGGCGACGGCTTGTGTAGCATTTTCGTGAGAGCAGCAGAAGCACCCTCCACATGCAAAGTGTGTCGGGCGAGTTATGTCAGCCAACCTCGCGGGATTGAAGCGACATATGTTTGCTCTATCGGACATAGCGTTCCTCTTTGGTGTCGTCGAGTTTGGCGGATATGCTAGTGGCAGCCCGGATTGATACGACGGTTGTCGGTGTGCACTTTCGTAGCGGCGAAAGCGCTCAAGTGCCCGGCCGGGTGTGTCGTGGGGTGTTGGCCTTCTGACGTGTTGTATGTTTTGTGGTGCTTTAGGCCTAGTCTGCTGAGGTTTTCGCCCGGTTTTCCTTGATAAACTAAGCAACCCCTTTTCATTTCTTCTTTTTAGCACTTGCCTTATGCGGTGCATTCCTCCTCTGGAGGTGTTACTTGTAATACCTCTTTCTGATCAATGAATTTGGCAGCTCTCCTGCCAACATTCCAAAAAAAAAAAACAGATTCTCACGACCAGTTAAGTCGCTCCTTATTAGCTTGTTCTTTGCGTCATTTCAAGAGAGCTCTTAGGCCTTGTATAATGCTAGGTGCTTAGGGAGGTGTTTAGAAAAATAAACCGGCTTTTTTCTGAAGCACCAATGCTTATTTGTAAAGGAGAGACGTCTAATTAAGCGTCTACCCTGTACAAATAAGCACCGATGCTTAAGAAAAATCTGATTTATTTATCTAAGCACCTTCCCTAAGCACCCTGCATTGTACAAGACCTTAAAGAGCGCGTTAAGCACCCGTTGCTCCCGCAGCGCACACAGCGTGATGCATGGGTTGCGGCCCGATATGCTTTTCACATGCGCTGGCTCGTTCGCCCGTCCCTATTTTTATGTGTTTTCCCGTAGCTGTTGGTCTTTGCCCAGGAAAATAACTGTTCATTTTTTGTCAATTTGAAAAAGTTTACGGGTTTTAAAATAAATATTTTGAATTTTAAAGATGTTTGTGGATTAGTAAAAAAGTTTGTAGATTTGAATAAAGTCCATGAATTTGAATAAATTTCAGGGATTAGAATAAAGTTCACAAACATGAAAAAAGCTTGTGAATTCAAATAAAAATTCATGGATTTGAAAATTATTCGTGAACTTGCAATTTTTTTGGCAGACTTAACTAAAGTTCATAAATTTTAAAAAACTTCGAGAAGTTGAAGAAAGTTGGTGAATATTAAAAAAAAGTGTTTGTAAAATTGAAAATGGTTCATGAATATGGGAAAGCTTCGGATTTAAAAAATGTTCACTAAAATTGAAAAAAGAATATCACCAATTTGAAAAAAGTTTGGCAATTTGGAAACGAGAAAAATAAATTTAAAATACCGAACATTACCTGTCCTAGAAAAACCAAAGAAATAATTAGATAAGAAAAGCAGAAAATACCAGACAAAGGAACATTCTAGAATGTTCTCAAAAGCAGAAAAAACTGACCACTGTTTGGCCAATCACATGGGCCACCAGTTAGTGATCTGAGGGTGTGCGAGAGCTAGCCGTGCGGTTGAGAAAAAATATATAATATATAAATGTGCCGAGCCCAAAGGTCGATGGAGGTGTGCGCCAGTTGGCATAAACAATAAAATCTAGCGCCGAATAGGGATTGCGGCAATTTGAAGCAACGTACGTCAAATTGGAAATGACGTTCTGGCTGGCTTTCTGGTTAGTGGTATTGGGTTTAGCCTGGGATCAACAGCGGCAACCCCTAGTACAGCCGGCCCATGATCAGTCCATGGGTTGTGTGTGTGTGTGTGTGTGTGTGTGTGTGTGGTGCGGTTTCTTTTCTACTCCCTCCGTTCCCAAATAATTGTCTTTCTAGCCACCTCAAATGGACTACAACATACGGATGTATGTAGACATGTTTTAGAGTGTAGATTCACTCATTTTGCTCCGTATGTAGTCACTTGTTGAAATCTCTAGAAAGACAATTATTTAGGAACGGAGGGAGTAGTTGAATATTATGGCACATTGAGATGTGGGGTTTGAATGCAAAGTAAGTAAGAAAGAAAGAAATCTGAATAGCCATAAATTTCATGCGTCTGGTAAAAGATCAAGAGTTACAAATTTCTGTGAATGCAAAGAAAAAAATAATGAAATCTCCAGCGTTTGAATCCTTGAAATTAAGCTCTGTTTCTGGTGGCGCAACAACACACACAGAGACAAACAGCTGAAAAACAAGGACCGGGCAAATCAAAGAAGAAAACAGCACGACCTTAATTTGGCAGGTGTTCAAATCCATATATTTTTACAGTAACAGTCAACACAGGCAACCTTCCAGCAGATACCTACTACTGTACTACTCAAAGTAAGCCAAGCATCCATCGGGTGTACGTATATGATTGAAAAGCCAACAACGGCGTACAAATCTCCCAGGACTATTATGACTCTGTGGTGAAGGAAGAACGGGTGATTCAGTCGTGCAGGATATATTGTGCAGGACGATCATCTTCCGGCTGCAAACAAGGCACATCCGACAAGCAATTTCAGTCTGACCAACGTCACGAGGCGATGGGCTTCACCTAGCTGCAGGCTACACTTGTGTCCGCTTCCTCTTCTTCCCTGGCGTGGCTCCAGCAGGCATATTAATTGCATATGTATCTGCATAACTCTTGCTCTGTGGACTTGCTGCAAGTCAATTCGTCACCCTCCTTGGCAGCCGATTCTGAAACTTTTCGAGGTCAGTTATCCTACCTGATAAGAATATGCAGATGGTGTACTTCTTGCAGTTACTGGGGCCTCATTACCTTGCGTGAATGAACATTCTGCAGTGTTTTAGGTACACGCATCGCAGGAGTCGTCGAGTAGGTGTGTCGTGTAGCAGTCCTTGCATACCCCGCCTTGAGCATGGCATCATAAACCGTGTTCCTTGCAATGCCCTTAACTTTCCAGTGGCATCTCAACCTTTTCCAGTTACTCACACCTGTAACTTAATTTTTACCAGTATTTCTGTTAGCTCATTATACTGTACATTATGTTCCTCCGCTTACAATACACATGCATAATCCCCTTGTTACCTTTGCAGTGCCGCTTTCCAGTAATAAAAAGTTGTCAGTTGCATCTTGTGGTTTTGGGGGCTCAAGGAAATGATAATCTTGCTTGTTAGTTTTTCATTATATAATTAACCTGCACAGAGGAGTTAGATCATCCAGAATATCTCCTGCAACCGCAACTTGATCTGTGCCTGCAGGGATATACCATTGGCAGCCACTGCAGCAATTCCTGAGCATCCAGCGTATGCTAAAGAGGGAGTTGGTTAGTACACTGAATGCATGAGGGGCAAGAAGACATCAATGATGTCACAAGGAACAGTTGAAACTGCATCCGCTGAACAACACCATTCTTGTGTGGCTCCTGTTGCAGACCATCCACCCAACTCAATCGGTTCCTTCTACAAAACGGAGCAACATATAACAGAGATTAGCTACCACAGTACACGCATGTCCGACTGAAGTAGGTACAAGTCCGATCAGAGCGAGGCACTTACAATGCAGCTCTGCCAGTCTGTTAGTGGATTTGCCAGATATTCTTCTGAAGATCCTACATGCCATTAAATTCTATTAAACGACATCAATTATGATGAATGCAAGAATACCTGCATTTAGCATTGTACCAATAGAATGTAGACTGAATTGAAAAACTGCAAATCATATCGGTTGCAAGTATACCTGGATGGCAATTCCTATAATTAGATGATCCTTTGATCCCTAGAACTGAACTTTCCAGGTACACCATCAGTCTTCATGAGTTTTGCACAAAATGCAAACACAAGTGGCTAGATAGCCTGCCAAACAAACACTAGAACACCTGAACAGCAAACAAACAGAAATTAGGAATGCAGGAACACCTGGTACTGATAGCAAACATAGCAGTGCATGAAACAAAATGTTCACCTTAATATCAGTAGATTGATCAAAACTCTCGTTTATTTGATACTGGTGCCGTAGCGATATTTTGATTGTGACACTCAAAATAGAAAGTAGACTAACACGTCTTAATGGATGACAATAACCCAAATTAAGTGCTAATAGGAAGAAGCCCATAACATTGAAAAAACACCTGCACAAAAAAGCAAAAAAAAAAAAAATCTTAATCACAGGTTTCGTTGGTAGTTACACCTGCACAATGTTGGAAGAAAAGAAGAGAAACTTGCAGAAGGCATTGGCTGATAATGATGTTGGTTTTCTCATTTGTGGGAAGAACAAGTCTTAAGTACTTTCACTACCATTGAGAAGAAAATGAAAATATAATATAGCCTGAGCATAAGTGGATATATTATTTGCAGCGTGTATAAGTGTAAGTGGGTATAATTGATATGGTACAGCAGGAGCAAAGTTCCAGTTTGGATGTGCTTACCGGATTTATGTACAGGAACGAAGACAACAGCCACAAGACCCTCATGTCATGCATGTGGCAAGTGTGTCTGTATGAAAAGAGTTGTGATCTACAAGGCTAGAAGAATGTACATTGGATGGGAACAAATGCAGTGTTATTAAGAAGGATTGCAGGGAAAGGGCAAAGTGGAAAAACACAAGAAAATATTGTTTGTGTTACCTTGGATCACTCTATAATGTGATTTCAGGGATGGTTCCCACTAACCCCCTGCAATGCTGTTTTAGCTCATTGTTGCCACAGTATTCGACATTTAGCTCTTGCAGTGAATCGGGGAGGCCATCAATGGGCAACAATGAGATGGATGGACAGGAGTGGACTAATAATATCTTGAGGCTGGTAAGGTTATGCAGCCTTGCAGGGAGTTGTTGAAGGTCCCTGAAAAAACAAACATGTAGTACCTGGAGGGAGGAGAGGAGTTGAAGGGCGTCCTCTTGCTCCTTGGTGAAGCACTCCATCCCTTCACACCAATCCCCCCAAAGTTGCAGTATGGTGAGGGAGGAAGAGAGAAATTTGCAGACGGGTGCAGCAAGAAATCCTGCTATGTCATCTGTCATAAGCTGACGCAGTGTGGATGGAACAAGCTGTGTCTGCCACTCTTCACCTCCCTCAGCATCCTCCAAATCCCGTCCAGGATTGGGGTCCCAATCAGCAGAGAATTTAGGGCTGCCAGTGACTCCTAATTCTTTGAGCTGCCCCCCCGTGGTAAGGAGAGACTGCAGGGAGGAAGGGAAAATGTGACAAGAAAAGGAGGTGGATAGATACTTTGGGGGCCCCCGTATTGTTAATCTCTGGAGAGATCGCAAGGCTTGGAGCCCTCGTCCTCCAGGAACAAGAGGTGGAGAGTCCACCAGGACCAATTCCTGTAGTGAGTCACAGAGATGAGATGGGAAGAGCAGCACCCCATCATCGTGTTCCTCTGCTGCTGCTGCTGTTGTTATTTCAGCCCCCCTCCCCATCTCTGATGCTTCTTTTGTTGTTTGTTGCACATCCACCCACACTACCAGCTTTTTTATGTTTTGACAGTTCCATATTTCCAACTCGGAGAGCTTTGGGAGGTGGGGGAGGAGCTCTGTCAATTCCTTCCCACTATTACCATTTAATTCACAGATCTGGATATACTCAACAGGGAGCTGCCATTCCACATCACCCTGACCTCCTCCTAGTGGTCCAACCAGAGAATCTGATTGTTGTACAATCAATGTCTTCAACGAGGTTAGCATCAGAAGATGCTTCAACTCCAGAGGTGGGCACTTCTCCAGTGTGAGCTCCTCTAGTCCTGTTTCTTTATCAAAAACTAACACTTGGTCTATGCTATGCAAATCAGCCTCTCCAATAATCTTCAATTCTGCTCCATTGGATGATTTTGTGTATGCAAACTCCTTTAGCATCTTTACACATTTCACGGTGACAGAACGCTTACTTTCGATCCAGGAGATGGGAATCACTTGTAAGAATTCGGGACAGTCATGTACCTCAAGCTCTTGTAGCTTGGGGAACCAATCTGGGGAAGCAATGTGGTTTGAGAAAGGCAACCCCAAGATTTTCGGGCACTCTCTAATAACCAGAACTTGCAAAAGAAGGAACATATGAGCATCTGGTTCACCCAGGGAAGACTCTTGTTCAGCTGGGTAAAGCCATTTTTCAAAACTTCCTAGGCCAATGAGTGTAAGCTTTATTAGCCTGCAAAAGCTTTTCTCTATGATAAAATCCTTCGGTCTGGCAATATTCTCCAACCTTAATTCATGAAGATCCCACGCCTTCCCTAGAGAAGGGAAAACTTCCCAAGAAACACCATCCAGATAAAGAGATTGCAGACCTTCAACAGCAAACTCATCACCCAGCCATGTTGGACAAGAAGGGCCTCCATGCCCTCTAATGCACAACACTTGAAGATCTCCATGAGGTTGAAGGCTCTCAAGAACCGCTGCTTCCACACCAGGCTCAACACTAGACCACTCACTATCCCAGTTCAATGTTAACCACTTCAAGTATTTTTTCTCCATCAGTTTTGCTTGAGCTGCTTCTTCTACAGTATCTATCTTCTCAAGGTTGTAGATGCCAAGCTCCCTGAGCTTGCTTAAATGCTCTAGTTGCTTTGGTTCAAATCCTTCACTTTTTTTCTTGACTCGAAATACCTTCAACTCTTCTAAGAGTTTAAGTTTTCCCACATTATAAATATCTGAATGAAGCTCACCATCACTTGGGGTATGAATATGGCACAGTTTTGCAAGATTGCTCATGTCTCTGGGCAAATCACAACTCCCACCCCATGGCTCAAGATCTAGAATCCTTAAATGATAAAATTTAGAGATGTTGAGTGGTAAATGCATCTCTCTGTCACATGTCCCTAGACATAGGCATCGTAGGTGGACAAGTCTTGAAAAGTTATGTAACATGGACTCCATGGGATACATCATGTCAAACAAATAAAGAACACGAAGAGCATTTGCTTCCCGAAGAAAATCACCAAATATCTTGGCAAAACTTCCATCCATTTCACCAAATAACATCAATGTGTGCAAATGTTCAACCTTCAATTTTGTCTTCAGTTCTTCCAATTCACTTCTTAATTTTTCACCTGACACTGCATCATATTCGCCCAAGCCATGTGTGGTTATAGACAAGTGATGGGTGGTTGGCTGAATTTCCACTAATCCAACATTAGGCAGACGTAAACAAAGACAATCATGCGATGCAACCTTCATTGCCAAATCATGTAGTAGGTCATGCATAACATACCGCTGATCACCATCAGTTTCCTCTTCCTTGAAAAATCCATAATTGACTAACTCATTTAAATTTCTCAAACCTATATCTTCAAATGTTTGATTTTGATCACTAGGTATCAAAATATCTAGTCCGATCCACAGGCTGATGAGATCATAGCTTTTGAGATATATATCCTCAGGAACCAGTGCAGAATAGGAAAAACATTGCTGCAGATGGAAAGGGAGAAAGTCATAGCTAAGCCTCAAGGCAGACATAATTCCATTGGTTTGCTTTTCCCATTCTTTACTGTTTAGGACCCTTTTCCAATGCCCCAAACTATGGTCTTTACTTAGCAATCTACCAACAGTCCTTGCTGCAAGAGGGGAGCCCTTTAGTTTTTCCATTATTTTATCTCCGGTCTCAAGCAGAAAATGTTTGTCCCTTGGACATTGCTCATCGCCAAAGACAAATGTGAGAAACAACTTTCTAAACTCTCCAGAATTTAAACCGTCCAGTTCTATTGAATGGCCAGTTGTTTTAACCACCCGTGCTATTGCTCCAAACCGAGTTGTGACTAGAACCATGGAACCCTTTTCTTGTGATTGGTTGAGTATCGACAGGAGTTTTTCCCAGTCACCCACATCACTAATCTGCCATATATCATCCAATACAAGTAAGAACCTTTTAGATTTCAATCTTTCTTCAATCAACTCTTCAGTTGTACTTCCCTCCTTTTCACTTTCAACTGGACGAGTACCTATTTTAATCTGTTCTAGCACCTTATCCAGATTGAAATTGAATGACACACATATCCAAATCATGACTGGAAAATTATTCTGCACATGTTGGTTGCGATATATGTGTTGTATCAGAGTTGTCTTGCCCATTCCCCCCGGACCAACAACCGGAAGCACAGTTAGACCCCTGGTACAGTATTGACCTTTGGTGATATCATGTATGATGCTATTCATGACAGTCTCCCTCCCGTACAGTTTTGGCTCATCAATTCGACCTTTGGTGATGGGACGGCTCTGGGCAATGTCTGGGATGGTTCTAGGGCCACAACCTTGCAGAATCTTGGTAACCTCGTTGCGCATAAGCTTTAGTTGCTCAACAGTGCCCTTCATCCTTTGAGAGAAATCGACCCTATTAAACTCACGCATTGGTGTGTCTTGCGCATTGGCACCAACTTCATCACCATGAACATGCGAATGCGGGGAAGATGCGCAAGGGAGGAGTTTACTGAGCTTTGGCATGCATCCACTGAGCTCCTGACCAGTCTGATTGGCATTTGGCGGCGAGGAAGAATCGGCAGGTAGTCTCTGCCTGCCACACGGCCAAGCACAACAACTGACATGTTGTCTTGCAACTCCCTGCTGGTGATCACCACCAGTGTTGGCACCAAAGCAGTACGCGGACAAGGATGACAGCTGTTTGGCAAGAGCTTTGGCGGTGTGGCGAGCATTGAGGGCGAGGTTGCAGACGCAACCCTTGCCGTGCTGGTCAGCAGCATCGTATGTATGATATAGCTCGTCGTGGATGCGGAAGTAGTCCAGCTCGTCCAGCAAGTCCTCGGCGTTGTGTGCCGAGTCCAGCAGCCTCTGCAGCAGCTCCTCCATGGCCGTACCGCAGATCTCCTTGCGGGCAGCTTGTTGGAGCGTGGCCTTGACGAGCAACAGTTCCATCCTGAGGTCCTCGATGTTGAGGCCAAGGTTGATGCTGGCTGACCAAGCCCCCAGCAAGCCATCTGAAACGGGGCCTAGCGCCTTCTCGACCACCCATTGTGCCGCGCCGAGGGCGGCCTCAGCCATCCCCTGGCCGGACGCAGGGATGAACGATGTGCAACGCCTGCATTCAGGAATCAAAAGAAATTTGTTGGTCTGCTGGAAGCTGCAAATGAAAGGGGAGGAGTGTGTGTACAGTTAGCACGTACGTTAGCGCAAGCGCGCCGGTGATGGGATGCTGCCTGCCTTCCTGAGATCCCTCTGCCTTCCCTCTGCCTAGTAAGTACCTAGCTGCTGCTGCTGCTGCTGCTGCTGCTGCAAATGGGGGGTTGAGTTGCAGCACAGCACAGCAGGCCAGGGATAGATGGGTACCTGTGTTGAGAATTTGCAATCACAAGACAAGTATAAATGCAGTGCAGGCATCAGGCCAAGAATTTACAATCACAAGGGAAATGTAGTTAAGGCATTTCTGTGTGTGCATAAACAGAGCATAATCGTTTTCTTTATTTGTATACCAACATAAAAATGCTTAAAAGCGTCATGTTGTTTATTTCTGTGTGTGGTCAACCAAACTCAGGCATTTATCGATCGTTATTTCCATACTTTAATTCAATATAAATAAGCTGCATGCATCACTCTGAGGCTATCCTCCTTTCCAAAAAAAAAACTAAAATTAAGCATCTCACAAATCATCACAGGAGAGAGAGAGGGAGAGAAACAGAAACGGATCAGAACTGCTTTATTTATTTATTTATCTTTCAATCCTCGACGGCGGCCAGCACATGATGTTTTCTTTAGGTTGAGAAAACTTGTGCATTTCTCAACCTAACTACAGTAGGTATCGATCCTGGAGCATTCAAATCTCACCAAGAATCCAATAGTCGGCCCTAAAAATAACAATGGATGAGAGAGAGAGAGAGGGAGAGGGATCTGACCTGCAGGTGTGCGGTGCAGGTGGTTCAGACCCGGGAGCCGCCGTCGCCGTGGTGAGAAGGCGAGCTGCGTGCGCTGCCGGGGAGGAGGCCAAGTGAGCTGCGTCGCCGGACGGCGAGGCGGAGATGAAGGGCAGCAGGGGCAAGCAGAGCGAAGCAGGGCAGCGCCGGCCGTGGAGAAGACAGCCAGCCACCCACCCCCAGCTTGAGAGTGAATGAGTGAGCTTGAGAGTGAATGAGTGAGCGTAGCGGTGGTTGTCACAGTCAGTGCTCTTATCTTAATTACCACCCCTGGATCTGGATCGGACGCGCACTGTTGCCTGATGCCTGGTAGCAATAATTGAGAGGTCCTACTCCTACCTAGAGGATCACCACGACTACAGTACTACAAGTAGTATTTTCCTTGACTTCACCTACCCCCAAGTCTTTGCTTACTACTACTCCCTCCGTTCTTAAATAATTGTCTTTCTAGCCATCTCAAATGGACTAAACATACGGATGTATATAGACATGTTTTAGAGTGTAGATTCACTCATTTTTGCTCCGTATGTAGTCATTTGTTGAAATCTCTAGAAAGACAATTATTTAGGAACGGAGGGAGTACTATTTACTAGTTACTACGATTGTATCACTTCGATATATTTATTCAATACGATTGTATCACCTCAATATATCTATTAATGAAATGTCCTTTATCGAAAACCTACTACTCCCTCCGTCCGGGAAAAGTTGTCACGAGCGTAGTTCAATTGTAACTTTACAGAAAAACCCTTTTCATTTTAAATCTAGTTCTAATCAGCCCTTCTTCCTCCCCCAATGCCCGCCGGCACCGCACGCTCCAGCCTCCGTCTCCCCCCGTCGCCCGCGAGCACCGCGTGCCCCAGCCACCGTAGGACCAGATGGTGACGAAGTCCCACTTGCGCCGCCGCCCACCTGCCCCGCAGCTGCCATCTTGCGCCGCCCCTGCCTAGCTGCGCTGCGGAGGCGAGCTTCGCCGCCGCCCACCTGCTCCTCCGCGGCGACACCTCGACGGGCGGCGATTCCACGGCTCACGGACGGCTCTACTCGTCGTTCTGCTCGCATCTCCGGTCGCAACCCCGGCGCGCCAAGGCCAGGCACTCTACTGCGGGAGTTGGGCAAGACCCCGGGCAGCCGCTGCTCCACCGCCGTGCACCGAGGTGACCAGCGCATCCACCGTAGGGGCCAGCGCCGCCGCCCACCTGCTACTGAGGCAACCACCGCCGCCCACCCTCTCCTCCTCGCCGATTTCTTCTTCTTCTTCGTCCAGGCGACCCAGCTCCTCCTCGCCGCCTCTGCTGCTACTGAAAGGTAGCCAACGCCCTGAAATCAGTGTCAAATTGATGTTAATTTGTTGTGCAGATCAAATTGATGTCAAATTGAGGTGAATTAGAGTAGCAGCGGATCATCTAGTCTGTAATTTGATGAGCGGATCATCCTGATGTGCTAGAGAGCCTTCATATACGCAATGAACAAATTAAAGTTCAGAAATTGTTCAGCAATGAATTTATCCAGTCAGCAATGCAGCATTGAGGCTTCACTTCAGTACATGAAAATTTACTGTCAATTTTCAGCAATGCAGCATAAAAGATCAAATTTACTGAATTTGTTTTCAGTTTTGACATTGACTAGTTACTGGTTTCTCATTGACAAGTCGGACTTGACAGTAGTAAAGATCTAAATTACAGAGGGCTTATTTACCCAAAATCACACTTGATAAAAAAATCATGGATTGTTGTTAACTGAAAATTAGTGAAAGAAACTGCTGCTGATCATGGATTACTGTTAATTAAAAATAGAGCATCTGGCTTGTCTTATCATGGTGATGAGAACTGCTGCTGATCAGTGATTGTTTATTTTCAGTAGATAAAGTTTATTTTCAGAAAACAATGCCAATTTTCTTCTCAGTACATCAATTTATTTTCAGTAAATGTAGAGCTATTGCTAAAGGAACAACCACTAGATAGAAAATATGTAGAGCTATTTTCAGTAAATGATCTGTTTTGTTACTAGGAGTAGTCCTTATCTGAATAACTGTGAGCAAAAATGGGAGTAGTGCTCTAGATGGACCAGCACCACTATCCTACAGTTTAGTCTAATCAGTCAATATCTAGTGGAGTAGCAACCAACAGAAGCTCATGTCACACAAATTCAAGTTTGTACAGTGGAGTAAACAGTAGATGCACAAAATTTAAGTTGTTGTACAGTGAAGTTTAAGTGAACAATCTTGCATGGCATCCTTTGTGGCCATGGCAGCCTTTTTTCAAAATGTACAAACTGGACATTTCTGAACATTTGCATAACTAGATCAACTAGGGTAGCAGGAATAGACATTGCTGCTTTTAATTTTTTTCAAACTAAGTTATGTGTTAAAAAAGTGCACAATTATGCAATAAACTGCAGTACACTGAATTGTGCTCCGAATAGCGCACAACAGTGCATAATCTATTTGTCTTTTGTGCACTATTTCAAACTGAAAACTGTAGTAAACTGAAGTTTTTCTTGCTGCAATGAAAATTAGAGCAGCACTTCACTAGTAATCAAAAGAGCACCTTACACGGTTAATTTATCTTAAATAAGAGTTGATAAAAACATGTCCCTCAAAATAACATTCAGTAAATGCATTCGTTCGCAGCATACACACGCTCCCCTGTTAAGTTAACTGAATTATTCAGATTAAGTTAACTGAATTTGGCTAGGATGTCTGCAGCAACAGCAGCTAATGGTTTTTCTGAATCAGCAGAGCATTTCAGCAAAAAGTAAAAACACCACAGAAGAGTGAATTGTCTGCTGTAAAATAACTGTGCCCAGAGATTGCTTTGGTGAAACTGTACTGATCAATGCCTACAGGTGAACAAACATCGTACACATGCGAGTAGAATTGAGAATCAGAATTGCGATGCTCAGGCATAAAAAAACATTCAGCACAAGTGCATGCACCTTGTTGATGAGATTATCCTTCTTGAGGATGTAGAGCAAGATCCAGCCCACCACCGGCATCTCGAGGACCCACACGAGGATCTTCACCAGAAGCCCGGCGACCTGAGGAGCTGCTCGCCGGAATTTAGCATTCAACAGCAACAAGAAAAGAGGATGAGAATTCATAATTCAGCAGCAACAAATGGCAAACCTTTGACATTGGGATATACAGCAACCGTCGTGACCCGAGGAATACTGTAATTCAGCAGCAACCACTGACGGGGCATGCCTCGTTGTCCTCCTCCTCGTCCAGGGGGGAAGCCCCAACAACGAGCCGTTGGTGCTCTCGCCCTCCGACGACACGGACATGGTCTGGCGATGGTTCTTGGGAAGGGGAGGGTGGTCGCGGCGCGGGGCGGAAGGAAGCGACCGGAGGTGGTCCTGGTGGTGGGGAGGGAGAGGATGGAGTTCACCGTAGAAGCCCACCGGAGCATCCAACGCGCTATGCATCATCAAGAACTACGCTTGTCGCCGCCCTCGTCCCCGTGCCCTCCAGATCGAGCGCCGCTTCGTCCTCGCTGCCGCTGATTGGGGGAAGACATGATTTTTAGGTATGGGAGGCGGGAGCTGCACGGGGAAATGGACCGGGAGCAGGGAGGCGGTGGAGGAGGGTAGCGGCGGAGCAGGGGGCCGGGGGAGGAGGGGACGGGCAGCAGAGCAGGGGAGCTGCGGCGGAGGACGAGCGAGGGAGCTGAGCTGAGCAGAGCTGAGCAGAGCTGAGGAGCGGCGGAGGAGTGCGGGTTGTGTCGGACTAAAGCAAAGGGGGTTTTTGCAAAAAATCCACGGTGACAACTTTTCCCGGACGGAGGGAGTACTTACTAGTTACATTAAAAAAAATTGAAACATCAATCTTGAAATAATTTAATTTGGGCTAGAAATGTTTGTGACATTCAAACATAAGTTTGTAAATGACACTTGTACCCCAGACTATATTTTTCGTAATTTCAGATTTTGTTTGAGAAATCCGTTCAAGAAATATGGCGAAATTTCTGCTATTTCTTCCGTCCGCGTTTTTGGCACTGCCAAGCTGACATGCTAATTCAATACTTAGGGTGCATGAATGTTTGTTTCCAAATTTCAATAACTGTGCTAACGACCAGTCGACTGGTGGTTAGCGACAGATCCGCACGATCGTAACCCATCTTCCTCTCGTGACCCGCATGCTTGATTCCACCGATTTTCTTCTCCTCTTGAAAACCGTATATGCCAATAGTAAATCGCTAGTGGTTTTTTCTGGTTTTTTGAAACACAATACAAAAAGGAATTAAAAGTGCTAGTAAGGGGACTTGAACCCAGGTATATTCATTTGACTTTGAGCCCAATAACCAACTAAGCCACATTCAATTGTTGTCTATTGCGTATGAACAAGATCATTTTAACCTTTCTTTGTTTCTGTCATATCAGCGATAATAAATTTTTTTCTTGGTAACTTTGGCATGACCAGCGTTATAACTATGACTTGAGCAACATGATATCTATACTATGATAAGCCTGATAACTATAATATGAGAAGGTTAATGACTATACCATGAGAAGCATGGTAAATTTAGCATGGGTAGCGGTAATTTCATACTGGGGTATGTTTCGACAGAAAAATAGTTACCAGGAGATCAAGATTTGTTTCCAACATCTTTTTCTTCCAAAAATTATCAGGCCCGCGATGTGTGAGTTATCAAGCCATTCGCACAAAAAATAATCGGGGTATTTCATCAACGTGCCTCCCTCCACCCGGTCGCCAAATTTACCAAGACCTAGGTACATAAGTTAAGGTCAGCAATGTGTGAGTTATCATGATATTCACATGATAGTTATCGGGGTATATTTCATCACCTCTATTCGGCAAAGTTACCAGGATCGGGCTGCATAAGTTATCAGGTCTCCGATGTATGAGCTACCATGATATTCACACCAAAGTTATCGGGGGATGTTTCATCAACACCCACCCATACCACAAGTTCTCAGGTCTGTGATGGGTGAGTTATCATGCTATTCACACAAAAAGTTCCCGGATGTATATTTCACCCCCAAGGGGGGGGGGGGGCCCCCCCCCCCCCCCAATCCGCTCGCCAAATTTGCCATGACCGGCGTACATAAGTTATCAGGTCTCCGATGTATGAGCTCCCATGATATTCACACTAAAATTCTCGGGGGCTGCTTCATCCACACCCACCCATACCACAAGTTCTCAGGTCTGTGATGGGTGAGTTATCATGCTATTCACACAAAAAGTTCCCGGATGTATATTTCACCCCCAAGGGGGGGGGGGGGCCCCCCCCCCCCCCCACCCCCCCCCCTAGCCGGTCGCCAAAGTTACCATGACCGGCGTACATAAGTTATCAGGTCTGTGATGTGTGAGTTACCATGCTATTCACATAAAAGTTATCGGGGGTATATTTCATCACCCTCCTTGCGGAAGTACCAGGATCAGGGTGCATAAGTTATCAGGTTTTCGATCTGTGGGTTACCATGCTATTCACATGAACGTTGCCGCTAGCGCCGCCGCCTGCTTGGCCACCACGAGGAGCTGCTGCTACACTTGGTCTCACGCCTGGTAGCTCCCCTTGGCCACCTGGCGCAGGAGGAAGGAGATTGGGCGCCGTCGGCGGAGAGAAAAGGAGGTAGGGATAAGGTGGATCGTGAGCCGCTCATTTCCTATCTGACGACGTGGGACTCGTTCGGATCTGAAGCAAACGCGCGACCAGTCGAAAATTAGCTTTCTTTACACATAAGTTATCAGAGGTATGTTTTTCAACAACTCCCTCTCTTTCCCGCACAGCCAAATGTTACTATGGTGTTTGTACATAAGTTATCCAGTCTATGATGTGTATATTATCATGTTATTAAGGATAAGTTGTCGGATCTTTATACCTAAGTTTTCAGGTCCGTGGTGTGTATGTTACCATGTTATGTACATAAGTTATCAGGTCTACGGTGTCTGTAGCTAAGTTTTCAGGTCTCCAGGCTGTCTCAATACTTACATATAATTTATCACGGTATGTTTTCAACAACTTTTTTCAGGTAAAAAACTTACCGCGGTGTATGTACATAAGTTATCAGGTCTACGGTGCATATTTACCATGTTATGTACATACAAATTATTGAGGGTGTGTTGGCTAAAAAAAATCCAGGATCAAAAAGCTACCGTGATGTTTGCATGTAAGTTATCATGTATAATTTGCCTATATTATAATGTTATTAACACAGAAGTTATGGGTGTATGTTTCATAATAACTATTTTCCCGAATAAAAGTTGTCATGGTGTCTGTAGCTAAGTTTTCAGGTCTCCAGGCTGTCTCAATACGTACATATAATTTATCACGGTATGTTTCAATAACTTTTTCTAGGTAGAAGTTAATGAGAAAAATTCACACATTATGCGCTAGAGATAATCCAAGAAAGGAACAAGAAAAACACATAATTCCGGGCGATATGTTATTAATACAAGGTCAAATACGTAGCTTTTGTAGTTTTCATCATTATTGAGGAAATCGTTAACTGGTAGCTGCTCGGTTAGCTACCGAGCAGGGATTAATAGGCTAATCGACAAGTTAATCGGCCATTTAATCAATTACTCGGGCGATTAATCAGTTAATCGGCTACTCGATGACCCTATGAGTAGGGATTAACCGGCAAGTTAACTGGTTAATCGGATAAATTCTTGAACAGGGGTTTTCACAACCACATGCTTTAGTTGAGTTGGTGGAACAGGTCATTCACTTATCATCACGTCCTGGGTTCGAGTAACCGTTCCTGCACTTTGTTTTTGTTCTCATCCAGATTACTAACAAGAAATAAATTAGGAGAGAGAGAAGATCATTAGATTTCTCGTAAATAAAAACGCTTCGTTTTGGCAAAAAATGGTTGGTCGCTATATTCTTCTTAATTAACTGGGGAACTATCTCCTCTTATAATCGATAAAAAGACAAAACTTTTGCCTCTGGTTCAAAACAAATATTTTGTGTTTGTTACCGCTGTAGCATTCACAGCTTGGCGGTAGCTGTTCCCTGCAAAAGAAAAAAAAAATCAGTGTTCGCTGCCAGGCTGATGCATGCGCTACAGGATTTTTGTTTCCAAATTTGACTAAATAAAGACTCTCTTCTTTTTTTGCAAAGAATTGTTGGTCATTGTACCAGAAAATCTAGTAATAACAGTACTAATTGGCCGTGTAAAAAAAGAGGGTGTTGTAGAAAGTGCTCAAAGCGATCTGATCTGACCCGGATGGGACGGGACACCCACTATTGATGTTGTCCGGTAATAATTGGAAGAGCGAGAGAGATGAGATATGGATCATATTAAGGGGAGAGTATTTTTGCTTGATGGACTTGACCTACCAAAGTCTTACAGTAGCTTACTATAGATAGATAAATAGGTTTTTCATTTTTGGGTCACTATTGATCTTGCACATGTGAGATACTCCCTCCGCTCCAAAATAAGTGTCTCAACTCTAGTACAATTTAATACTAAAATTAGTACAAAGTTAAGACATTTATTTTGGGATGGAAGGAGTAATATATACGGGGAGGTTCACCAGCAGGCATGCGATGCGAGGATATGTATCGTGGATGGAGCCCAAGCGAGTCGATCACGGGAAGGCAGGGAACGAGATCCTCTAACATCACGAAGGGATGTTAGAGAAGCTACAGTACCCTAACATCCCTTCTTCACATTCATATGATTAAGCCTAAAATGACATGAATTAATTTGCAAATTACAAATCTATTGTATACATTTGTAAAAATTACATACAAACAAAATTATGGTGCAATAAAATTAATTTCGGATTTTATTTTCTATGAACAGTAATTGTGCACAGAGTCTTTGCTACAGTGCACGTGACATCCCTTCTTCGTTTTGCACTGGAATTATACTGTAGCTTCGTGACATCCCTTCATGATGTTAGAGGATCCGTTCCCGGAAGGCAGTGCCTTGAAGCATGCATTATTAATTAGAAAGAGTAGGTACGTGTTAAGCTCTGGTCATGGTCACCGGAGCAGCGGTAGTGTGATTGTCCTACTGTTGAGATTAATTAATGTGTTGTGGGACTTGCTTCATTTTCAACAATTTGCTTGCTTGCAAGAATGAATAGATCCATGCATGGATGGATGGGCATATAAAAAGAAAGCTGGTGCTCACATTTACGTACATGGATGTAGCAGCTGGTGCGTTTAGTACTAGCAAGAAGAACGTATTGAGCTCGCTCGCTCGCAGCAGGATTTTATCTTTGGCATGAGCATTTTCGATAAAGGACGCTTTTATTATCTCGAAATGCAGTATCAAGCGGATACAAAGTATTATGAGTAACACCCGACCTCTGCATAACTAGGATGCACACAGTCCAGCACAGAAAGTCTGACAAAATGAAAGGAAAAACAAAACGACAAATCGGCGACAGTAGAGTCCTATAAACCGACACTATGCCTATGTCGCAAAGGATGGTGGACCGATCCGGAGGTAGATTATGCTGCCACCCATGTTGGGTAAAAACCACCGTAGCCACCTGCTCCAACCGCGCACACACCGCCTTGAACAGTGGTTGGTACTCCGCTCGTTGTAGCGTAGACCACGTACGAAGCGAGTGCGTACAACGGAAAAATAACCTGCAAAGGAGAAGCATTTTTATCATTGTAAATCAAATCATTTCTACATAGCGAAAGCGACCATAGTAAGGCATATGCGCCCACCCTCATTAGCGTTTTGAATCTATATGGAATACCGTCCCATCAATGACCAAAAATATTGGCGACACTTGTGGGCGGATACAAATTTGACGCTATTTGGATTTGGATGATTGACAACGTAGAAGGTGCAAACTTGCATTGGAAATATATCAAACGCGCAAATCTCTGGCATGAGCATAGGTATCTAGACTAGACTGCTGCGTGCTGCAGAGTGTGTGCAGCAGCACTCTCTCTGAAGATTGACAGAATGCTTTCCTTGTTTGACAAAGTACATAGCGAGGGGTACGTATAGAGTTGGCAAGGCAACTGCAGCAGCTGGAACGTGGAGATGATCGGCGCGGGACCGAGACCACGCTCTAACACCCCCGCACCCGCAGTGTCATCGGCGGCTTGACGACGATTGAGACTGGACACAAGCAAAGCAAAGCAAAGCAAAGCAAGCAAGCAAAGTTTGTCAAACACATGGCGGGCGTTAGTTTATGCATGCATTGATTGACTGTGATCGATCGATCGCCAAGACTCCAAAGCTCACCAGGCACAGCCAGGGAGGAGAGGCTGGGGCTGATGATGCCATTGAATTGAAGCAAGCCTCGTACTCACTCTACTGTACTGTATCTGTACTGTAGGAATGAATAAGGTGACTGCTCACTCTACTCTACTCGAGTCTCGAGATAGATAGATAGATACTTCCTCCGTTCCTAAATATAAGTCTTTTTAGACATTTCAAATGGATTAGAACTACGGATGTATGTAGACATATTTTAGAATGTAGATTCACTCATTTGTCTCCGTATGTAGTCACTTGTTGAAATTACTAGAAAGATTTATATTTGGGAACGGAGGGAGTAGATAGCTAGGTCGCGATGCCGGTGGAAACCAACTTCACCGGAATAAGCACAAACACATGGCGGGCGGGCGGGCAGGCGGATGAAAGCTGACCCGACCCACCCGGTGGCATTGCAGTGCGCTCCATTACTCTTCCTGCTCCAGCGGACGGAGCACAGGTCAAGGTCGGCCGGCGGGCAGAGCAGCCGGAAGACGGCGCGTCCCCGCCGTTCGGTGTCTCGCCGCCGTCTGCTTTTTCTTTTTTTCTTTTTTGAGAATCGCCGACACTTTATTCATCTAGCTGGGCATACAAGAAGAAGAAGGGTCAGTCTGTCGCCGCCGTCTGCTGCTGTTGGACTCTATTCATCGGGGACAAAATTACTGTTCTGACCTATTTGACTAAAAAAATCGTGATTTGACCTCGTTTTAAAAAAAATTTCGTTTCTGAGCTTTTTCGGTGACGCCAACATCCCTGGCGTCTGGGTTGCAAAGCAGACGCCACGGACCCTGGCGTCTGGCCCCTGGCCCGCACTGCCCGCCTGCCCGTTGACCTGCTGACGTGGCAAAGGGGCCAGACGCCACCGGCCCACCCATCCCCATCTTTCTCCTGGCGGCGCCTCACGAACAGAGACATCTGTTCTTCACCCCTCCTCCCCCTCACACCATCCCCCCTATCTACTCCATCCTCCGCTCAAACTCGTAGATCTGACCCCCCCCCCCCAAGCTTCCTTGGAGGTATTTTCCCCCATTCCCTCCAATTTGTTTTGGTTTTCCCCTCTCTTGTTGGATGCATTATTTAACATGAGGTGATGTTAGATTAGTAGATGGTTTCTTTGTTTTAGGAAATAATTTGTAGTTGATAGATGATTTGGTAGGTAGT
>LR880967.1:4247966-4270517 GCA_904067115.1 Aegilops sharonensis
ACTTCTTGAAATTGTTGTAAGGGATCATCTTATTTACTACCGTCGTTCTAAGTAAACAAGATGCATAAACATAATAAACATCACATGCAATTATATAGTGACATGATATGGCCAATATCATTTTGCTCCTTTTGATCTCCATCTTCGGGGCTCCATGATCATCATCGTCACCGGCATGACACCATGATCTCCATCATCATGATCTCCATCATCGTGTCTCCATGAAGTTGTCTCGCCAACTTATTACTTCTACTACTATGGCTACCGGTTAGGAATAAAGTAAAGTAATTACATGGCGTTTGTTCAATGACACGCAGGTCATACAATAAATTAAGACAACTCCTATGGCTCCTGCCGGTTGTCATACTCATCGACATGCAAGTCGTGATTCCTATTACAAGAACATGATCAATCTCATACATCACATATCATTCATCACATTCTTCTTGGCCATATCACATCACCTAGCATACCCTGCAAAAACAAGTTAGACGTCCTCTAATTGTTGTTTGCATGTTTTACGTGGCTGCTATGGGTTTCTAGCAAGTGCGTTTCTTACCTACGCAAAACCACAACGTGATATGTCAATTGCTATTTACCCTTCATAAGGACCCTTTTCATCGAATCCGTTCCGACTAAAGTGGGAGAGACTGGCACCCGCTAGCCACCTTATGCACCAAGTGCATGTCAGTCCGTGGAACCTGTCTCACGTAAGAGTACGTGTAAGGTCGGTCCGGGCCGCTTCATCCCACAATACCGTCGAAACAAGATTGGACTAGTAACGGTAAGCATATTGAACAACATCAACGCCCACAACTACTTTGTGTTCTACTCGTGCAAAGAATCTACCCAATAGACCTAGCTCATAATGCCACTGTTGGGGAACGTAGCAGAAATTCAAAATTTTCCTACGTGTCACCAAGATCTATCTAAGGAGAAACCAGCAACGAGGGGAAGGAGAGTGCATCTACATACCCTTGTAGATCGCTATGCGGAAGCGTTCAAGAGAACGGGGTTGAAGGAGTCGTACTCGTCGTGATCCAAATCACCGGAGATCCTAGTGCCGAACGGACGGCACCTCCGCGTTCAACACACGTACAGCCCGGTGACGTCTCCCACGCCTTGATCCAGCAAGGAGAGAGGGAGAGGTTGAGGAAGACTCCGTCCAGCAGCAGCACAACGGCGTGGTGGTGGTGGAGGAGCGTGGCAATCCTGCAGGGCTTCGCCAAGCACCATGGGAGAGGAGGAGGAGGAGAGGCAGGGCTGCGCCAATAGAGGGAGAAAACTCATGTCTTGGGCAGCCCCCAAGCCTCAAGTATTTATAGGGGAGAGGGAGGGGGCTGCGCCCCCTCTAGGGTTCCACCCTAGGGGCGGCGGCCAGCCCCAATCCCATCTGGGTGGCGGCCAGGTGGAGGGGGAGAGGGAGGCGCACCAGGTATGGGCCCTAAGGCCCATCTGCCCTTAGGGTTTGCCCCCTCTCCTCTCCTTAGGCGACTTGGGCCCCTTGTGGGGGGCGCACCAGCCCACCTGGGGCTGGTTCCCTCCCACACTTGGCCCATGCAGCCCTCCGGGGTTGGTGGCCCCACTTGGTGGACCACCGGGACCCTCCCGGTGGTCCCGGTACGTTACCGGAAAAACCCAAAACTTTTCCGGTGACCAAAACAGGACTTCCCATATATAAATCTTTACCTCCGGACCATTTCGGAACTCCTCGTGACGTCCGGAATCTCATCCAGGACCTCCGAACAACATTCGGTAACCACATACAAACTTTCTTTATAACCCTAGCGTCATCGAACCTTAAGTGTGTAGACCCTACGGGTTCGGGAACCATGCAGACATGACCGAGACGTTCTCCGGTCAATAACCAACAGCGGGATCTGGATACCCATGTTGGCTCCCACATGTTCCACGATGATCTCATCGGATGAACCACGATGTCAAGGACTCAATCAATCCCGTATTCAATTCCCTTTGTCTAGCGGTATTGTACTTGCCCGAGATTCGATCGTCGGTATCCCGATACCTTGTTCAATCTCGTTACCGGCAAGTCTCTTTACTCGTTCCGTTACACATCATCGCGTGATCAACCCCTTGGTCACATTGTGCACATTATGATGATGTCCTACCGAGTGGGCCCAGAGATACCTCTCCGTTTACACGGAGTGACAAATCCCAGTCTCGATTCGTGCCAACTCAACAGACACTTTCGGAGATACCTGTAGTGCACCTTTATAGTCACCCAGTTACGTTGTGACGTTTGGTACACCCAAAGCATTCCTACGGTATCCGGGAGTTGCACAATCTCATGGTCTAAGGAAAAGATACTTGACATTAGAAAAGCTTTAGCATACGAACTACGATCTTTGTGCTAGGCTTAGTATTGGGTCTTGTCCATCACATCATTCTACTAATGATGTGACCCCGTTATCAATGACATCCAATGTCCATGGTTAGGAAACCGTAACCATCTATTGATTAACGAGCTAGTCATCTAGAGGTTAACTAGGGACTTGGTGTTGTCTATGTACCCACACATGTATCTGAGTTTCCTATCAATACAATTATAGCATGGATAATAAACGATTATCATGAACAAGGAAATATAATAATAACTAATTTATTATTGCCTCTAGGGCATATTTCCAACACCTACAACAAGACCGCCTGGCACGATCCAAGCACGCGTAGCAATCCAGCCCCAACCCCAGCCCTCGCGAAATTGCGAAGCCAGTACTACGCATACATAACTAGCTCTGGAGATACCATGGGCATAAGGGGAGGGGCACGACCACGGCACGCCCAGAATGCGGCTCAACCGCACCGGGGGCTCCCGATTGTGTCATTCTTTTTCTTTTTTCTTTTTTCTTACTTTCAGGACTCCGTTTTCCAGAAGCCCTGTCCAGCACTAGAATTGCCGAACTCACGATGCAACAACCAGGGAAGCAGAAAGCTACGTCGAGTGTCCAGGTGGTCTCTACTAGGAGCATTATACCTGTTTTACATACCATCCCGCAGGGGACATGTTAAATAGTCCCATCCCTTGCTTATCACACTATTTGTATCGTTCTGCTTCCATTGTAGTACCTTTTTGAACAAACAATACATAGCTTCTGCCTATTATTGCACTCCTTTCTTTATCTATATATATGTTCATTTCATGACATGTTGCACCCGTACACTTTGGTATGGCCAATACACCAGGGGCTTAAGTACCCCAAAAGTATGGTGTGATAAGTCCGAACACTTTCACAAGTGCGGCACCCCGAACTTACACTACTAGGGAAAAGCCTATACACAGAAAGTTACTAGTAGCGAGGGTTAAAAACCCTCGCTGCTGCTACTTACCAGTAGCGCAGGTTTTTAAACCTCGCTACTACTAAGTTGATAGCAGTAGCGTGGCTTTTTAACCCTCGCTACTACTAAGCGGTCTCTATCGTGCCCTCCGAGACATGCCATAGTAGTAGCGCGGGTTTTTAAAACCTCGCTACTACTAAGTTTGATAGCAGTAGCGTTGGTTTTTAGCCCTCGCTACTACTAAGTGGTGCCATAGTAGTAGCGAGGGGGTAAAAAACCGCGCTACTAATAAAGGTCCCATTTTCAAACTCTACCCCCCCTATGGATCGCCTTTCCAGTTTTAAAAAAAATAAAAGAAAATGATGAAAATGTCAAAAAAATAAAAGAAAATAAGTTTCCCATGTGATATGTGGTCTAGTTGTTGGGAAAATTTGCAAATATAATTTCGACTTTATTTGCAAAATCTCTCGAGAATTTGTAAAAATGGGCATAACTTTTGCATACTAACTCGGATGAAAAAGTTTTTCATATGAAAAATCATCTACTCGAAAAGTCAAAAAATAGATGCTTGATAGTCTCAACGGACAGTCAAAAAATAGATGCTTGATAGTCTCATCCCGATCACAGAAACTACACCTAGTAGAACCTGTCCAGTTGCGCTTAACTAGATTGTCCTTTGTTAAAATTACTTGTTTATGCACAAACCACATAAACACTTTAATCTTCAAAGGGACCTTAACTTTCCAAACCTCTTTGGAACTAGGAATCACAGTAGAGTTAATGATATCGATATACATCGATTTAACTGTGAACTCCCCAGATCTAGTAAGCTTCCAACATAACTGATCGGACTGAGTAGTTAACTGAACCTTCATCAGTCTACGGACTAAGTGAAGCCATGCTTCCCATCGATCACCCACAAGCACCCTCCTGAACTGAATGTTGAGTGGAATAGACTGCATAACCGTGGCAACAAGAGCCTCATGACGCTGAACAATACGATATAGGGACGGATACTGGGTCGCCAATGGCGTGTCGCCAAGCCACGTATCCTCCCAAAATCGTGTGTTATTACCATTACCGACAATACACCTCGTTCTGTTAAAGAAAGCAGCTTTGATTCTCATGAGCCCCTTCCAGAACGGCGAATCCGTTGGTCTCAGAGTGACCTGGGATAGTGTCTTGGACTGCAAATATTTACTACGTAAAATCTGCGCCCACGTTGCCTCCGTCTCATAAGACAACTTAAACAGCCACTTACTGAGAAGGCATCTGTTCTTGACTTCAAGATTTTCAATACCAAGGCCCCCCTGGTCCTTTGGTCGACAGATAATATCCCATTTGGCCAGTCTGTACTTCCTCTTAAGCTCATCACTCTGCCAAAAGAATCGAGATCGATAGAAGTCCAGCCTTTTCCTAACCCCAACTGGGACCTCAGAGAAGGATAAGAGGAACATAGGTAAACTCGTGAGCACCGAGTTAATAAGAATCAACCGGCCTCCATAAGACATGAGTTTTCCTTTCCAGCAACTCAGTTTCTTCTCAAACCAATCCTCGATGCACTTCCACTCATTATTTGTTAGCTTACGATGGTGAATGGGTATACCGAAATACGTGAAAGGTAAATCCCCCACTTCACAACCAAACAATTGTCTATAAGCCTCTTGTTCGTCTTTGGCTCTACCAAAGCAGAACAACTAGCTTTTATGGAAATTAATCTTCAGCCCCGTCAATTGTTCAAATAAGCATAACACTAACTTCATGTTTCTCGCTTTTGCCAAATCGTGTTCCATGAAAATGATTGTATCATCAACGTATTGCAGAATGGACAAACCACCATCAACTAGATGAGGCACCAAGCCATCCACCTGACCAGCCTCCTTTGCCCTCCCAATCAGGATCGCCAACATATCAACCACAATATTAAACAAAGTAGGCAACATAGGATCGCCTTGTCTCAGGCCCTTGTGAGTTTGGAAGTAATGACCTATGTCGTCATTCACTTTAATTCCAGCACTCCCTTTTTGCGTGAATGCTTCCACCTGGCGTCGCCAAGCTTCATCGAAGCCCTTCATTCGTAAAGCCTGTTGAAGGAACGACCATTTGACTTTATCATAAGCCTTCTCGAAATCCACTTTGAAAATAACACCATCAAGTTTTTTCGTGTGAATTTCATGGAGCGTTTCATGAAGGACCACAACCCCTTCCTGTCCGGCATGAAAGCCGTTTGAGAAGGCTGCACAACGGCGTGCGCAATCTGTGTGAGCCTAATCGTCCCAACCTTGGTAAAAATTTTAAAACTGACATTCAGAAGACAGATAGGCCGAAATTGCTCGATTCTCACGGCCTCTCTTTTCTTAGGGAGCAGGGTTATTGTTCCAAAATTAAGTTGGAAAAGCTGCAAATGTCTTGAGAACAAATCATGGAACATCGGCATCAGGTCCCCTTTAATAATATTCCAGCACTTCTTATAAAACTCAGCCGGGAAACCATCCGGGCCCGGTGCCTTATTACATTTCATCTTGGAAATGGCCTCGAAAACCTCCTTTTCCGAGAAAGGGGCAGTTAAGATATCGTTCTCCACAACAGTAAGTTGAGGTACATCTTGGACCCTAGACTCATCCAGCGACACACAGTTCTCCTCTGGTGGTCCAAACAAACATTTGTAATACTCCGTAATATAAAGCTTCAGGTTATCCTGACCGATAATTGTACCCTCATCTTGTTCTAACTGGAAGATTCTCTTCTTCCTATGTTTGCCATTGGGAATCATGTGGAAGAATTGAGTGTTCGCGTCCCCCTGGTCCACTTTTCGCACCTTGGCACGCAGTGCCCACTTTAATTCTTCTTCACGAAGTAGCTCTTTCAACCTCATCTCAGCGTCATGCTTGGTATGAAGCTTGGTGGCTAACAAAACCGTGGTTTCTGCTTTTACATCTAAGGTCAGAATAAGGGTAAGGAGCCGTTCCTTCTCAACATTATAAATTCCACTAAGATGTTTAGCCCACCCACGTAGGAAACTTCTCAGATGGCTAATCTTATTCTGCCAGCGCTCAAGTGCATTCCTACCGCCTGCATCCTTAGCCCACTCTTTGGCTACGAGATCCAGGAAGCCTTCTCTTTCGAACCACGCAAGCTCGAATGAGAACAAATTCTTGTTGCCCGAGTAGGTAGCCCCACCAGAGTCAAGCAACAGAGGCGTGTGATCAGAAATCCCGCGAGAGAGAGCCCGAACTGTTACAAAGGGAAACTTCTGTTCCCATTTGACACTAGCAAGTACCCGATCCAACTTCTCGAACGTTGGATTTGGCAATGCATTAGCCCATGTGAACTTCCTACCTGAAAGCTCAATCTCTCTCAAATACAAGCTTTCAATAATAGTGTTAAACATGAATGACCATCTCCCGTCGAAATTATCATTGTTCTTTTCATCACGTATCCTAATAGTGTTAAAGTCTCTCCCAACCAGAATGGGGAGTTGCTCAGACCCGCAGACTCTAACAAGATCGGCCAAAAAATCCGGTTTGAATTCTGCCTGCGCGACACCATACAACGCCACCAGAGCCCAGTCAAAACCATCCGCTTTGGACCGCACCCTGAACTTAACAGCAAAATCTCCCATGATCACACTTCGAACTTCTAGAGAGTCGCATCTAACACCAAGTAGGATCCCGCCCGACCTTCCTCTCGGTGGAAGACAATGCCAGTCAAACTCAATACCCCCCGATAAAGTATTGAGAAATTGTGGGGAGGCAGGGACTGCGCAGCCCTCGCGGAGCTGCGTGCGAGCCGGGAGGAGCAAGCACCGGCGTCCTCGCTGAGTCGGCAGGGGAGAGGCGAGGGAGCCGATCTGGAACTGCCCCCATGCCCACCTTGGACCTCTCGAGGGCAATGCGGAGGGCGAGCTCCTCGTTGATGTCGATGTCGGAGTCAGAGCGGCTGCCGACGCTCGACATGGTCGCCGGAGCTGTCGGA
Source organism: Aegilops sharonensis (assembly GCA_904067115.1). Lineage (NCBI taxonomy): Eukaryota > Viridiplantae > Streptophyta > Magnoliopsida > Poales > Poaceae > Aegilops > Aegilops sharonensis. The sequence continues at coordinate 4,255,239 of LR880967.1, forward strand.
TGGATCGAATCAAAGAAATCGGAGGGGAGAAGAAGAGACAGAGCAAGAGCGGAGTGACCTAGGGTTTCCGGATTGGGGATATTTGTGGGGACGGAGTGGGGTCAGGGTGGGCCGGGCTGATGTGATGGGGCAACCGATATTTGGGCTGGATATGGCGGGTGCCGGACAGTCCGGGCATTTGAGGTGCCCGACTGGGTCACATTTTCGTGACCAGTCAGTGACCGGACGGGCCACCTGGGCTTTTGAGGCCGGTTTAGGACGCCCGACTATAGATGCTCTTAAATATTTTAATATAGACTACAGGAAGCAAAAATGAGTGAATCTACACTCTAAACTGTATCTATATACATCCGCATGTAGTCCATATCAAAATCTCTTAAAAATACTTATATTTAGGAATGTGGGGAGTATAAGCTTAGATCTGGCCAGCCCCGGGGTGGTCATGGACCTGGGGTGGGGAAGGAGGTGCCTTCCCGCCCGTTCCTTTGGTCGTTGTTGCTCAAGCATGGGGCGGAGATGGAGTTGGGGCCATGGATACCGAGGCAGCGGCCTTGATTGCGTGGGCGGGGCTCACAGCTCGGGTGGTGGCTGGTTGTCATGGTTGCGTGGGCGGTGTGGCGGCAAGTGTACGACGACCGAGGGGAAGGGGTGGTGCAGCATGCGTCCTCGTGGCATGTTGTATTCTGCCTTGAGGCGAAGAGGTCTTGCTGGGGTGAAAAATCGTCTCTGGCTCTACCATGCCAACGACGGTGGCACCTATGGGCGTCATCTCCTTCTTGAAGGTGTCATTGCGGTTTCTCTCCGTCCTCCGTGTTGCTCCGGGGAAAAACTTTTTGATCCTTGGATTTGGTGGTGACGGCGCTCCGATGTCGTGAGTCCTTCCTGAAGGCACTGCCTTGGAGCATTACGGTTCATCATGTATGGCTTCTTCTCTTCATGGTGACTCACTCACGGTTGAGGGCTATGGAGACGTCAAGCAGCTAGGTTTCTTGTAGTTTGCTTGGTGTGTTTTTGGGGTTGTGAAGCTTTCGCAATCACCCTGGTATTTTGCCTTGGGTGCGTGTGTGGTCTGTCGAGTTGTTGCGGTGGGTGTGTTTGTTTGAGAGTTTGTGTCGGTTGGCTCGATGATGGTTGCTTTATATACAAAGTGGGAGAACCCTTTTTTGATAAAATCTACTCCCTCAGTCCAAAAATAAGTGTCTCAACTTTGATACAACTTTGTATTAAAGTTAGTATAAAGTTAAGACACTTATTTTGGGACAAACTGAGTATATTTTTGTCTTTCTGATTTTGTGATGCCTAGAATCCAGAATCGGTAGTTGTAGTTGAAAGACAAACATATACATAGGGCACAGGGCAGGAGTTCTTGTTTGCAAATTTGAACAAATAAACACTCTTTTTTTTTCTTCCAAAGAATTGTTGGTCAATGTAGTAATATAAAATCTAGTTGTAATAATTGGGCGTGTAGAAAGAGCGAGTGTGGTGGGGGTAAAAAGTGCTCCCTCGAAGCATTCCAACTTAGAGAAAGTGCTCAAAGCGATATGATCTGATGTGATCCGGATGGGACACGCACTGTTGATGTTGTCTGGTGATAATTGGGAGGGCGACTGAGGGAGAGAGGCCTGATCTTTTGAGATATAATATGAGTAAATTTTTTTTTTGCATGACCTACCAAAGTCTTACGGAGTAGTCCTAGCTAGCTTACTATAGATGAATAGGTTTTTCTTCTTTTGATTGAAGCATCCATCATCCTGCAGCCTTCTTTGTCATGGTCACCAGAGCAGAGCAGTTCTAGTGTGATTTTTTGTTCAAATGTCTTGTCAGACTTGCTTCATTTTCAACAATTTGGTTGCAAGAATAGCTCCATTTTGCTACAAGGATATATGCTTGTAAAATTCTGGTGCTCCCAACAGTCTAATTTTCAGCTCGTGTGGTGAGATGTGGGTGTAGTGCTTTGGCGTTGGTGCGTGCATTCCATCGCCGACGGACGGAGGCAGCTGAAGCATAGGTAGTGTACTGTAGTAGGGTAGGTCGCGAATCGATGCCGATGGAAACCAAGGTCACGCATATACGGGCATAAGCACAAGCACAAGCACATGGCACATGCAGGTGAGGTGGATGAAATTAATAAGCTGACTCACCTGACCCTGTGGGTGGCAGTGCCATGCGCTTGCTTCCACTTCCTGCTCCAGCGGCCACCGAACAGAGCTCGGGCCGGCTGCGGAGCAGAGAGGCGTCCTCGTCCTTGTCCGCGGTTCCACCGGTGTCTGCTCGCCGTCGCCGTCGTCTGCTGCTGGACATCGGTTTTGTCATATTATGTGACTTGTATTTTGTTCTTTATGATATGAATGAGACATGTATTATCATGCAAAAAAAAGTATGTGGTTGCAACTGGTCGCACTGCCTATTATACAAAATGGCTAGGATATCAAGCCTAGCTATGGTGAACTTTAAAATACCAACGGGTTCTTTTTGGATATCCAAAATTTTAACACATGATTTTCTTTTGTTTATGTCACCACATTAAAAATACATGAAATCAAGAATGTTGCCTTTGCTAATTTGCATATCTATAGTAGTGAGAAATATTGGGATACATAAGTGACATCGGCCAATCTACATGCCTCACCAGTGAGACCATGACCACCTCTCCCTCCGTCTTTCGCTCTAACGACCCAAGGGGCACTACAGGAAAAACATTCTAAGCCATGTATGTTTCGTACATAGCAAAAGACATTTGTTAGACTCGGCGTAAAGCAAACAACTAACATTCGGTCGGCTTAGGATTGATAAGCTGAGTGCCACTTACCGGGGTTTCAGCTTACGTGTAAGCCGAGTATAATGTGCTGGTACACGGCAAAAAGAGCGAGATCACGGTCGGACGCACTAACGGAGACGCCACATGGCATGGATATAAGCCGAGTACAAGCTAAGCCATGTGCCAGCACAAGCACACGGCGTACATATAAGCTGAAGGCAAAAGTTTAGCCGTGTCTTTAAGTGAAGGGTTCGGCTTATGCATAAGCCGTGTTGCCCAAAAGTAAGCCGAGTGATTTTCTATGGTCACACCTTATACATAAGTCGTGTGCCATTTCTCGGCGTTCTGTCAACGGCTGGGTGACCACAGTGCTGCCACGTGTACCCTGTAAGCCGAGTATCCTCCGTACTCGCACCCGGCTTATATATAAATCGAAGGGTGCAAATTATTTTGTGAGGGTTTTGTAAGATGTGTACTATGTGGACTAAGCGGAGTGTCGCTTCAACAAACACGACCTATATGTTTTATAAGCCGAGCGCATATGCTGGGCGACACGGCTTAGTGTGCTACACCGAGTGTTTTATCCTAGGCTGCATGGCTTACTGGTGGTAAGCCGAGTGTAATACTCGGCTTATATGCCAAACTAGTTTTTTTTTTGTCTTGTTTAATGTGACAACTCTGCAATTGAAACAACAATATATATAGCTCCACAGATATATCTCCAACAATATATTTAGCTCCACCAACAATTGAAACAACAAGATAGTTCATCAACAATACCAACAATATATAGCAACACCAAGTTCAACATGCATATATATAGGTAAATCAAGTTAACACATGCATACATAACTCCATCAAGTTCACAACATGCATACATATGCAACAAATTCACAACCAAACCAAAGTTCACGAGTTCATAAAAAGATAACAAAGTTGCACATTCACACCAAACATAACCATATTGTTCATCAACACAAAGTTCACAGCCATGAGCTCCACCGCTATGAACATAGCATGCATGTAAGTCCACCGTCGATGGCATCCTATTTGCAAACCTACAAGTTCATTACGACAAGCATGAGTTTCCGAGCTTAAATTATTAACGATCGATAAGTTTCAAAGTGAAGTTAAGTTGTGAGCACTATGTATACATCGATAAGGCAGAAGCATGCATTGCCAAATTCAAAGTTGTGAGCACCAAATCAAGGTTTCGTGCATTCTCATAGACCTAAACAAATGTTGTCAGATCCAGACTAAACAATGTTGTCAGAGTAAACGATGAATGCGTCCACTGTCCAAACTTCAGAATATAATACAATGACTACTGCCACAGTACATATCCATGATAAACAAATGACAGATCTGTTAAGTTAATCCACAACTTCCAATTAGTTAAGTTGGAACCATACCTTCTCTGCATAACAAAGAAACCTCCTGCCAGTGTGAATCCCTTCGAAAGCAACACGCCTCTCTGCTGCCTTCCTGTGTCCATGGCACAAAACATGCAACTCAGTCTCAGGGCTCTCGAAATCTGAGTCTTCAGTGCTAGCAGGAACGTAGAGTGCAAAGGAATGCCAGAGATTTGATCCAACTTGAGAACAAGCTCATTCGAGAAATCCCCAAATATCAAACCCTAACCCTAACCCTAACTCTAAGAACTGACCTTAATGGTGCCGTCGTCGGAAGCTGAGCTCATGTACTCCACGGTGTGCTCCCTGCTATCCGACCCATCACTCCACGACACCATGGTGCTGCGGCGTCTGCGTGGTGCGGCAGCGACGGATGCGGCGACCAAGAACAGAGCAAGAGCGAGAGATGAGCGAGCGAGTAGAGTGGATAAGGAGTAACGGTTCACGCTTTTGACTGCTAGGACCGAACGGCGCCGTCTAACGTCGTCTGCCGGCTATCGGGACGGCCTGGAGTGCCATGTAGGCAAAAAACGGGCCCCGCCTGTCATAAACTCACTTAACACGGCCCGATCCGTCGATCAGTGGTTTTTGCAAAACAATTACGCAAGACGTGGCGCTTTCTGCAGAGAATCTGTATCCTAGTGTTTTTCGTAAACCTAGTCCTCAAAGTGGTGGTTTTATGCAATGCACTCCTTCATAAGATAAACTGTGGCTGCAACAGAAGACCGGAAGTGTCCAACAGAGAGCCCTGCACCGAAGATGATAAAATCACTCTGAGTGCATATGCAGAACTGCATAATCTACATATAAAGTATTGAAAATGGCCGGAAAAATATAAAAAAAATGAACAAGTTAAAAACTGCATAATCTACATGTAAAGCATGACCATCTTTTTTGCCACTTTGTATTAAATCGAGTGCTCAGGGGGTATACATGAATCCGGCAGCCCAACATAGCCAACAGTCGGCCCTAGCAATGGAATGGGCCAGAGAGGGGATGGTGGGAGATCTGACCTGCTGCTGTACGTCGGAGGTTTGCCGGTGATGGATGCCGGCAAATGGGGGTCACACCGAGCCAAGGGAAGGTACAGAAATGGAGGTACTGAAACAGAGCAGGGAAGAGAGCGGCCGGTAGGGTGTGGCTGGTTCAGATCCGGGAACCGGCGTCGCCGTGGTGAGAGGGCGAGGTGCGTTACGTACCAGAGAGAGGCGAACGAAGCTGCGTTACAGCACGGCGAGGCAGAGATGTGAAGAGCAGGGCAGGCCGTGGAGAAGAGAAGAAAGACACGCAGCACAGCGACTGAATGAGTGAGCCAGTTGTCACACTGCTCTTGCCACGTCTAGACCGCTCTCTCTAATAATTGTCTTGTCTGTTAATAATTGACTACGCGCACACTACTACAGTAGTATTCCCTCCATCACATAATATAAGAACGATTTTTGACACGTATTATTCTCTCTCCCTGTTCTTAAATACAGTGTGCACACTATTGCAGAGCGCTTACGCTTTTTAGAGACTTACGTATCTCACAGTGCAGTGTAGTGCGTGTCTCCCTTCCAAGCGATTTCGTATGAAAATGCCCTCCCCCAGCCCACCGCTTTGCTCGCCCCTCTCTCTCTTCCTCATCTCTTCGTCTCGTAGCTTTTCCCACCGTCCGTGTCCATGGTCGGCGTCCTGCCCTCCGCATCCATGAATCGTCAACCCGCGTCAAAGGCCTTACCGCATCCACATGCATCGCTGTCTCCATGGCTGACATTCCCATCTGGCATCACCGCCTCGGCCTTAGTACGCAACGCGGAGGGCGAACTCCAGCGCGTGAAGCTAGGTCACACAGAGCAGGAGCTCCAGCACGAGCACACGCACGCGAGCGTTATTACGGCGCAAAGCATATTCACCACTGAGGCACTGACAGGATGCGAATCACGGCCAGTATCCCGTTCAACACGTCCACAGGCCTCCGATGGTCTACTTTTCCTGGTGTCGGCGGCGGCCGCGGACGCGTTGGACGGACGTGTGGCCGAGTAGGTTTCACGGCATACACGTAAGTTCAATGGAGGTAGACGAACAGTCTAAAACCATATAAATGCGGTGAGAAGGCGTGTTCAGTCGGTCATACAGTGAGATGTAGCATCTGTTCTACCGGCGGCATAAATGCGAGCAGCGGATAAAAAAGCACACACGCGAGGAAGAAGTGTTTTGGCTGGACCAAATAAGTCAGCGGTCCGGACGACCGAAAAAGCATCAAGTTTATTTTCGGTTTACGGGAAAAAGAGCGGAGTGGTCCGGATGGTCGATGCTGTGACTATGCAGTTAGCCAGCAGAGAGCACAGGATCCAAGTCATTCATCTCTAGACAAAGAAGTCAGTCGCGGGCGGTATACTTGCTGCTGCGTGTGTTGTGTGCAATTGCAGGAATCCACGACGAGACTTTTCTTCCTTGTACGAATTTCTTTCACCGGATAATTTGGCACTGCCATGCACTGATTCAAAACTGCACTACTTAGAGTATCTATAGCCGGACCTTTCATATATGTCTCAGATGTCTGGATAGACCGTCCGATCATTGTCCGGTTAAAAGAAATCGACGCTCAAACCACGAGCAATCGTTCGGGCTGACCAACACCCTTCGTATCTGTAAGGAACCAGTAGTCTCTCTCTCGATCAATTGCTCACTTACAAGGGATACAAGCTTCGATTCGAGGTACAGGTAATGGATACAAGAAGAAGAGGAGGAAGGGAGCGTGAGGTAGGAGAAGGGAGCCGCCGGGTGCCGTTTGCCGTGATCCACTGGATGGTTGGTTCGCTCCTGCTATGCTGGTACTTGTAGTCTGTATTGCTCGGCGTGGTGCACGGCCCGGCCTGGCCCATGTGCTAGTCGAAGGGGCGGGCCCATGTAGGCTCCTAACAATATCCAACCCAAATATAGGGCGGATATGGGACGGCCCGGGCATGCCTGACCGCGTCCGCCTAACAGGCTCGACCCACCACCGATCCGTTGCTGTTCCACAAAAGACTCCTATTCGGGCGCCTCGCTTCAAAGCCTAGCTCACTCTCTCTCGCTTCGTCCTCTCCTCTCCCTTTTCGATTCCGATCCCATCCACTATGATGTCCAGATCCGACAACGACTCCGGGTCCGAACTCGACTACGAGGAGGAGATGACCCTCTGCATTGCTTTGGAGCAGTATGGAGACCGACAACAGCTTTAGATATGGAGCGTCGCCGCAGCTCTCGCGCCGGCATAGCACGGATGCCGGAGCTGGACCCTTCCGGCCCGCGCAGCAATGCCAGAATACCGCAGTCCGAACTGCCCCTGCGACGTCTTCTTCCCCCACCAGCCACTACTCCACGTGGGTAATGGTAGGTGCTAGTGCCCGCGTCGCCGGCGCGCACACGCACTCCAGAACCGGAGACGTGCGCCGCAAGAGGGACACGGCGGAGCAGTCCGTGCGCCGTCTCCACGGGATGGAGGGGGACCCTGACGAGGACGCCAGCCAGCCAACCGTACTAGCTAGTAATTCACTCCACTCCAGGAGTGTGTGGATTTTGTTCAGGAAGATGATTTGATGCATTTTGATTGACTGTATACTCGAGGAGTGTGTGTTAGTTGTTGAGATCATTAAACGAGGAGGAACCGAGGAAGGCAGTTTGACGCTGTATACTCACTCCTTTGCTACTGTAATGTAATCGCCAGCCAGTGTTTATTGGGTGGACACAGCAGTGTTTATGGCGGCGGAGGAGCACGGCTTGGGGCAAAAGATCTCTGTTATGATGGACGCGAGCGTGCTCCAGTGCCCCCTCTGCCGGCGCCCCTTGAAGCCTCTCATCTTCCAGGTTCATTTCCTTGATGCTTTCTATATACGATTATATTCCATTCCGGCAGCTGGTGCGGCTGCACAAATTTGACTTCTCTGGCCAGTTCGTGCAGTGCAAGGGCGGGCACCTGGCCTGCGACCGCTGCCTTCGGGAGGACTGCAGGAAGTGCGAGCATGCCGGCGCCTTCGATGTCCGCAACAGGTTATGGAGGCCGTCATCTCCTCGATCACAACGAGTGCAACCACGATGTCAGCGGGCACCAATTCACCTACTACGAGCTTGCCGATCACCACGGCGCGTGCCCGCGCGTGCCCTACAGGTGCCCTGAGCCCGGCTGCTTCATCGTCGGTCCAGCGACGGCGCTCCTCGAGCGTCAGAGCACCGCCCACTCCATGCCCGTGCATAAGGTCCGGTATGGCAACGTTCTTGATCTCGAGGTGCCGGCATCGCTGGAGCAGTGACACCTGCTGCTCGGGGAGGAGGACGACCATGCGTTCCTCATGGTTGGCGGCGCGCACGGCTCCGGCGCGGCCCTGTCGCTGGTGTGCATTAGGGCGGAGCCGATGGCGTCGCCGCAGTATAAGTTGCAGCTGTGGACGAACGTGTCGCCGCCGTTGTGCGACACTGTTCACGCGAGCTTCAAGGTGACGAGCAGCACGGCACCCGGCGCGGTCACCTTCGAGGGGCTGACCTAAGATTGTTGTCATTTCCCCTTGAGGGGGGCATACATGAGGTTTAAGTAAATAATGGTTATACTGAACTTTTATACTTTTTATAGATTAATTTTATCGAACCATATGTTTAACTTGTATAATTTTTCTATAAATTAATTATCAATGATTAGCCATGTGAAATATTGTTAAATAATAACTATGGTCTTTCTTGGTGATATTATTCTATCTTCCATCATAAATAAATACAAATTCATCATGCTAACTTCAACCAGATTTAATTTGTACATAAAACAATTTTGTTTTATTTTAACTTTGGGACATTGGCACTTTATAAGATCTTCTAAAGAGAACCTTGTAAATGCGAGAACAAAAAAAGAAAGACAATATTAGTGATTAGCCATGTGAACACTTTAATAAATTATAGAATGTGCATTACCTTCTGCAAATATAGTGTACGTATATTAGTGTGTTCTTGTTTTTGTATATTTTAATATCTTAAAACATCCTAATAGAGATCTTTAAAGCGTTCCCTCCAACTAATATCTTGAAAATGGTTTCTAGTGTAAGATCGTGAACACACAAATAGGAAACTCTAGAATACATAATTTTTGGATGTGATTTTTTTTTATATGTGAGACATATTTCAAGACGTACCCAACTCCAATAGGGTAATTATTTCTGGGCCATTACTTGCTAGAGCCGATCTGTTTTTTCCTTGTCATTATCATAGTCAATTTCTTGATCTTGTTGCGTAGAAACAACTCAAGTGTGTACCTATAGCACTTAGTTACTTCATGTTGTCTTTTTTGAATTTCCTAGGTTTATGCGAGTTGGTGTGCTCTCCCTCTTGTTGTCTATGGCAAATGTTGTCGGCTCGCCTCGGTGGCTGGGTTCGCTTCCTGGGCCAACATGCCCAGGTTCTGGTGCGCCCACCACGTTCACCGAGTCAGGCCCATCCTGGCCCAACAAGGTTTTCAAACTAGCGGCTCTAGCCGTCTGGATCTCGTTGAGATCCAATGCGGGCGACAATGCCACCTTCGGCCATAACTTCTTCCGGTGACCTTTAACGACCTTCCAAGAACCCAAAAAGTCACCAAGCGTAAGAGATGGAAGACATACCTTGGGTAATGGTCGCTTCCAAGGGCGAATCGCCGTCGGGGCCGTCCGGCGATGCACCACTCACCGGAGAGCCTCCACCGCGTCCGCTTTGCCTAGCCCATCCCAAGCGCGATCAGCCACCGGAAAGATCCCATCAATTAAACCGGCCACCTCCTCCTCCGAGTAGCCAACCCGTAACGCTTCGCAAACGTGGTCGCTTGGCGTTGGGGAGTACTTCGCCGCAATCCCGGGCCTCCTCATCGTCGGAGTCGTCGGAGTCCGAGCCAGCGAGGGCCCAGAACCGATTGCTGCCGCGACGAGAGGATGCGGACGGCCGGTGCGCCGTCTCGCGATGAACCCTGTGGTTGGCCCCATGGTCGCCTCCATGGTCGCCCCTCATCCCTCTCAGTATACTTAAGTCTTGCAAACATATATCCATACAGAAAGACAAAATTTACATTCAAATTCTTGGGGTGCTAAACTCTTCTTCCTCCTATATCCACCGGCGACACGCCGTAATCATAGCTCCATGCTGTCTCTGGGCCTCCGCCTTGATGGAGTAAACTTTTTAAAACACATGAGCTTACGGAAGAAGCTGCCGGGAAATCGTCGATGCAGGCAAGGAGACGCCGAACGGCCATGATCTGCGAATCAAATTGCTGCCCCGAAGAAGAAATCGTCGATAATAGCATGTAAAAACTCCGAAAACCATGAACACCAAGACATACCGTCATTGAAGGTTGTCACGCTGAATCACCAACAGAGTCGTTGAGCATCGTATGCCGACAGCCGCAGTCCATACATTCTCTTTTCGGCGCTGCTAAAAATCAGTCGACTGAGACTTCGTGAAGTCTCAGTCGACTGCTCAGCCGTCCAATATTGTGCAGCGTGTAGATTCGCGCTGGGGCGGGTTGTCCCTCGATTCGGCCTGTCTAAGGCGTGGACCGCCCCTTTGTTTGTTTTTCTGTCGAACCGCAATCCCCCGCGAGCGTTTTGTGGGTTGGGTTGTGTTTCCGTGCGGGCTTTTTGTTTGTTTGTTTTTTTGCGTTTTGTTTTTTGAGCCGCATTAAAGAGAGGAAGGGGAAGCGGCCACCCCCGTGGTAATTAAGAAGAGGGGAACAGGGAGTCAGAGCTCATTCCACATCGTCTCTCTCCATTCCCCAATCTCAAATCAGAAGAAATCCGGAGAGGGAGAAGAAAGGGCGAGCTGCAAGGTTCTCTTCAACGAACCAGGACGAGAGGGAGGGGATGGCCGCGCTGCTGTTGGAGTGAGTTCCCCCCTAGTTTTTCTTCTCCATCCTTTTTTTGGTCTTGTTTCTTGTTGATGCTTCACCGTAGATATGTAGGGGATTGGGGGTAGTTTTGTTTGTGGATCAAGTGTAGAACAGTAGATCCAAGTCTATAATGGATTCCAGGATTTATAGGCATTTTTTTTGTATCCTTATTTGTTCAAGCAATCAATAGATTGGAGGATTGATTTGGAGGTGGTAGTTTGTACGGTCAAGATCAAGTTGTATTTTTTGTAGTGTCTCAAAGGGGCCGGTCAGAGTGAGCGGCTGCTAGGCCTTTTTTGTAGTGTCTCAAAGGGACCTCACTTTTTAGTCTTTTTGATTTCACTTTTTTTGTTAGCTTCTTAGTCTGAAAATAGATTTTAGTCCAGGGGCTTGTTGTGAGTCAGCAACATGAGGTCCTCGCCCAAGCAAAGTGCATGTCTGCTCACTGTAGGAGTTTTGTTACTGTGCCCATGTATCCAGTAGAGTAGATAGGATTTTTCTATGTCTATACTTACCCCCGCAAGATGAGGTACCGTTCTTTTTTTTGTTTGTATTAAATATCTTATTAGTAGTTTCAAGCAGAGAATTGCTTCCATAGTTGATACTTTTTTTAGGTTTTTTTCCCGTGTTGAAATGCACAATAGTGTCTCTCGCTCACGCGTGTCGATCGGCAATACCGGTGTGGCAGATGTGAGTATGATGCTGGTTTCTTTTTTGTTACTGCTAGATTCACTTATCTAATCCAGATTTTGCTGTTTTTCCTATGTTTTTTGAACTATCCAGTAAAGTTTAGTTTTACAACTAGTAGTACTAATTTTGTTTTTTTTTAGTAGCCCAATAGACTGAGATGAAGTGTTCTATTTCCGTGTCAATATAGATGCCGTGTTAAGCTCTTTTTGCTAAATCAGTAGCATGTTTTTGAGAAAGAAATATCGAAACAAGAGAAGATTTTACTACTGATTTACTGAATGCATCAGTAGGAGTAGGTATGTTCATTTGTTTTTGATAGCCCCTATATAATCAGTAGCTTGTTGTTTCTGAAACTTTTCTATGTAAAATAGTACATATTACTGCTGAATGGGAGTGGCATTGTTTTATTTTTTTATTTTTTCTGATACTTTTATCTATTTTAAAAAGGAATGATTAATGAAAGTAAGTATCCAGCAACAGCATGTTTTATTTTAGTTTCTTTTTTCTTTTTCTGCCGAAAACCCATGTGAATCAGTATGATGTTCATTCCTTTTTGTATATGAAATCAAGATAATATGGTCTTTTTGATGGATCCCCACATCACTATTTTTTCCTTTTTTTTTTGGGTCATTAGTGGCTACGCCAATGATATCTCATCATTATCTTGAAATCTTTCTCTTCCGAAGGATACACGTTTTTTCATCTATGAATCATTTTTTAGCTGAATATGTATGCGCCTCACTAGCACAAATTTATCGCTTTTTTATGCAGCACAGGAGATGGTGGGCAGAGTTTGTTTGAGCCCTTGCTACCACGAGAGCAGGACAAGCGGGATGAGCATGTTTGTCTGGAAGGAATTCAAAAACGCAGGGGTAACTTCGCAACCTATATTTTTTTTGTTTATTCCATTGTTCTGATCTTTATTTTTTAGATACTTATCATCATAGAATTATTTGATGTTGTTGAACGTTGATATTTATTTTTCTCCCAGAGTTCTGAACTAGATGGGCGTTTATGTCATGTGTAGTAACCTATGCTAGTTCTAGACTGATTTTTTAGGTTGTCTTGCATCTTTTTGACTTTTATATCAGTGCTCAATTCATTTTCTCAGGCAGTTTTGATGATCATTTTTTGTTGTTCTTTTTTTTTCGTGTTCAACACACAACAGGTTGTGCCATGCAACAAAAGAGTTCGTTTCAACGACCTGAGAGGGGATACACTGAAGTTTAAGGCAAACAAACGGACATACACCGTGAAGTGTCACAAGGGGCCCAGAAAGAGCACAATGTATGGTAGTGGATAGAGGAAATTTGTTGCAGACAACAAGTTGGGGAAGGGCCAGCTGGTTCTCTTCTACTTGGACCAGCCTTCCCCAAGGGCAGTTGTCTGTGTGATTCAATTCGGGAATGATGCTGAAGATGAAGGATATGAGGGTGAGAATGACTACATGGAAGTCTCAGATGAAGAAGACGAGGATAGACAAGCCGACAACAGTGATGATGATGATGATATTTGTTCGCACTAGGGGGGCTTGAGTTGACTCAGGAAGAGGAGTCAGATCTAGATGGGCTGCTTCCGCTCAACAACGGGTTCATAGGGTTGGCATTTGTGCACCGCCTCATGAGGACTAATGTTCTTTTGGGAAGCATGGTATGTATCCATTTCTCACTGTGTTTTTTCAGTTTTTCTTTTTGCATGTTTAGTTTTTAAGTAAAAGGTGCAAGCACTTTCGTTGGAATTTTTTGCATTAGTGGAACTGTTAGTTCTGAAATTGTTTTACTTTTGTTTTTATTAGTTTAACTATAAGTTAAAACCATTTTTGAAATCTATTAAATGTTGAAATGGTTTTTTTCTTTTTAGTTTTGCTAGTTTTAAATCTGAAACTGCTTTTTAATTTATCTTTTTTGTGTAAACTTATGTTTTTATTAACAGAATATTTGAAATCCTTTTTTCTATTTTTCCCAATGATGAAGCATATATGTTTCAAGCTGTCTTTATCTCTCTCTTTTTTATATATCTTTTTTTAATGTGCATTTTTATTGTCTTTTGTAGATTATTAGTTTTTCCGAACGCCCTTATTAGTTTTTATTCTCTTTTTGTAGATTATTGTCTTTATATAGGGGGTTCTTTGTTTTGTCGAAGAGGGCGACATCGAGAGAGAGGGGCCCAGTTGCATGTCCCACAGTAGGCACGCAACTGCATGTCTTTATAACTCCATGTCTTCTAGCTTGGTCGCAATTGCATGTCTTATAACTTGGTTGCATCTCTACTTCCGTTTTTGTTGTCTAGGGATAGGCGCCGATTGCATGCCCCACACTAGGCACGCAGCTGCATGTCTTCTAGTTTGGTTGCAACTATGGGGGATCTTTATGTTTGTCGGAGGGGGCGATGTTGATAGAGATGAGACCCAGTTGCATGTCCCACATTAGGCTGGCAATTGCATGTCTTCTAATTTGGTCGCAACTACATGCCAACTCGACTTCCATTTCTTATTGTATGGGGACAGGCGCCAGTTGCATGTCCCATAATGGGCACGCAATGTCTTCTAGCTTAATCGCAAATGGAGGGGTCTTTCTTTTGTCGGTGGGGGCGATAAAGAGGGAGAGAGGTGGCCCAGTTGCATGTCCCACACTAGGCACGCAACTCCATGTCTTCTGGTTTTATCGCAACTGCATGTGTTACAACTTGGTTGCAACTCAACTTCCATTTCTTTTTGTACGGGGAGAGGCGCCAGTTGCATGCCCCACAATGGGCACGCAACTGCATGTCTTCTAGCTTGGTCGCAACCGGAGGGGCCTTTGTTTTGTTGAAGAGGCTGACAACGAGGGAGAGAGGTGGCCCAGTTGCATGTCCCACACTAGGCACACCACTTCATGTCTTCTAACTTGGTCGCAACTGCATGCCAACTCGACTTCCATTTCTTGTTGCACGGGGACATGCGCCAGTTGCATGTCCCACAATGGGCATGCAACTGCATTTCTTCTAGCTTGGTCGCAACTGGGAGGGCCTTTGTTTTGTCGGAGGGTCGACAAAGAGGGGAGATAGGTGGCTCAGTTGCATGTCCGACACTAGGCACACAACTGCATGTCTTCTGGTTTGGTCGCAACTGCAGGTGTTATAACTTGGTTGCAACTCGACTTCCATTTATTGTTTGACGGGGAGAGGCACCAGTGGCATGTCCCACAATGGGCACTCAACTGCATGTCTCCTAGCTTGGTCGCAACTATTTGGGGCCTTTGTTTTGTGGCAGGGTGCGACAACTAGGGAGAGAGGTGGCCCAGTTGCATGTCCCACACTAGGCACGCAACTACATGTCTTCTAACTTGGTCGCAACTGCATGCGTTGTAACTTGGTTGAAACTTGACTTCCATTTCTTGTTGTAACGGAACAGGGCGCCAGTTGCATGTCCCACATTGGGCACACAACTGCATGTCTTCTAGTTTGGTCGCAACTAGGGGGGTATTTGTTTTGTCAAAGGGGACCACGTCGAGAGACATGGGGCCCAGTTGCATGTCCCAACTAGGCATGCAACTGCATGTCTTCTAACTTGGTCGCAACTG
>LR880967.1:4274532-4292987 GCA_904067115.1 Aegilops sharonensis
GGAGGATGCCATCCAACCGTAGCCGCATACATTTCAAACTGCACTTTAACTAACCAAACAAAATTCATGCAAAGCGGCCGATATTTATCAAAGTTCTGATAGAAAATAACACAAATCATTCATACATAGGATGCAAATTAAGTCTAGTACAACAATTCTCTAATTCGACTAGATCCTAGACGTCCAACAAATTTTTCATGAATGGATGGTGCCACTCTACACATACTCCCCATTCAGCTTTATCCAATAGTGTGTGCACGTAAATGGCCATCCCTATGTCATCTAGTACACCACCACGGCACATGCGGGGTACATATAATGTGTAGACAAACATTGAGTGAATGAATCAATCAACAAGTTGAGCAAATGGAAGTTGAACTTACGATCTCGTCCATGTCCGCGTGCAATGGCCACCTTGCCTCGAGCTGACTAACGAAGTCGCAATACTTGATGACGCTGATCTAGATAGCGTACCAGCGATACGACAACGACCTTATGTTGCATGGTTGAATGATGTACATGTCGTAGGGCGCAATGTGCTTTCGTGCGTGAAACTTTTCATGCACTTGCTCCCATAAGGGCTCCCCTCTGCTCCTGCCTATGAAATCCACGGATACCGGCCAGGCATCGCACAACAACTCACCCTTCATGGCTGAGTAGCTCACCATCCTTCGTAATGTAAAAAAAGACATAGCATTTGAAAATAAACTCAATGGCATTTGACTGAACACCTGTCGGGTGTGGTGCCCGCCATGGTGGTCGTGGACAGGGGGTGGAGTGTACTTGGGTACAAACGGTTCCAGGGTAGAAAGCTCCGTCGGAACAACGAGCGGGCACATCAGTCCTGGTTGCAGACGTCCGACAATGCCTCTGTGGCGGCCGGAGACGAACAACAACGACGACGGAGATGGAGGGTGCGGATGCAAAGCTAGGGGGAGAAGGGGCGATGTGGAAGGAAATAGGGCCGGGTGGGAGGATTGGGTGGGCCGAGGGTGTCGGAGTCCTACATTTCGGGTGTCCGAACTCCCGTAAACCTCTCCCACTTTGTTCCCAATCTGCGAGAGAAATCATGTCCGGGCCGCCCCACGGACCGATACAGGTCGGCGTTGGATGGCTTCCGCGGTCCGGACAGCGCGGTTCAGACGGTTGCAGGAGGTTGTGGGTCTGCCTTGGAGATGCCCTAAGATCATGAACGCACAAATAGGAAACTCTAGAATACACAAGTTTCGGATGTGAAAATTTTCATTTGTGAGACATATTTCGAGAAGCACTCAACTCGAATAGGGTAATTCTTCCTGGGTCATTACTTGCTAGAACCAATCTGTTTTCTCCCTTGCCATCATCATAGTATATTTCTTGATCTTGTTGCCTAGAAACAACTCAAGTGTGTAGCTATAGCACTTACTTGCACCGTCTCTATCAAAGTTACCTGTGCCACTCCTAGGAATCATCAGCAGGTCGAAGCCATGAAGCAGGTTCAACCATCCTTCTTTCCTTTCACTTGTGTGTATAATGTCATTGCCTTCCTCATGACCCTAGGTTGCGATAGCAGCCGTGACCTTTTCTTGCAGGATGGATGAGAGAGAGAAGAGAGCAGTTTCTCCAATCTAGATTTTCTTTCCACCTTTCCGACCTTCTCAAGGGCTCGAGGGGCTTCATGTGGATCGTAACCAGCAGCTGCGAGTAGCATCATTCCAATATAATATGCTTCTTTCTCCTGCCTGCATATATCAGTTAACTTGCATGGTTAATTTAGTACGTACAATGCATTTAATTAATTAGGACGCAGTTAGGGTTCATCTGGAAGCCTACGCATTCTAATACAAAGCCACCACGGATCTGATTGTTTTGTTCTTTTTTTTTTCCTTGTCTACACAAAGCATTTTATATGACTTTGCTAGTTGCTAGCGTGTTTTTGTGTGTGTTCGCGTTGGCCATATGCATTCTAGCTATGCAGAGAGTGGCCGGGTGTGTACTCATCATGTTTTGCATCCTTTTGATGCATCATTTTAAGCCAGTAAAATTCACTTTTTGTCAAAAAATATAAAAAAGATATGAGCGATTAATTACGTACCTTCGTAGGAATGGGGCGGTGAGGAGGGCCGGAAACCACTTGTTGTCGATCCGTGCTTTGCAAGAACGTGTCCGAACTATACATACAATATGTAGTAGTGCAAAAGAAAATTTAATAAGTACTCCCTCCGTTCCTAAATAATTGTCTTTCTAGAGATTTCAACAAGTGACTACATACGGAGCAAAATGAGTGAATCTACACTCTAAAACATGTCTACATACATCCGTATGTTGTAGTCCATTTGAAATGACTAAAAAGACAATTATTTGGGAACGGAGGGAGTACTATGCATGCTCTGCCTGATGAACAGATGATCTGAGCTACGCACGTACCTGGTGCCCAAGAACAGCGGCGATCTCAGCGTCGGTGTGGAGACGGCGGAGCAGCCCGGTGAAAACTACGATTTTGCCGGTGCACAGCACATAAGCGTTGACGCTGTCGTGTCTGAGAACAACCGCCTCCCAATTGAGGTCGCCCACCCAGTGGCGAGCCTTGTTGGGCAGGCTACGTTGGACGCCGCCGACAAGCTCCATGACGATGCGGTTGACGCGGACGCTGTGGTCGTCGTTCTCCTCGAGGATCCAGGATGCGTACTGCTTCTTGAAAGCGGCGAAGTAGGAGTCGGTGGCATGGCGCTCCCGTGCGGCCCGGCCGGAGCGGGGGACGAGGTGGGCGCGGTTGGTGTAGGGCACAGTCTCGACGTGGTAGCCACGGTGCATGGTCATCATCCCCATCGCCGGCCGCCGCTGGCTACGTAGTATACAGGAGATTCATCGGGGGTACAGTTTGTACTACTTTATTTCCGGGAGTGAGTGGAGGAGTAAGAGTCGGAATTAAGTTCTAATATGGCACTGGATCGAATTATCGATCGAAGCCGATTATGAACTGCAGCTGCAGTCGGAAAGGGAAACGGTTGTTAATCACTGCACGCTTCTTCATAGATGAGATATACTAGCTCCCTTAAAAAATACTAGTCATTCAAATGGATATATCTAGTTTTATTTCAGTGCTAGATACATCTCTTTACTCGTGCCGGCGTCGCCGTTGGTTCGCCCCATCGCTGATGGCCTCTAGGCCATGGAGGTGCAGAGGATTCTCAGCCGCCACGCTGGTGGGATGGATTCCGTTCTCATTCTTGTTAGGATCAACATTTTGGTTGGGGTTGTTTGGCGGCGGCGATGTCCCTCGGTAGGAATAATGTCTCTCATGTTCTCTTCCCGTCCAGATGATGCATCTAGCATCGTCGAAGGGCCGTTGAAGTTTCTCTATGTCGGATCTCACGGAATTTGGCTAGACCTGTTCTTCGGTGGATCTATTTGGATCCGGTTTTCGTTCGGCTTTGTTTGATCTCTACAGGTTTAATCCTTCTCATCTATGACTTTCTTCATTGATAATGGTTGCTGCTCTGTTGCGCTGGTCCTATGAGGCCTTGGCTTGACGATTTCAGGACTATCTACTACAATAAGGTTTGTCCGCCTTCGGTAAGGGAGGGGCGATGAAGGCGGTGTCTCTTCGGCTCGTTTAGTTGCTTGTAGTTGTTGCTATAGGTGTCCATGAACATGTTTGTAATTTTTATTACCTCTATTGTTACCCCGGAGTAATAGTGCACGAAACGGACCAAAATCGGCCGAAATTGTGAGTGTTGATGATCTACACGTAAACGCATCCCGGGGTTCGTCAATCGTGGAAATCGTTCTGGGACCCCAAAACTGTGAGTAATAGTGCACGAAACGGACCAGAATCGGCCAAAATTGTGAGTGTTGATGACCGACACGTAAACGCACCCCGGGGTTCGTTAATCGAGGAAATCACTCCGGGACCCCAAAACAGTGAGTAATAGTCCACGTTACATGCCAGAATCGGCCAAAATTGTGAGTATTGATGACCGACACGTAAATGCACCCCTGGGATCGTCAATCGTGGAAATCGCTCTGGGACCCCAAAATAGTGAGTAATTGTGCACAAAACGGACCAGAATCGGCTAAAATTTTGAGTGTTGATGACCGACACGTAAACGAACCCCGGGGTTCGTTAATCGAGGAAATGACTCTAGGACCCCAAAACTGAGTAATAGTCCAAGAAACGGGCAAGAATCGGCCCAAACTGTGATTGTTGATGACCGATACGTAAGCGCACTTTGGAGTTCGACAACCATGGAAATCGCATTGGGACCCCAAAATGGTGAGTAATAGTCCATGAACCGGGCCAGAATCGGCAAAAACTGTGAGTGTTGATGACCGACACGTAAACGCACCCCGGGGTTCGTTAATCGTGGAAATGACTCTCGGACCCCAAACTGATTAATAGTCCAAGAAACGGGCAAGAATCGGCCCAAACTATGATTGTTGATGACCGATACGTAAGTGCACCTTGGAGTTCGACAACCATGGAAATCACATTGGGACCCCAAAAGGGTGAGTAATAGTCCATGAACCGGGCCAGAATCGGTAAAAACTCTGAGTGTTGATGACCGACACGTAAACGCACCCCGCGGTTCGTTAATCGTTGAAATCACTCCGGGGCCCCAAAACAGTGAGTAATANTGACCGACACGTAAACGAACCCCGGGGTTCGTTAATCGAGGAAATGACTCTAGGACCCCAAAACTGAGTAATAGTCCAAGAAACGGGCAAGAATCGGCCCAAACTGTGATTGTTGATGACCGATACGTAAGCGCACTTTGGAGTTCGACAACCATGGAAATCGCATTGGGACCCCAAAATGGTGAGTAATAGTCCATGAACCGGGCCAGAATCGGCAAAAACTGTGAGTGTTGATGACCGACACGTAAACGCACCCCGGGGTTCGTTAATCGTGGAAATGACTCTCGGACCCCAAACTGATTAATAGTCCAAGAAACGGGCAAGAATCGGCCCAAACTGTGATTGTTGATGACCGATACGTAAGTGCACTGTCGGTGTCAAAACGGGCGGATCTCGGGTAGGGGGTCCCGAACTGTGCGTCTAGGCGGATGGTAACAGGAGACAAGGGACACGATGTTTTACCCAGGTTCGGGCCCTCTTGATGGAGGTAAAACCCTACGTCCTGCTTGATTGATATTGATATTGTGGATGTTTACAAGAGTGGATCTACCACGAGATCAAGGGGGTTAAATCCTAGAAGCTAGCCTATGGTATGATTGTAAGGGTTGTTGTTGTCGTAGTCCTACGGACTAGAGCCATCCGGTTTATAAAGACACCGGAGAGGGCTAGGGTTACATAGAGTCGGTTACAATGGTAGGAGATCTACATATCCGTATCGCCAAGCTTGCCTTCCACGCTAAGGAAAGTCCCATCCGGACACGGGGCGAAGTCTTCAATCTTGTATCTTCATAGTCTTGGAGTCCGGTCGATGATGATAGTCCGGCCAATGATAGTTCGGCTGATGATGGTAGTCCGGCTATCCGGACACCCCCTAATCCAGGACTCCCTCAGTAGCCTCTGAACCAGGCTTCAATGACGATAAGTCCGGCGTGTATATTGCTTGGCATTGCAAGGCGGGTTCCTCCTCCGAATGATAGAAGATTGTGAACACCAGGATAATGTCCGGCTCTGCAAAATAAATTCCACGTTCCACCGTAGAGAGAATAATCTGCTGACGTTTTCTGTGGCATGACGTCACACCACTACCAAGCCATTACTTGAATTGTTTTTTACTTTACCACCTCAGCGTGTTTAGCGAAGCGGTTTCCTTGGCACGTCTTGTCGAAGCAGAGATCGTGTTTCCCCTTAATCCGGGATTCTCATCAATACAGACGTGGGTAACCCAACCGCGCCATTGATGGTGACGCTTGGGAGATAAGCGAGTTTTACCAGGCCGGTGGGGGACGTGTAGCCTTCGCCCGCCCATATAAGGGATAAGGATTCACCTTCTCACCTACGCCTTCTTCCTCCTTTGCTTATCCATCTCCGCGCGCTCGAGCTCCAGCTCCCAAGTTCGCGCATCTCGTCTCAACCTTCTCCGACCATGTCCGGAGCGGGAGGTAAATGGTTGGCCTCCACCGTTAAGGAGGAGCACATCGCCAAACTGCGCGGCGCCGGATACCTCTCCGGCGACATCGCGCACCGGTTGCCCGACGAGGGGCAGCTCATCCCCACCCCCGAGCCCCATGAGAGGGTCGTCTTTCTTCCCCACTTCCTCCGCGGACTGGGCTTTCCACTTCACCCCTTTGTCCGGGGGCTCATGTTCTACTACGGCCTGGATTTCCATGATCTGGCGCCGAACTTCATCCTCAACATCTCGGCGTTTATCGTCGTGTGCGAGGCCTTCCTCTGCATCCAGCCCCACTTCGGCTTGTGGCTCAAGACCTTCAATGTCAAGCCGAAGGTAGTGAAGGGCACTCAAGCGGAGTGCCGAGGCGCCATGTTGGGCAAGATGCCCAACGTCCTTTGGTTCGAAGGGGCCTTCGTGGAATACGTCAAGGGGTGGTATCACACGCAGCTCACCTCCTGGAAAGAGAAGGGCTTGCTGTGGGGTAGTTCGGAGGAGCTGACGGGACTCCAAGCCTGTATCCAGAAGCTGGTGAAGAAGCTCAGGCTGGTTAACGTGGTCCAAGTCATGCTCGTCCGCCGGATTCTCCCATGCCAAGAGCGGGCATTCAATCTGTGGGAGTTCAATCCGGAACAGCACCAGGCGCTGAGCGGGCTCTTCGACACGACGCACGAAGGCGCCTGGAGGGTGCTGTTCAAGGGCGCCGAAGCCCCCGCATCCGCGACTGAAGATCGCGGGTTTCGCTCGCAGCGCCAAGCCAACGAGGTAAGTGATTCTACCCTTTTACGGGACACTTGCTTTTCATAGTTTGACTCTATGCGGGTTTTAATTTCCCTTTTTCCTTTGACAGGACTGGATGAGGAAGGCGGAGCAGATTATCTGCCCGGCTCCTATGCCAGAAAATCCAGTAGACGCCCGTCTAGCGAGGCTGCTGGTTCCAGCACTGCACGTGGTGCCGGAGAAGAAGGCCAAGAAGGAGGCCACGGGTGCTCGAAAGAGTTCCCGTTTTCAGGTGTCCGACGACTCCGGGGCGGACTCCTCCCCCGAAAACGAGGAGGAGAAAGAGGACTCTCTCCCAGAGGAGGGAGAGAGGAAGAGGAAGGCTTCCCCGACAGGGGAGGCCGAAGGGTCCAAGAGGGGAAGGACTATTCCCCCGGACAGCTCCGCCAACATCAACGTTGGCGAGGAAGAATGGCCTTCAAGGGCCAGGACTCCGGCGAGATCGTAAGTATCCGGATTCCTGAATGATTTATAATTTCTTTTACTGCGTCACATAGTGTCATTCTGATGCCGCATGCTGCCTGTAGTCCGGCCAGTGATGATCTCCCCACTTCATCGAGCGGGTCGTTGGCCCCGTCGGATGTAGACTCCATCCCGACCGCCTCCACCCCTCGCGACACCGAGGACGCCGAGGTGGGATCCCAAGAAGGGACCCATCAGGGGGAGGCTCCGGAGGCGCCACAAAGCGTCCTCCCAGACTTTGCGCCGGACTCCATATCAGAACCCGTAGTGGTTCCGGAGTCCGGCCGGCGGCCCCTTCGAATGAAGGGCAAGACCGTGACGCCGGCGGCTTCCGTCTAACCGGAGGCGCCGGGTAATTTGTTGGAGGCACTACAGAGCGCTTCCATCGAGGAAGAACAGCGCACTATTATGAGTGCGGTGCTTCAGAAGGTGCAGCTCGCGAAGGGCGGGCTGACCGAAGCCTGCAGTAGCCTTCTATCAGGCTTTGAGGGAAGAAGTTAAAAATATGCAATGTGGTACCGCATAGACAGTAGCCCCTGATGCTCGGTTCGGTGTTCGGAAAGAAAAGCCGGACTGAGGATCTGAAAAAAGAAGATATACGCAGGGTTGCTAAAAAATTATGTCAATATGGGTTGCAGGCTGCGCTGCTGACCTCTGCCGCACTGACTGCGGAGGTCGGTGCTTTGAAGCAGGAGCTCGAGCGGTCCGAGCAAGAGCTCGGCCGCGCCAGGAAGCAGCTCCAGGACAAAGAAGGTGAGTAACACCACTTTGAACTTGTACCTTACAGAAAAGGATTTAGGTTGCAACAAAAAATAACAAGGATAACATGGGTACTGCAGGGGCCACGAACGAGGTGGCGAACCTGAAGGAGGCCATGTCTGCGGCCGAACGCAATGCGGCCACAGAACGAGCAGAGCGAGAAAAGCAAGAGGCGCGGGTGGCGGTGGTTCAGCAAGAGCTCCAGGCTCTCATGGAAAAGCATGAGAGTTTGGAGCGTGACTCAAAGACTCGAGAGTCCGAGCTTGCCTCGGCTCTCGAAAGTGCCAAAACTGCCAAGGCCGATGCCCATAAGTCCCTTCAGGAGATTGAGTTGATGAAGAAGATAGCGGCGGGTAAGTCATTTTTCATGCAAAGCAAGCATGTGAATGTAAATTACGTGTTACTTACCCGAATTCGGAGCTCTCCAGGGGCGTCTGCAGATCTCCCTCGTAGCGTGTCTGATGCCGCCGCATTCTACCGAGCCGAGGAGGGGAGCTCAACGGAGAAGGTCTTCTGGTCTCAGTATGCTGAGGCCGGCCATCCGGTGCCCCCTAGCGACCAGCTGAAGCAGGTGGTCGAGCTCCACAAGGTGGCCGAGCAGGCCATGAAGGGCCTCATAGTCCGGCTGTGGCCTGGAGAGGCCATGCCTGGGAGCTACTTCGGCCTCGTGCGACGGTTGGTGGATGCGTGCCCCTGGGTGGAGGTTATCAAGCGCTCAGCCTGTATTGAAGGTGCTCGTCGGGCCCTTGCCCGCGCAAAGGTGCATTGGGGCAAGCTGGATCTGGAGAAGCTAATCACTGACGCGCCACCAGCGGGCAAGGAATATCGTACGCCCGAGATGTACTACAAGACTGTCCTGAAGGGCGCCCACAAGATTGCGGATGAGTGCCCCAGGGATGTAATTATTGAGTAAATTCGCAATGTGTTATCCTGTGCGCTGAAAACTTTGTTCATATGCGCTAAGCAACACTTGTTAATTTAAAATATTACCTTCTGTGCGGCCGTTTATTAAATCTGAGAGATGGCAAGTCGTCGGCTTCAGCCCCCATGCCACGAGTGCTGGGGTGTTCGGGATAAACTTGAGCACTCTTGTTCCCATTTTTGGGTCCATCTAGGGAGGCGCTCAACACAACGAACAAGGCAACCGGACTTATAGTGCTTGAACACTCTCACTTAGCCATAGAATTCTATAATTTTAAATTTCGGCGAAGCCCCTAGTATTCGGAGGACCGAATTGGGGCGCTATCCACGCCTTCATCGGACATTATCCGGAACTTCGCTCGAAGCGGCGTAGGTCTTTAAGGACTCGAAAGGACCTCTCGAACAGCGACCAGTCTCTCACCTTATCATGACAGTCAGTTTTAGCTTTCTCCACTGAGGCGTTAACCCGGCTCAACCGGGGCGCAATCGCAGTGGTTCTCCCAGTGCTACCTTAGCCGATAGAACGGAATGTAAGGTGCCAAACATGGGAGCCGGGCAAACCCAACTATTGACCCAAGACATGATTCGGAGCCGATTCATATAATGCTATAAGTTCGGGGTGCCGCACTTGTGAAAGTGTTCGGACTTTATCACACCATAGTGCGGAGAACATAAGCCCCTGGTGTATTTGGTCGTACCAAAATGTACGGGTGCAACATGTCGTAAATGAACATATATGTATAAGGTAATGCAATTATGGGCAAAAAGTGCTGCATTTTATTCGAGAAGATATGCTATGAGTGCGGAATGATACAAATAGTGCGGAAAGCAAGGGATTGGACGAATTAAAGGCGTCTCCCTCCAGGGGTAGGCCGCGGAATGTTGTATTTAACAAATTTAATGCTCGTGATGGAGGCCACCTGAGTGTTCGTCGCGGCCTTTGTCCTTCCCTGGCTGTTGCATCATGAGTTCGGCAGGTTTGCTGCCAGACAGAATTCTGTATAAAAAAAGAGAGAAATAAAAAGAAAAAAGAGCGACACACTTGGGAGCCCCTGGTGTGGTCGAACCGCACTCTGGGTCTGTTGTGGTTGTGCCTTTCCCCCTATGCCCATGGTATCTCCAGGGCGTAATTATGTACGCGGAGAGTTTGTCTTACAATTTTGCGAGGGCTGGGGTTGAGGCCGCATTGCTACGCGTGCTCGGAACGTGCCAGGTGGTCTTGGTTGATGTTGCTCCGGGCGCGTTTGGCCGTGTCCGGTCGTTTAACGGCCGGACTCGAAAATTGCCTGAAAAGGCTGTTATGTACTTCTGCCGCGAGAGCCGCTGTATGTTCCTCCGTTTGAAGGGAGCATTCCGTGTTTCCATTGACCGTGATGACTCCACGAGGGCCTAGCATCTTGAGCTTAAGGTATGCATAATGCGGCACCGCGTTGAATTTTGCGAACGCGGTTCGTCCGAGCAGAGCGTAATAGCCGCTGCGGAACGGGACTATGTCGAAGATTAACTCCTCGCTTCGGAAATTATCCGGGGATCCGAAGACCACTTCCAGTGTAACTGAGCCAGTACAACTGGCCTCGACACCTGGTATGACACCTTTGAAGGTTGTCTTTGTAGGTTTAATCCTTGAAGGGTCTATGCCCATCTTGCGCACTGTATCCTGATAAAGCAGGTTCAGGCTACTGCCGCCGTCCATCAGGACTCTCGTGAGGTGAAATCCATCGACGATTGGGTCTAAAACCAATGCGGCGAATCCGCCATGGCGGATACTGGTCGGATGGTCTCTTCGATCGAAAGTGATCGGGCAAGAGGACCATGGGTTGAATTTTGGGGCGACAGGCTCCATCGCGTATACGTCCCTTAGTGCACGCTTCCGCTCCCTCTTGGGAATATGCGTTGCGTATATCATGTTTACCGTCCGAACTTGAGGGGGGAATCCCTTTTGTCCTCTGTTGTTCGATGGCCGGGTCTCTTCCTCGTCATCGCTGTGTAGCCCCTTGTCTCTGTTTTCGGCGATTAATTTGCCTGCCTGCTTGAATACCCAACAATCTCGGTGGGTGTGGTTAGCTGGCTTTTCGGGGGTTCCATGTATTTGACAGGAGCGGTCGAGTATTCGGTACAAATTGGACGGGCCCGGAGTGGTTCTTTTGAATGGCTTCTTCCGTTGACCGGGCTTAGAGCCTCGGAATCCGGCGTTGACTGCCGTATCCTCATTGCCGTCGCCGTTAATGCGGCGTTTGTTTTTGTTTCGACGCAACCTGCCATTGCGGTCCTTGGTATCCGGACTGCCAGCGTTTTTGCTGAAGTTGTTGCTGCGAGCTAGCCAGCTATCCTCTCCCGCACAGAAGCGGGTCATGAGTGATGTGAGGGCTGCCATGGATTTCGGCTTCTCCTGTCCTAGGTGCCGGGCCAGCCACTCGTCGCGGATGTTATGTTTGAAGGCAGCGAGTGCCTCTGCATCCGGACAGTCGACAATTTGATTTTTCTTTGTTAAGAACCGTGTCCAGAATTGCCTGGCCGATTCATCTGGCTGCTGGATTATGTGGCTTAGGTCATCTGCGTCCGGTGGTCGCACATACATGCCCTGGAAGTTGTCGAGGAATGCGGCTTCCAGGTCCTCCCAGCATCGAATTGACTCTGCGGGCAGGCTATTAAGCCAATGCCGGGCTGGTCCTTTGAGCTTGAGCGGGAGATATTTGATGGCGTGAAGATCGTTGCCGCGGGCCATATGTATATGGAGGAGATAATCCTCAATCCAAACCGCGGGGTCTGTTGTGCCATCGTAGGATTCGATATTAACGGGTTTAAACCCTTCAGGGATTTGATGATCCATTACTTCGTCAGTGAAGCATAGTGGGTGTGCGGCGCCTCTGTATTGAGCAATATCGCGACGTAGCTCGAGAGAGCGTTGTGTGCTGTGTTCGGCCCGGCCGGAGTAGTTGTATCCGGCGCGACGGTACTCGTCGTGGGTCTTGGGGCGCCCACGTGATCCATAGATAGATCTGGATTGTCTTGCCTTGTCCTCCAATATATCTCGCAAGTCCGGCGCGTTCCCCCGTGGCTTCATGCTTTTTGAGCGATGCTGGGGTACGGTTTTGGTGGAGGGCTTGCACGCCTCTCTGTCGCGGCCACGAGGTGGTCGGTCTGCCGTATTGTGCGCTGGTGATGCAGGTTTGTACGCTTCCTCCTCTAATCGGGGGAGCAACTTGCGTTTTGGGTAACTTTGGAGGGGCGTTCGAGTTCATACTCTTCGGCCGCGAGGACCTCGGTCCATCTGTCGGCCAGTAGGTCTTGATCAGCTTGAAGCTGTTGCTGCTTTTTCTTTAGGCTGTTTGCCGTGGTTATTAGCCTGCGTCTGAAACGCTCTTGTTCGACGGGATCCTCAGGCACGACGAATTCGTCATCGTCGAGGCTTGCCTCGTCTCCGGAGGGAGGTAAGTAGTTGTCATCCTCGACCTCTTCGTCTGCCGCCCTCTCGTGAGGGCTTGCTTCTGCTTCCTCCTGCGCTGGATCGTGCTGGAGGGAGTTGTCTTCGGCACTTTCTGGGGTGTTATTATCTCCTGTGCCGAAATATCCATTCTTGCCGTGGCGAGATTTAGAGCGGCGCCGCTGACGTCGGCGCTTGGGCTGTTTCTTTAAGGAATCGGCCTCCGTTGCTTCTTCGTCGTCCCCATCTTTTGGGGTGTCCACCATGTATATGTCGTATGACGAGGTGGTCTTCCAGTGTCCTGTAGGCACTGGTTCTTGGTAGTCTCCGGCATCGTCGTCCATACCGTCGATGTCTTCGGAGTCGTAGTCGAGTACGTCGGTTAAATCGTCGACGGTGGCTACGAAGTGGGTGGTGGGTGGGGTCTGAATTTCTTCGTCGTTCGCGTCCCAACCATCCTGGCCGTAGTTCGGCCAGGGCTCTCCGGATAGCGAGAGATGCTTCCGTGAAATTATGATATCGCCGAAGGGCGAGTGCTGAAAGATGTCCGCAGCGGTAAATTCCATGATCGGCGCCCAATCGGATTCGACTGGCAGGGGCGCAGGAGGTTCGGAGTCCGGCAGAGAGTCCGGCACCTCTGAGTCATGAGATTTATGCGGGACAAGGTAAGTGTTCGGCTCCATCGCCGTAGAAGTTGCAGCTCCCGAGGCGGTGTCCAGCCATCCGTCCTTGATCCGAGCGATCGGCTCCGGACTATGGGTCGGAGCGGATTCGTGTGCGGCCTCCAAGGTGCTGTCCGGTGGCAGAGTTAGGTCATGCCCATCGTGATAGCGCGGCACGCTCGGCTGTGGCTCAGATCCATCGAAGATCAAGTCCCCGCGGATATCGGCCGTGAAGTTTAGGCTTCCAAACCTGACCTGACGGCCAGGGGCGTAGCTTTCGATCTGCTCCAGATGGCCAAGTGAGTTGGCCCGCAGTGCGAAGCCGCCGAATACGAAGATCTGTCCGGGGAGAAAAGTCTCACCCAGGACTGCGTCGTTATCGATTGAAGAGGCCATCACGCCTATCGGTGACGACACAGAGGAACTCTCAATGAAAGCACCAATGTCGGTGTCAAAACCGGCGGATCTCGGGTAGGGGGTCCCGAACTGTGCGTCTAGGCGGATAGTAACAGGAGACAAGGGACACGATGTTTTACCCAGGTTCGGGCCCTCTTGATGGAGGTAAAACCCTACGTCCTGCTTGATTGATATTGATATTGTGGATGTTTACAAGAGTGGATCTACCACGAGATCAAGGAGGCTAAACTCTAGAAGCTAGCCTATGGTATGATTGTAAGGGTTGTTGTTGTCGTAGTCCTACGGACTAGAGCCATCATGTTTATATAGACACCGGAGAGGGCTAGGGTTACATAGAGTCGGTTACAATGGTAGGAGATCTACATATCCGTATCGCCAAGCTTGCCTTCCACGCCAAGGAAAGTCCCATCCGGACACGGGGCGAAGTCTTCAATCTTGTATCTTCATAGTCTTGGAGTCCGGTCGATGATGATAGTCCGGCCAATGATAGTTCGGCTGATGATGGTAGTCCGGCTATCCGGAGACCCCCTAATCCAGGACTCCCTCATGCACCTTGGAGTTCGACAACCATGGAAATCGCATTGGGACCCCAAAAGGGTGAGTAATAGTCCATGAACCGGGCCAGAATCGGTAAAAACTCTGAGTGTTGATGACCGACACGTAAACGCACCCCGCGGTTCGTTAATCGTTGAAATCACTCCGGGGCCCCAAAACAGTGAGTAATAGTCCAGGCAACAGGCCAGAATCGGCCAAAATTGTGAGTATTGATGACAGACACGTATGCGCACCTTGGGTTTCAATAACTATGGAAATCGCTTCGGGACTCCAAAACGGTGAGTAATAGTGCATGAAACGGGTCAGAATCGGCCAAAACTGTGAGTGTTGACAACAAACATGTAAGTGCACCCCAGGGATCTTAATCATGGAAATCGCTGTATGACTCCAGAAGAGTGAGTAATAGTGCACGAAACGGACCAGAATCGGCCAAAATTATGAGTGTTGATGACCGACACGTAAACGCACCCCGGGGTTCGGTAATCGTGGAAATCACTCCGGGACCTCAAAACAGTGGGTAATAATCCATGAAACGGGCCAGAACTGGCAAAAACGATGAGTGTTGATGACAGACACGTAAATTCACCCCGCGGTTCGTTAATCGTTCAAATCACTCCGGGACCCAGAACAGTGAGTAATAGTCCATAAAACAGGCCAGAATCGGTAAAAACTGCGAGTGATGATGACCGATACGTAAGCGCACCTTGGGGTTCAACAACTATGTAAATCGCTTCGGGACCCCAAAACGGTGAGTAATTGTGCACGAAACGGGTCAGAATCGGACAAAACCGTGAGTGTTGACAATAGACACGTAAACGCACCCCAGGGATCGTCAATCGTGAAAATCGCCCTGGGACCCGAAAATGGTGAGTAATAGTGCACAAACGGACCAGAATTGGCCAAAATTGTGAGTGTTGATGACCCACACGTAAACGCACCCCAGGGTTTGTTAATCGTGGAAATCACTCCAAGACCCGAAAACAATGGGTAATAGTCCATGAAACGGGCCAGAATCGTCCAAAACAGTGATTGTTGATGAACAACACGTAAACGCACCCCGAAGTTCGTTAATCGTTGAAATCACTCGGGGAACCCAAAATAGTGAGTAATAGACCACGAAACGGGCCAGAATCGGCCAAAACTGTGAGTGTTGATGACCGACACGTAAGCGCACCTTGGGGTTCAACAACGATGGGAATCGATTTGGTACCCCAAAATGGCGAGTAATAGTCCACGAAACGGGTCAGAATTGGCCAAAATTATGATTGTTGACAACAGACACGTAAACTCACCCCGGGATCGTCAATCGTTGAAATCGCTCTGGGACCCCAAAACAGTGAGTAAAAGTGCACAAAACGGACCAGAATCGTCCAAAATTGTGAGTGTTGATGACCAACACATAAACACACTACGGGGTTCGTCAATCGTGGAAATCAATCCGGGACCCCAAAACAGTGGGTATTAGTCCATGAAACGGGCCAGAATAGGCAAAAATTGTGAGGGTTGATGACCGACACGTAAACGTACCCCACGGTTCGTTAATTGTTCAAATCACTCTAGGACCCCAAAACAGTGAGCAATAGTCCATGAAACAACCCAGAATCGGCCAAAACTGTGAGTGTTGATGACAGACACGTAAGCGCACCTAGGGGTTGAACAACTATTGAAATCGCTTCGGAACCCCAAAACGGTGAGTAATAGTGCACGAAACGGGTTAGAATCGGCCAAAACTTTGAGTGTTGACAACAAAAACGTAAACTCACCCTAGGGATCGTCAATCGTGGAAATCGCTCTAGGACCCCAAAACAGTGAGTAATAGTGCACGAAACGGACCAGAATAGGCCAAAATTGTGATTATTGATGACCGACACGTAAATGCACACCAGGGATCGTCAATCGTGAAAATCGCTCTGAGACCCCAAAACAGTGAGTGTTGACGACCGACACGTAAACCCACCCCGGGGTTCATTAATCGTGGAAATCATTCCGAGACCCCAAAACAGTGGGTAATAGTCCATGAAACAGGCCAGAATCGGCAAAAACTGTGAATGTTGATGACTGACACATAAACGCACCCCGCATTTTATTAACTGTTGGAATCACTCCGGGACGCCAAAATAGTGAGTAATAGTCCACGTAACAGGCTGGAATCGGCCAAAACTGTGAGTGTTGATGACCGACACATTTGCGCTCGTTGGGGTTCAACAACTATGGAAATTGCTTCGGGACTCCAAAACGGTGAGTGTACACGAAACGGGCCAGAATCGGCCAAAACTGTGAGTGTTGATGACGGGCATGTAAGCGCACCCCTGGGATCGTCAATCGTGGAAATCGCTCTGGGATCCGAAAACGGTGAGTAATAGTGCACAAACAGAGCAGTATCGGCCAAAATTGTGAGTGTTGATGACCGACACGTAAACGCACCCAGGGTTCGTTAATCGTGGAAATCACTCTAAGACCCGAAAACAGTGGGTAATAGTCCATGAAACGGGCGAGAATTGGCACAAACGGTGGGTGTTGATGACAGACACGTAAACACACCCCGCGGTTCCTTAATCGTTCAAATCACTACGGGACCCAAAACAGTGAGTAATAGTCCATAAAACAGGACATAATCGGTAAAAACTGTGAGCGTTGATGACCGACACATAAGCGCACCTTGGGGTTCAACAACTATGTAAATCGCTTCGGGACCCCAAAACGGTGAGTAATTGTGCACGAAACGGGTCAGAATCGGACAAAACCGTGAGTGTTGACAACATACACGTAAAGCACCCCAGCGATCGTCAATCGTGGAAATCGCCCTGGGACCCGAAAATGGTGAGTAATAGTGCACAAACGGACCAGAATTGGCCAAAATTGTGAGTGTTGATGACCCACACGTAAACGCACCCCAGGGTTCGTTAATCGTGGAAATCACTCTGAGACCCGAAAACAATGGGTAATTAGTCCATGAAACGGGCCATAATCGTCCAAAACAGTGATTGTTGATGAACAACAAGTAAACGCACCCCGAAGTTCGTTAATCGTTGAAATCACTCGGGGAACCCAAAACAGTGAGTAATAGACCACGAAATGTGCCAGAATCGGCCAAAACTATGAGTGTTGATGACCGACACATAAGCGCACCTTGGGGTTCAACAACGATGGGAATCGCTTCGGAACCCCAAAACGGTGAGTAATAGTGCACGAAACGGGTTAGAATCGGCCAAAACTTTGAGTGTTGACAACGGAAACGTAAACTCACCCTAGGGATCGTCAATTGTGGAAATCGCTCTAGGACCCCAAAACGGTGAGTAATAGTGCACGAAACGGACCAGAATAGGCCAAAATTGTGATTATTGATGACCGACACGTAAATGCACCCCGGGGATCGTCAATCGTGAAAATCGCTCTGAGACCCCAAAACAGTTAGTAATAGTGCGCGAAACGGACCAGAATCGGCCAAAATTGTGAGTGTTAACGACCGACGCGTAAACCCACCCCGGGGTTCGTTAATCGTGGAAATCATTCCGAGACCCCAAAACAGTGGGTAATAGTCCATGAAACAGGCCAGAATCGGCAAAAACTGTAAATGTTGATGACTGACACATAAACGCACCCCGCATTTTGTTAACTGTTGGAATCACTCCGGGACGCCAAAATAGTGAGTAATAGTCCACGTAACAGGCTGGAATCGGCCAAAACTGTGAGTGTTGATGACCGACACATTTGCGCACCTTGGGGTTCAACAACTACGGAAATCGCTTTGGGACTCCAAAACGATGAGTAATAGTACACGAAACGGACCAGAATCGGCCAAAACTGGGAGTGTTGACGACGGACATGTAAGCGCACCCCAGGGATCGTGGAAATCGCTCTGGGATCCGAAAACGGTGAGTAATAGTGCACAAACGGAGCAGTATCGGCCAAAATTGTGAGTGTTGATGACCGACATGTAAACGCACCCAGGGTTCGTTAATCGTGGAAATCACTCTAAGACCCGAAAACAGTGGGCAATAGTCCATGAAACGGGCGAGAATTGGCACAAACGGTGGGTGTTGATGACAGACACGTAAACAGACCCGCGGTTCCTTAATCGTTCAAATCACTACGGGACCCAGAACAGTGAGTAATAGTCCACGAAACATGCAAGAATCGATAAAAACTGCGAGTGTTGATGACCGACACGTAAGCGCACCTTGGTGTTCAACAACTATGGAAATCGCTTCGGGACCCCAAAATGGTGACTAATAGTCCATGAAACGGGCCAGAATCGGCAAAAACTGTGAGTGTTGACGACCGACACTTAAACACACCCAGCGGTTCGTTAATTGTTGAAATCACTACGGGACCCAGAACAGTGAATAATAGTCCACGGAACAGGCCAGAATCGGTAAAAACTGCGAGTGTTGATGACCGACACGTAAGC
>LR880967.1:4293087-4323076 GCA_904067115.1 Aegilops sharonensis
GCGGTTCCTTAATCGTTCAAATCACTACGGGACCCAGAACAGTGAGTAATAGTCCACGAAACAGGCCAGAATCAGTAAAAACTGCGAGTGTTGATAACCGACACGTAAGCGCACCTTGCTGTTCAACAACTATGGAAATCGCTTCGGGACCCAAAATGGTGACTAATAGTCCCTGAAACGGGCCAGAATCGGCAAAAACTGTGAGTGTTGACGACCGACACTTAAACGCACCCAGCGGTTCGTTAATTGTTGAAATCACTACGGGACCCAGAACAGTGAGTAGTAGTCCACGGAACAGGCCAAAATCTTTAAAAACTGCGAGTGTTGATGACCGACACGTAAGCGCACCTTGGTGTTGAATTACTATTGGAATCGCTTCGGGACCCCAAAATGGTGAGTAATAGTCCATGAAACGGGCCAGAATCGGCAAAAACTGTGAGTGTTGATGACCGACACTTAAACACACCCCGCGGTTCGTTAATTGTTGAAATTACTACGGGACCCGGAACAGTGAGTAATAGTCCACGGAACAGGCCAGAATCAGTAAAAACTGCGAGTGTTGATGACCGACACGTAAACGCACCCCGCGGTTCGTTAATTGTTGAAATTACTACGGGACCCGGAACAGTGAGTAATAGTCCACGGAACAGGCCAGAATTAGTAAAAACTGCGAGTGTTGATGACCGACACGTAAGCGCACCTTGGTGTTCAACAACTATGGAAATCGCTTCGGGACCCCAAAACGGTGAGTAATAGTCCATGAAACGGGCCAGAATCGGCAAAAACCGTGAGTGTTGATGACCGACACTTAAACGCACCCCGCGGTTCGTTAATTGTTGAAATCACTCTGGGACCCCAAAACAGTGACTAATAGTCCACGTAACGTGCTAGAATTGGCCAAAGCTGTGAGTGTCGATGACCGACACATCTGCGCATCTTGGGGTTCAACAACTAAGGAAATCGCTTCGGGACTCCAAAACGGTGAGTAATTGTGCACGAAACGGGTCAGAATCGGCCAAAACTGTGAGTGTTGACAACAGACATGTAAGTGCACCCCAGGGATCTTAATCATGGAAATCGCTCTATGACTCTAGAAGAGTGAGTAATAGTGCACGAAACGGACCAGAATCGGCCAAAATTATGAGTGTTGATGACCGACACGTAAACGCACCCCGGGGTTCGTTAATCGTGGAAATCACTCCGGGACCCCAAAATAGTGGGTAATAATCCATGAAACGGGCCAGAACTGGCAAAAACGATGAGTGTTGATGACAGACACGTAAATTCACCCCGCGGTTCGTTAATTGTTCAAATCACTACGGGACCCAGAACAGTGAGTAATAGTCCATAAAACAGACCAGAATCGGTAAAAACTGCGAGTGTTGATGACCGACACGTAAGCGCACCTTGGGGTTCATCAACTATGTAAATCGCTTCGGGACCCCAAAACGGTGAGTAATTGTGCACGAAACGGGTCAGAATCGGTCAAAACCGTGAGTGTTGACAACAGACACGTAAACGCACCCCAGGGATCGTCAATCATGGAAATCGCCCTGGGACCCGAAAATGGTGAGTAATAGTGGACAAACGGACTAGAATTGGCCAAAATTGTGAGTGTTGATGACCCACACGTAAACGCACCCCAGGGTTCGTTAATCGTGGAAATCACTCTGAGACCCGAAAACAATGGGTAATTAGTCCATGAAACGGGCCAGGATCGTCCAAAACAGTGATTGTTGATGAACAACACGTAAACGCACCCCGAAGTTCGTTAATCGTTGAAATCACTCGGGGAACCCAAAACAGTGAGTAATAGACCACGAAACGGGCCAGAATCGGCCAAAACTGTGAGTGTTGATGACCGACGCGTAAGCGCACCTTGGGGTTCAACAACGATGGGAATCGCTTCGGAACCCCAAAACGGTGAGTAATAGTGCACGAAACGGGTTAGAATCGGCCAAAACATTGAGTGTTGACAACGGAAACGTAAACTCACCCTAGGTATCGTCAATCGTGGAAATCGCTCTAGGACCCCAAAACGGTGAGTAATAGTGCATGAAACGGACCAGAATAGGCCAAAATTGTGATTATTGATGACCGACACGTAAATGCACCCCGGGGATCGTCAATCGTGAAAATCGCTCTAAGACCCCAAAACAGTGGGTATTAGTCCATGAAACGGGCCAGAATAGGCAAAAACTGTGAGGGTTGATGACCGAGACGTAAACGTACCCCGCGGTTCGTTAATCGTTCAAATCACTCTAGGACCCCAAAACAGTGAGTAATAGTCCATGAAACAACCCAGAATCGGCCAAAACTGTGAGTGTTGATGACGGACACGTAAGCGCACCTAGGGGTTGAACAACTATTGAAATCGCTTCGGAACCCCAAAACGGTGAGTAATATTGCACNCCCAGAACAGTGATTAATAGTCCACGGAACAGGCCAGAATCAGTAAAAACTGCGAGTGTTGATGACCGACACGTAAGCGCACCTTGGTGTTCAACAACTATGGAAATCGCTTCGGGACCCCAAAACAGTGAGTAATAGTCCATGGAACGGGCCAGAATCGGAAAAAACCGTGAGTGTTGATGACCGACACTTAAACGCACCCCGCGGTTTGTTAATTGTTTAAATCACTCCGGGACCCCAAAACAGTGACTAATAGTCCATGTAACAGGCTAGAATTGGCCAAAACTGTGAGTGTTGATGACCGACACATCTGCGCACCTTAGGGTTCAACAACTATGGAAATCGCTTCGGGACTCCAAAACGGTGAGTAATTGTGCACGAAACGGGTCAGAATCGGCCAAAACTGTGAGTGTTGACAACAGACATGTAAGTGCACCCCAGGGATCTTAATCATGGAAATCGCTCTATGACTCCAGAAGAGTGAGTAATAGTGCANGTGGGTATTAGTCCATGAAACGGGCCAGAATAGGCAAAAACTGTGAGGGTTGATGACCGAGACGTAAACGTACCCCGCGGTTCGTTAATCGTTCAAATCACTCTAGGACCCCAAAACAGTGAGTAATAGTCCATGAAACAACCCAGAATCGGCCAAAACTGTGAGTGTTGATGACGGACACGTAAGCGCACCTAGGGGTTGAACAACTATTGAAATCGCTTCGGAACCCCAAAACGGTGAGTAATATTGCACGAAACGGGTTAGAATCGGCCGAAACTTTGAGTGTTGACAACGGAAATGTAAACTCACCCTAGGGATCGTCAATCGTGGAAATCGCTCTAGGACCCCAAAACGGTGAGTAATAGTGCACGAAACGGACCAGAATAGGCCAAAATTGTGATTATTGATGACCGACACGTAAATGCACCCCGGGGATCGTCAATCGTGAAAATCGTTCTGAGACCCCAAAACAGTGAGTAATAGTGCGCGAAACGGACCAGAATCGGCCAAAATTGTGAGTGTTGACGACCGACACGTAAACCCACCCCGGGGTTCGTTAATCGTGGAAATCATTCCGAGACCCCAAAACAGTGGGTAATAGTCCATGTAACAGGCCAGAATCGGCAAAAACTGTGAATGTTGATGANATCGTGAAAATCGTTCTGAGACCCCAAAACAGTGAGTAATAGTGCGCGAAACGGACCAGAATCGGCCAAAATTGTGAGTGTTGACGACCGACACGTAAACCCACCCCGGGGTTCGTTAATCGTGGAAATCATTCCGAGACCCCAAAACAGTGGGTAATAGTCCATGTAACAGGCCAGAATCGGCAAAAACTGTGAATGTTGATGACTGACACATAAACGCACCCCGCATTTTGTTAACTGTTGGAATCACTCCGGGACGCCAAAATAGCGAGTAATAGGCCACGTAACAGGCTGGAATCGGCCAAAACTGTGAGTGTTGATGACCGACACATTTGCGCACCTTGGGGTTCAACAACTATGGAAATCGCTTCTGGACTCCAAAACGGTGAGTAATAGTACACGAAACGGGCTAGAATCGGCCAAAACTGTGAGTGTTGACGACGGACATGTAAGCGCACCCTAGGGATCGTCAATCGTGGAAATCGCTGCGGGATCCGAAAACGGTGAGTAATAGTGCACAAACGGAGCAGTATCGGCCAAAATTGTGAGTGTTGATGACCGACACGTAAACGCACCCAGGGTTCGTTAATCGTGGAAATCACTCTAAGACCCGAAAACAGTGGGTAAAAGTCCATGAAACGGGTGAGAATTGGCACAAACGGTGGGTGTTGATGACAGACACGTAAACACACCCAGCGGTTCCTTAATCGTTCAAATCACTACGGGACCCAGAACAGTGAGTAATAGTCCACGAAACAGGCCAGAATCAGTAAAAACTGCGAGTGTTGATAACCGACACGTAAGCGCACCTTGCTGTTCAACAACTATGGAAATCGCTTCGGGACCCNACGAAACAGGCCAGAATCAGTAAAAACTGCGAGTGTTGATAACCGACACGTAAGCGCACCTTGCTGTTCAACAACTATGGAAATCGCTTCGGGACCCAAAATGGTGACTAATAGTCCCTGAAACGGGCCAGAATCGGCAAAAACTGTGAGTGTTGACGACCGACACTTAAACATACCCAGCGGTTCGTTAATTGTTGAAATCACTACGGGACCCAGAACAGTGAGTAGTAGTCCACGGAACAGGCCAAAATCGGTAAAAACTGCGAGTGTTGATGACCGACACGTAAGCGCACCTTGGTGTTCAACCACTATTGGAATCGCTTCGGGACCCCAAAATGGTGAGTAATAGTCCATGAAACGGGCCAGAATCGGCAAAAACTGTGAGTGTTGATGACCGACACTTAAACACACCCCGCGGTTCGTTAATTGTTGAAATTACTACGGGANAAATTGTGAGTGTTGATGACCCACACGTAAACGCACCCCAGGGTTCGTTAATCGTGGAAATCACTCTGAGACCCGAAAACAATGGGTAATTAGTCCATGAAACGGGCCAGGATCGTCCAAAACAGTGATTGTTGATGAACAACACGTAAACGCACCCCGAAGTTCGTTAATCGTTGAAATCACTCGGGGAACCCAAAACAGTGAGTAATAGACCACGAAACGGGCCAGAATCGGCCAAAACTGTGAGTGTTGATGACCGACACGTAAGCGCACCTTGGGGTTCAACAACGATGGGAATCGCTTCGGAACCCCAAAACGGTGAGTAATAGTGCACGAAACGGGTTAGAATCGGCCAAAACATTGAGTGTTGACAACGGAAACGTAAACTCACCCTAGGGATCGTCAATCGTGGAAATCGCTCTAGGACCCCAAAACGGTGAGTAATAGTGCATGAAACGGACCAGAATAGGCCAAAATTGTGATTATTGATGACCGACACGTAAATGCACCCCGGGGATCGTCAATCGTGAAAATCGCTCTAAGACCCCAAAACAGTGGGTATTAGTCCATGAAACGGGCCAGAATAGGCAAAAACTGTGAGGGTTGATGACCGAGACGTAAACGTACCCCGCGGTTCGTTAATCGTTCAAATCACTCTAGGACCCCAAAACAGTGAGTAATAGTCCATGAAACAACCCAGAATCGGCCAAAACTGTGAGTGTTGATGACGGACACGTAAGCGCACCTAGGGGTTGAACAACTATTGAAATCGCTTCGGAACCCCAAAACGGTGAGTAATATTGCACGAAACGGGTTAGAATCGGCCAAAACTTTGAGTGTTGACAACGGAAATGTAAACGCACCCTGGGGATCGTCAATCGTGGAAATCGCTCTAGGACCCCAAAACGGTGAGTAATAGTGCATGAAACGGACCAGAATAGGCCAAAATTGTGATTATTGATGACCGACACGTAAATGCCCCCCGGGGATCGTCAATCGTGAAAATCGTTCTGAGACCCCAAAACAGTGAGTAATAGTGCACGAAACGGACCAGAATCGGCCAATATTGTGAGTGTTGATGACCGACACGTAAACGCACCCCGCGGTTCGTTAATTGTTGAAATCACTACGGGACCCAGAACAGTGAGTAATAGTCCATAAAACAGACCAGAATCGGTAAAAACTGCGAGTGTTGATGACCGACACGTAAGCGCACCTCGGGGTTCAACAACGATGGGAATCGCTTCGGAACCCCAAAACGGTGAGTAATAGTGCACGAAACGGGTTAGAATCGGCCGAAACTTTGAGTGTTGACAACGGAAATGTAAACGCACCCTGGGGATCGTCAATCGTGGAAATCGCTCTAGGACCCCAAAACGGTGAGTAATAGTGCATGAAACGGACCAGAATAGGCCAAAATTGTGATTATTGATGACCGACACGTAAATGCCCCCCGGGGATCGTCAATCGTGAAAATCGTTCTGAGACCCCAAAACAGTGAGTAATAGTGCACGAAACGGACCAGAATAGGCCAAAATTGTGATTATTGATGACCGACACGTAAATGCACCCCGGGGATCGTCAATCGTGAAAATCGCTCTAAGACCCCAAAACAGTGGGTATTAGTCCATGAAACGGGCCAGAATAGGCAAAAACTGTGAGGGTTGATGACCGAGACGTAAACGTACCCCGCGGTTCGTTAATCGTTCAAATCACTCTAGGACCCCAAAACAGTGAGTAATAGTCCATGAAACAACCCAGAATCGGCCAAAACTGTGAGTGTTGATGACGGACACGTAAGCGCACCTAGGGGTTGAACAACTATTGAAATCGCTTCGGAACCCCAAAACGGTGAGTAATATTGCACGAAACGGGTTAGAATCGGCCAAAACTTTGAGTGTTGACAACGGAAATGTAAACTCACCCTAGGGATCGTCAATCGTGGAAATCGCTCTAGGACCCCAAAACGGTGAGTAATAGTGCACGAAACGGACCAGAATAGGCCAAAATTGTGATTATTGATGACCGACACGTAAATGCACCCCGGGGATCGTCAATCGTGAAAATCGTTCTGAGACCCCAAAACAGTGAGTAATAGTGCGCGAAACGGACCAGAATCGGCCAAAATTGTGAGTGTTGACGACCGACACGTAAACCCACCCCGGGGTTCGTTAATCGTGGAAATCATTCCGAGACCCCAAAACAGTGGGTAATAGTCCATGTAACAGGCCAGAATCGGCAAAAACTGTGAGTGTTGACGACCGACACGTAAACCCACCCCGGGGTTCGTTAATCGTGGAAATCACTCTAAGACCCGAAAACAGTGGGTAAAAGTCCATGAAACGGGTGAGAATTGGCACAAACGGTGGGTGTTGATGACAGACACGTAAACACACCCAGCGGTTCCTTAATCGTTCAAATCACTACGGGACCCAGAACAGTGAGTAATAGTCCACGAAACGGGCCAGAATCGGCCAAAATTGTGAGTGTTGACGACCGACACGTAAACCCACCCCGGGGTTCGTTAATCGTGGAAATCACTCCGGGACCCCAAAACAGTGAGTAATAGTGCGCGAAACGGACCAGAATCGGCCAAAATTGTGAGTGTTGACGACCGACACGTAAACCCACCCCGGGGTTCGTTAATCGTGGAAATCACTCCGGGACCCCAAAACAGTGAGTAATAGTGCACGAAACGGACCAGAATAGGCCAAAATTGTGATTATTGATGACCGACACGTAAATGCACCCCGGGGATCGTCAATCGTGAAAATCGTTCTGAGACCCCAAAACAGTGAGTAATAGTGCGCGAAACGGACCAGAATCGGCCAAAATTGTGAGTGTTGACGACCGACACGTAAACCCACCCCGGGGTTCGTTAATCGTGGAAATCATTCCGAGACCCCAAAACAGTGGGTAATAGTCCATGTAACAGGCCAGAATCGGCAAAAACTGTGAATGTTGATGACTGACACATAAACGCACCCCGCATTTTGTTAACTGTTGGAATCAGTCCGGGACGCCAAAATAGCGAGTAATAGGCCACGTAACAGGCTGGAATCGGCCAAAACTGTGAGTGTTGATGACCGACACATTTGCGCACCTTGGGGTTCAACAACTATGGAAATCGCTTCTGGACTCCAAAACGGTGAGTAATAGTACACGAAACGGGCTAGAATCGGCCAAAACTGTGAGTGTTGACGACGGACATGTAAGCGCACCCTAGGGATCGTCAATCGTGGAAATCGCTGCGGGATCCGAAAACGGTGAGTAATAGTGCACAAACGGAGCAGTATCGGCCAAAATTGTGAGTGTTGATGACCGACACGTAAACGCACCCAGGGTTCGTTAATCGTGTAAATCACTCCGGGACCCCAAAACAGTGAGTAATTGTGCACGAAACGGGTCAGAATCGGCCAAAATTGTGAGTGTTGACGACCGACACGTAAACGCACCCCGGGGTTCGTTAATCGTGTAAATCACTCCGGGACCCCAAAACAGTGAGTAATTGTGCACGAAACGGGTCAGAATCGGCCAAAATTGTGAGTGTTGACGACCGACACGTAAACGCACCCCGGGGTTCGTTAATCGTGTAAATCACTCCGGGACCCCAAAACAGTGAGTAATTGTGCACGAAACGGGTCAGAATCGGCCAAAATTGTGAGTGTTGACGACCGACACGTAAACGCACCCCGGGGTTCGTTAATCGTGTAAATCACTCCGGGACCCCAAAACAGTGAGTAATTGTGCACGAAACGGGTCAGAATCGGCCAAAATTGTGAGTGTTGACGACCGACACGTAAACGCACCCCGGGGTTCGTTAATCGTGTAAATCACTCCGGGACCCCAAAACAGTGAGTAATTGTGCACGAAACGGGTCAGAATCGGCCAAAACTGTGAGTGTTGATGACCGACACGTAAGCGCACCTTGGTGTTCAACAACTATGGAAATCGCTTCGGGACCCCAAAACAGTGAGTAATAGTCCATGAAACGGGCCAGAATCGGAAAAAACCGTGAGTGTTGATGACCGACACTTAAACGCACCCCGCGGTTTGTTAATTGTTTAAATCACTCCGGGACCCCAAAACAGTGACTAATAGTCCATGTAACAGGCTAGAATTGGCCAAAACTGTGAGTGTTGATGACCGACACATCTGCGCACCTTAGGGTTCAACAACTATGGAAATCGCTTCGGGACTCCAAAACGGTGAGTAATTGTGCACGAAACGGGTCAGAATCGGCCAAAACTGTGAGTGTTGACAAAAGACATGTAAGTGCACCCCAGGGATCTTAATCATGGAAATCGCTCTATGACTCCAGAAGAGTGAGTAATAGTGCACGAAACGGACCAGAATCGGCCAAAATTATGAGTGTTGATGACCGACACGTAAACGCACCCCGGGGTTCGTTAATCGTGGAAATCACTCCGGGACCCCAAAACAGTGGGTAATAATCCATTAAACGGGCCAGAACTGGCAAAAACGATGAGTGTTGATGACAGACATGTAAATTCACCCCGCAGTTCGTTAATCGTTCAAATCACTACGGGACCCAGAACAGTGAGTAATAGTCCATAAAACAGGCCAGAATTGGTCAAAACTGCGAGTGTTGATGACCGACACGTAAGCGCACCTTGGGGTTGAACAACTATGTAAATCGCTTCGGGACCCCAAAACAGTGAGTAATTGTGCACGAAACGGGTCAGAATCGGACAAAACCGTGAGTGTTGACAACAGACACGTAAACGCACACCAGGGATCGTCAATCGTGGAAATCGCCCTGGGACCCGAAAATGGTGAGTAATAGTGCACAAACGGACCAGAATTGGCCAAAATTGTGAGTGTTGATGACCCACACGTAAACGCATCCCAGGGTTCGTTAATTATGGAAATCACTGTGAGACCCGAAAACAATGGGTAATTAGTCCATGAAACGGGCCAGAATCATCCAAAACAGTGATTGTTGATGAACAACACGTAAACGCACCCCGAAGTTCGTTAATCGTTGAAATCACTCGGGGAACCCAAAACTGTGAGTAATAGACCACGAAACGGGCCAGAATCGGCCAAAACTGTGAGTGTTGATGACCGACACGTAAGCGCACCTTGGGGTTCAACAACGATGGGAATCGATTCGGTACCCCAAAATGGCGAGTAATAGTCCATGAAACCGGTCAGAATTGGCCAAAATTATGATTGTTGAAAACAGGCACGTAAACTCACCCCGGGATCGTCAATCGTTGAAATCGCTCTGGGACCCCAAAACAGTGAGTAAAAGTGCACAAAACGGACCAGAATCGTCCAAAATTGTGAGTGTTGATGACCGACACATAAACACACTCCGGGGTTCGTCAATCGTGGAAATCACTCTGGCACCCCAAAACAGTGGGTATTAGTCCATGAAACGGGCCAGAATAGGCAAAGACTGTGAGGGTTGATGACCGACACGTAAACGTACCCCGCGGTTCGTTAATCGTTCAAATCACTCTAGGACCCCAAAACAGTGAGTAATAGTCCATGAAACAACCCAGAATCGGCCAAAACTGTGAGTGTTGATGACGGACACGTAAGCACACCTAGGGGTTGAACAACTAATGAAATCGCTTTGGAACCCCATAACGGTGAGTAATAGTGCACGAAACGGGTTAGAATCGGCCAAAACTTTGAGTGTTGACAACGGAAACATAAACTCACCCTAGGCATCGTCAATCGTGGAAATCGCTCTAGGACCCCAAAACGGTGAGTAATAGTGCACGAAACGGACCAGAATAGGCCAAAATTGTGATTATTGATGACCGACACGTAAATGCACCCCGGGGATCGTCAATCGTGAAAATCGCTCTGAGACCCCAAAACAGTGAGTAATAGTGCGCGAAACGGACCAGAATCGGCCAAAATTGTGAGTGTTGACGACCGACACGTAAACCCACCCCGGGGTTCGTTAATCGTGGAAATCATT
This sequence comes from Aegilops sharonensis, assembly GCA_904067115.1. NCBI lineage: Eukaryota > Viridiplantae > Streptophyta > Magnoliopsida > Poales > Poaceae > Aegilops > Aegilops sharonensis. Next base: position 4,303,897 of record LR880967.1, read on the forward strand.
CCGAGACCCCAAAACAGTGGGTAATAGTCCATGAAACAGGCCAGAATCGGCAAAAACTGTGAATGTTGATGACTGACACATAAACGCACCCCGCATTTTGTTAACTGTTGGAATCACTCCGGGACGCCAAAATAGTGAGTAATAGTCCACGTAACAGGCTGGAATCGGCCAAAACTGTGAGTGTTGATGACCGACACATTTGCGCACCTTGGGGTTCAACAACTATGGAAATCGCTTCGGGACTCCAAAACGGTTAGTAATAGTACACGAAACGGGCCAGAATCGGCCAAAACTGTGAGTGTTGACGACGGACATGTAAGCGCACCCCAGGGATCGTCAATCGTGGAAATCGCTCTGGGATCCGAAAACGGTGAGTAATAGTGCACAAATGGAGCAGTATCGGCCAAAATTGTGAGTGTTGATGACCGACACGTAAACGCACCCATGGTTCGTTAATCGTGGAAATCACTCTAAGACCCGAAAACAGTGGGTAATAGTCCATGAAACGGGCGAGAATTGGCACAAACGGTGGGTGTTGATGACAGACACGTAAACACTCCCCGCGGTTCCTTAATCGTTCAAATCACTACGGGACCAAGAACAGTGAGTAATAGTCCACGAAACAGGCCAGAATCGGTAAAAACTGCGAGTGTTGATGACCGACACGTAAGCGCACCTTGGTGTTCGACAACTATTGGAATCGCTTCGGGACCCCAAAATGGTGAGTAATAGTCCATGAAATGGGCCAGAATCGGCAAAAACTGTGAGTGTTGATGACCGACACTTAAACACACCCCGCGGTTCGTTAATTGTTGAAATTACTACGGGACCCAGAACAGTGAGTAATAGTCCATGAAACGGGCCAGAATCGGGAAAAACCGTGAGTGTTGATGACCGACACTTAAACGCACCCCGCAGTTCGTTAATTGTTGAAATCACTCCGGGACCCCAAAACAGAGACTAATACTCCACGTAACAGGCTAGAATTGGCCAAAACTGTGAGTGTTGATGACCGACACGTCTGCGCACCTTAGGGTTCAACAACTATGGAAATCGCTTCGGGACTCCAAAACAGTGAGTAATTGTGCACGAAACGGGCCAGGATCGGCCAAAACTGTGATTGTTGATGACCAACACGAAAACGCATCCCGCGGTTCGTTAATCGTTCAAATCACTCCGGGACCCCAAAACAGTGAGTAATAGTCCACGAAACGGGTCAGAATCGGCCAAAACTGTGAGTCTTGATGACCGACACGTAGCGCACCTTGGGGTTCAACAACGATGGAAATTGATTCGGTACCCCAAAATGGCGAGTAATTTTCCATGAAACGGGTCAGAATTGGCCAAACCTATGAGTGTTGATGACGGACATGTAAACACACCCTAGGGATCGTCAATCGTTGAAATCGCTCTGGGACCCCAAAACGGTGAGTAATAGTGCATGAAACGGGCTAGAATCGGCAAAAAATGTTAGCGTTGATGACCAACACGTAAATGCACCCCGCGGTTCGTTAGTCATTCAAATCAGTCCGGGGCCCCAAAACAGTGAGTAATAGTCCACGAAACAGGCCAGAATCGGCCAAAATTGTGAGTGTTGATGACCGATACGTAAGCGCACCTTGGAGTTCAACAACTATGGAAATCGCTTTGGGACCCCAAAACGGTGAGTAATAGTCCAGGAAACGGGTCAGAATCAACAAAAACTGCAAGTGTTGATGACCCACACGTAAATGCACCCAAAGTTCGTTAATCGTGAAAATCACTCTGGGACCCCAAAAAAGTGAGTAATATTCCATGAAACGAGCCAGAATCGGCCAAAACTGTGATTGTTGACGACCAACACGTAATCGCACCCCGCGGTTCGTTAATCGTTGAAATCACTCCGGGACCACAAAACAGTGATTAATAGTCCACGAAACGGGTCAGAATCGGCCAAAATTGTCAGTGTTGATGACCGACACGTAAGCGCACCTTGGGGTTCAACAACGATGGAAATCGATTCGGTACCCCAAAACGGTGAGTAATAGTCCATGAAATGGGTCAGAATCGGCCAAAACTATGAGTGGTGACGACGGACACGTAAACGCACCCCGGGGATCGGCAATCCTTGAAATCGCTCTAGGGCCCCAAAATGGTGTGTAATAGTGCATGAAATGGACCAGAATCGGCCAAAATCGTGAGTGTTGATGACCGACACATAAATGCACCCCGGGGTTTGTTAATCGTGGAAATCGCTCTAGGACCCCAAACGGTGAGTAATAGTGCGCGAAACGGACTAGAATCGGCCAAAACTGTGAGTGTTGATGACCGATACGTAAACGCACCCCGGGGTTCGTTAATCATGGAAATCACTCTGGGACCCCAAAACCGTGGGTAATAGTCCATGTAACGGGCCAGAATTGACTAAAATTGTGAGTGTTGATGACCGGCACGTAAACGCACCCCGCAGTTCATTAATTGTTGAAATCACTCCGGGACCCCAAAAGAGTGAGTAATAGTCCACGTAACAGGCCAGAATCGGCCAAAACTTTGAGTGTTGATGACCAACACATATGCGCACCTTGGGGTTCAACATGTATGGAAATCGCTTCGGGACTCCAAAACGGTGAGTAATAGTGCACGAAATGGACCAGAATCGGCCAAAATTGTGAGTATTGATGACCGACACATAAACTCACCCCGGGGATCGTCAATCGTGGAAATCGCTCTGGGACTCCAGAAAGGTGAGTAATAGTGCACAAAACGGACCAGAATCGGCCAAAATTGTGAGTGTTGATGACCGACACGTAAACGCACCCCGGGGTTCGTTAATCGAGGAAATCACTCCGGGACCCCAAAACAGTGAGTAATAGTCCACGTTACATGCCAGAATTGGCCAAAATTGTGAGTATTGATGACCGACACGTAAATGCAACCCGGGGATCGTCAATCGTGGAAATCGCTCTAGGACCCCAAAATAGTGAGTAATTGTGCACGAAACGGACCAGAATTGGCCAAAATTTTGAGTGTTGATGACCGACACGTAAACGCACCCCGGGGTTCGTTAATCGTGGAAATGACTCTCGGACCCCAAACTGATTAATAGTCCAAGAAACGGGCAAGAATCGGCCCAAACTATGATTGTTGATGACCGATACGTAAGTGCACCTTGGAGTTCGACAACCATGGAAATCACATTGGGACCCCAAAAGGGTGAGTAATAGTCCATGAACCGGGCCAGAATCGGTAAAAACTCTGAGTGTTGATGACCGACACGTAAACGCACCCCGCGGTTCGTTAATCGTTGAAATCACTCCGGGGCCCCAAAACAGTGAGTAATAGTCCAGGCAACAGGCCAGAATCGGCCAAAATTGCGAGTATTGATGACCGACACGTATGCGCACCTTCGGTTTCAATAACTACGGAAATCGCTTCGGGACTCCAAAACGGTGAGTAATCGTGCACGAAATTGGGTCAGAATCGGCCAAAACTGTGAGTGTTGTCAACAGACATGTAAGCGCACCCTAGGGATCTTAATCATGGAAATCGCTCTATGACTCCAGAACAGTGAGTAATAGTGCACGAAACGGGTCAGAATCGGCCAAAACTGTGTGTGTTGACAATAAACATGTAAGCGCACCCCAGGGATCTTAATCACAAAAATCGCTCTATGACTCCAGAACAGTGAGTAATAGTGCACGAAACGGACCAGAATCGGCCAAAATTATGATTGTTGACGACCGATACGTAAACACACCCCGGGGTTCGTTAATCGTGGAAATCACTCCGGGACCCCAAAACAGTGGGTAATAGTCCAGGAAACGGGCCAGAACTGGCAAAAACGGTGAGTGTTGATGACAGACACGTAAATTCACCCCGCGGTTCGTTAATCGTTCAAATCACTACGGGACCCAGAACAGTGAGTAATAGTCCATGAAACAGGCCAGAATCGGTAAAAACTGCGAGTGTTGATGACCGACACGTAAATGCACCCCGGGGTTCGTTAATCGTGGAAATCGTTCTAGGACCCCAAACAGTAAGTAATAGTGCGCGAAACGGACCAGAAACGGCCAAAACTATGAGTGTTGATGACCGATACGTAAACGCACCCCGGGGTTCGTTAATCGTGGAAATCACTCCGGGACCCCAAAACAATGGGTAATAGTCCATGAAACGGGCCAGAATTGAAAAAAACTGTGAGTGTTGATGACCGGCATGTAAACGCACCCCGCAGTTCATTAATTGTTGAAATCACTCCGAGACCCCAAAAGAGTGAGTAATAGTCCACGTAACAGGCCAGAATCGGCCGAAACTGTGAGTGTTGATGACCAACACATATGCGCACCTTGGGGTTCAACATGTATGGAAATCGCTTCAGGACTCCAAAACGGTAGTAATAGTGCACGAAATGGACCAGAATCGTCCAAAATTGTGAGTATTGATGACCGACACATAAACTCACCCCGGGGATCGTCAATCGGGGAAATCGCTCTTGGGACTCCAGAACGGTCACTAATAGTGCACGAAACGGACCAAAATCGGCAAAATTGTGAGTGTTGATGACCTACACGTAAACGCACCCCGGGGTTCGTTAATCGTGGAAATCACTCTGGGACCCCAAAACAGTGAGTAATAGTGCACGAAACGGACCAGAATCGGCCAAAATTGTGAGTGTTGATGACCGACACGTAAACGCACCCCGGGGTTCGTTAATCAAGGAAATCACTCCGAGACCCCAAAACAGTGAGTAATAGTCCATGTTACATGCCAGAATCGGCCAAAATTGTGAGTATTGATGACCGACACGTAAATGCACCCCTGGGATCGTCAATCGTGGAAATCGCTCTGGGACCCCAAAACAGTGACTAATAGTGCACGAAACGGACCAGAATCGGCCAAAATTGTGAGTGTTGATGACCGACACGTAAACGCACCCGGGGTTCGTTAATCGTGGAAATGACTCTAGGACCCCAAAACTGAGTAATAGTCCAAGAAACGGGCAAGAATCGGCCCAAACTGTGGTTGTTGATGACCGATACGTAAGCGCACCTTGGAGTTCGACAATCATGGAAATCGCATTGGGACCCCAAAAGGGTGAGTAATAGTCCATGAACCGGACCAGAATCGGCAAAAACTGTGAGTGTTGATAACCGACACGTAAACGCACCCCGCGGTTCATTAATCGTTGAGATCACTCCGGGACCCCAAAACAATGAGTAATAGTCCAGGCAATAGGCCAGAATCGGCCAAAATTGTGAGTATTGATGACTGACACGTATGCGCACCTTGGGGTTCAACAACTATTAAAATCACTTCGGGACTCCAAAAAGGTGAGTTATAGTGCACGAAACGGGTCAGAATCGGCCAAAACTGTGAGTGTTGACAACGGACATGTAAGCGCACCCCAGGGATCGTCAATCATGGAAATCGCTCTGGGAACCCAAAACACTGGGTAATAGTCCATGAAACGGGCCAGAGTCGGCAAAAACTGGAGAGTGTTGATGACCCGACACGTAAGCGCACCTTGGAGTTCAACAACTATGGAAATCGCTTTGGGACCCCTAAACGGTGAGTAATAGTGCACGAAATGGACCAGAATCGGCCAAAATTGTAAGTATTGATGACCGACACGTAAACTCACCCCGGGGATCGTCAATAGTGGAAATCGCTCTTGGACCCCAAAACAGAGAGTAATAGTGCACGAAAAGGACCAGAATCGGGCAAAATTGTGAGTATTGATGACCGACTCGTAAACTCACCCCGGGGTTCGTTAATCGTGGAAATCACTCCGGGACCCCAAAACAGTGGGTAATAGTCCATGAAACGGGTCAGAATTGGCAAAAACTGTGAGTGTTGATGTCCAACAAGTTAACGCACCCCGCGGTTCGTTAATCGTTGAAATCACTCTGGGACTCCAAAACAGTGAGTAATAATCCACATAACAGGCCAGAATCGGCCAAAATTGTGAGTATTAATGACCGACACGTAAATGCAACCCGGGGATCGTCAATCGTGGAAATCGCTCTAGGACCCCAAAATAGTGAGTAATAGTGCACGAAACGGACCAGAATTGGCCAAAATTTTGAGTGTTGATGACCGACACGTAAACGCACCCCGGGGTTCGTTAATCGTGGAAATGACTCTCGGACCCCAAACTGATTAATAGTCCAAGAAACGGGCAAGAATCGGCCCAAACTATGATTGTTGATGACCGATACGTAAGTGCACCTTGGAGTTCGACAACCATGGAAATCGCATTGGGTCCCCAAAAGGGTGAGTAATAGTCCATGAACCGGGCCAGAATCGGTAAAAACTCTGAGTGTTGATGACCGACACGTAAACGCACCCCGCGGTTCGTTAATCGTTGAAATCACTCCGGGGCCCCAAAACAGTGAGTAATAGTCTAGGCAACATGCCAGAATCGGCCAAAATTGTGAGTATTGATGACAGACACGTATGCGCACCCTGGGTTTCAATAACTATGGAAATCGCTTCGGGACTCCAAAACGGTGAGTAATAGTGCACGAAACGGGTCAGAATCGGCCAAAACTATGAGTGTTGACAACAGACATGTAAGTGCACCCTAGGGATCCTAATCATGGAAATCGCTCTATGACTCCAGAAGAGTGAGTAATAGTGCACGAAACGGACCAGAATCGGCCAAAATTATGAGTGTTGATGACCAACACGTAAACGCATCCCGGGGTTCCTTAATCGTGGAAATCACTCCGGGACCCCAAAACAATGGGTAATAATCCCTGAAACGGGCCAGAACCGGCAAAAACGGTGAGTGTTGATGACAGACACGTAAATTCACCCCGCGGTTCGTTAATCGTTCAAATCACCACGGGACCCAGAACAGTGAGTAATAGTCCATGAAACAGGCCAGAATCGGTAAAAACTGCGAGTGTTGATGACCGACACGTAAGCGCACCTTGGGGTTCAACAACTATGTAAATCGCTTGGTGACCCCAAAACGGTGAGTAATTGTGCACGAAACGGGTCAGAATCGGATAAAACCGTGAGTGTTGACAACAGACACGTAAACGCACCCCAGGGATCGTCAATCGTGGAAATCGCCCTAGGACCCGAAAATGGTGAGTAATGGTGCACAAACGGACCAGAATTGGCCAAAATTGTGAGTGTTGATGACCCACACGTAAACGCACCCCAGGGTTCATTAATCGTGGAAATCACTCTGAGACCCGAGAACAATGGGTAACAGTCCAAAACAGTGATTGTTGATGAACAGCACGTAAACGCACCCCGAAGTTCGTTAATCGTTAAAATCACTCGGGGAACCCAAAACAGTGAGTAATAGACCATGAAACGGGCCAGAATCGGCCAAAACTGTGAGTGTTGATGACCGACACGTAAGCGCACCTTGGGGTTCAACAACGATGGGAATCGATTCGGTACCCCAAAATGGCGAGTAACAGTCCATGAAACGGGTCAGAATTGGCCAAAATTATGATTGTTGACAACAGACACGTAAACGCACCACGGGATCGTCAATCGTTGAAATCGCTCCGGAACCCCAAAACAGTGAGTAAAAGTGCACAAAATGGACCAGAATCGTCCAAAATTGTGAGTGTTGATGACCGACACATAAACACACTCCGGGGTTCGTCAATCGTGGAAATCACTTCGGAACCCCAAAACAATGGGTCATAGTCCATGAAACGGGCAGAATAGGCAAAAACTGTGAGGGTTGATGACCGACACGTAAACGTACCCCGCGGTTCGTTAATCGTTCAAATCACTCTAGGACCCCAAAACAGTGAATAATAGTCCATGAAACATCCCAGAATCGACCAAAACTGTGAGTGTTGATGACGGACACGTAAGCGCACCTAGGGGTTGAACAACTATTGAAATCGCTTCGGAACCCCAAAACGGTGAGTAATAGTGCACGAAACGGGTTAGAATCGGCCAAAACTTTGAGTGTCGACAACGGAAACGGAAACTCACCCTAGGGATCGTCAATCGTGGAAATCGCTCTAGGACCCCAAAACGGTGAGTAATAGGCCAAAATTGTGATTATTGATGACCGACACGTAAATGCACCCCGGGGATCGTCAATCGTAAAAATCGCTCTGAGACCCCAAAACAGTGAGTAATAGTGGGCGAAACGGACCAGAATCGGCCAAAATTGTGAGTGCTGATGACCAACACGTAAACCCACCCCGGGGTTCGTTAATCGCGTAAATCATTCCGAGACCCCAAAACAGTGGGTAATAGTCCATGAAACAGGCCATAATCGGCAAAAACTGTGAATGTTGATGACTGACACATAAACGCACCCCGCATTTTGTTAACTGTTGAAATCACACCGGGACGCCAAAATAGTGAGTAATAGTCCACGTTTGCGCACCTTGGGGTTCAACAACTATGGAAATCGCTTCGGCACTCCAAAACGGTGAGTAATAGTACACGAAACGGGCCAGAATCGGCCAGAACTGTGCGTGTTGACGACAGACATGTAAGCGCACCCCAGGGATCGTCAATCGTGGAACTCGCTCTGGGATCCGAAAACGGTGAGTAATAGTAAACAAACGGAGCAGTATCGGCCAAAATTGTGAGTGTTGATAACCGACACGTAAACGCACCCAGGGTTCGTTAATCATGGAAATCACTCTAAGACCCGAAAACAGTGGGTAATAGTCCATGAAACGGGCCAGAATTGGCACAAACGGTGAGTGTTGATGACCGACACGTAGGCGCACCTTGGTGTTCAACAACTATTGGAATCGCTTCGGGACCCCAAAATGGTGAGTAATAGTCCATGAAACGGGCCAGAATCGGCAAAAACTGTGAGTGTTGATGACCGACACTTAAACACACCCCGCGGTTCGTTAATTGTTGAAATCACTACAGGACCCAGAACAGTGAGTAATAGTCCATGAAACGGGCCAGAATCGGCAAAAACCGTGAGTGTTGATGACTGACACTTAAACACACCCCGCGGTTCGTTAACTGTTGAATCACTCCGGGACCCCAAAACAGTGACTAATAGTCCACGTAACAGACTAGAATCGGCCAAAACTGTGAGTGTTGATGACCGACACATCTGCGCACCTTAGGGTTCAACAACTATGGAAATCGCTTCAGGACTCCAAAACGGTGAGTAATTGTGCACGAAACGGGTCAGAATCGGCCAAAACTGTGATTGTTGATGACCAACACGTAAACGCATCCCGCGGTTCGTTAATCGTTGAAATCACTCCGGGACCCCAAAATAGTGAGTAATAGTCCACACAACGGGTCAGAATCGGCTAACACTGTGAGTCTTGATGACCGACACGTAAGCGCACCTTGGGGTTCAACAACGATGGAAATTAATTCGGTACCCCAAAATGGCGAGTAATTATCCATGAAACGGGTCAGAATTGGCCAAACCTATGAGTGTTGATGACGGACATGTAAACACACCCTAGGGATCGTCAATCATTGAAATCACTCTGGGACCCCAAAACGGTGAGTAATAGTGCACGAAACGGGCCAGAATCGGCAAAAAATGTTAGCGTTGATGACCGACACGTAAATGCACCCCGCAGTTCGTTAATCATTCAAACCAGTCCGGGGCCCCAAAACAGTGAATAATAGTCCACGAAACAGGCCAGAATCGACGAAAATTGTGAGTGTTGATGATCGACACGTAAGCGCACCTTGGAGTTCTACAACTATGGAAATCCCTTTGGGACCCCAAAACGGTGAGTAATAGTCCAGGAAACGGGTCAGAATCAATAAAAACTGCAAGTGTTGATGACCCACACGTAAATGCACCATAGAGTTCGTTAATCGTGAAAATCACTCTGGGACCCCAAAAAAGTGAGTAATAGTCCACGAAACGGGTCAGAATCGGCCAAATTTGTGAGTGTTGATGACCGACACGTAAGCGCACCTTGGGGTTCAACAACGATGAAAATCGATTCGGTACCCCAAAATGGCGAGTAATAGTCCATGAAACGGGTCAGAATTGGCCAAAACTATGAGTGTTGATGACCCACACGTAAACGCACCCCAGAGTTCGTTAATCGTGAAAATCACTCAGAGACCCCCAAAACAGTGAGTAATAGTCTACGAAACAGGCCAGGATCGACCAAAACTGTGAGTTTTGATGACCGACACGTAAGCGCACCTTGGGGTTCAACAACGATGGAAATCGATTCGTTACCCGAAAATGGCGAGTAATAGTCCATGAAACGGGTCAGAATTGGCCAAAACTATGAGTGTCGATGACGAACACGTAAACACATCCCATGGATCGTCAATCGTTGAAATCGCTCTGGGACCCCAAAACGGTGAGTAATAGTGCACGAAACGGGCCAGAATCAGCAAAAGTTGTGAGCGTTGATGACCGACACGTAAATGCACCCCTGGGATCGTCAATCGTAGAAATCGCTCTTGGACCCCAAAACAGTGAGTAATTGTGCATGAAACGGATCAGAATCGGCCAAAATTGTGAGTGTTGATGACCGACACGTAAACGCACCCCGGGGTTTGTTAATCGTGGAAATGACTCTAGGACCCCAAAACTGAGTAATAGTCCAAGAAACGGGCAAGAATCGGCCCAAACTATGATTGTTGATGACCGATACGTAAGCGCACCTTGGAGTTCGACAACCATGGAAATCGCATTGGGACCCCAAAAGGGTGATTAATAGTCCATGAACCGGGCCAGAATCGGTAAAAACTGTGAGTGTTGATAACCGACACGTAAACGCACCCCGCGGTTCGTTAATCGTTGAAATCACTCCGGGACCCCAAAACAGTGAGTAATAGTCCAGGCAACAGGACAGAATCGGCAAAAATTGTGAGTATTGATGACCGACACGTATGCGCACCTTGGGGTTCAACAACTACGGAAATCACTTTAGGGCTCCAAAACGGTGAGTAATAATGCACGAAACGGGTCAGAATCGGCCAAATCTGTGAGTGTTGACAACAGACATGTAAGCGCACCCCAGGGATCGTCAATCATGGAAATCGCTCTATGACTCCAGAATGGTAAGTAATAGTGCGCGAAACGGACCAGAATCGGCCAAAATTATGAGTGTTGATGACCGACACGTAAACGCACCCCGGGGCTCATTAATCGTGGAAATCACTCCGGGACCCCAAAACAGTGGGTAATAGTCCATGAAACGGGTCAGAATCGGCAAAAACTGTGAGTGTTGATGATCGACACATAAACGCACCCCGGCGTTCGTTAATCGTGGAAATCACTCCGGGAACCCAAAATAGTGGGTAATAGTCCATGAAACGGGCCAGAATCGGCAAAAATTGTGATTGTTGATGACCCACACGTAAACGCACCCCGCGGTTCGTTAATTGTTGAAATCACTCCAGGACCCCAAAACAATGAGTAATAATCCACGAAACTATGAGTGTTGATGATCGGCACGTAAGCGCACCTTGGGGTTCAACAACAATTGTAATCGCTTCGGGACCCCAAAACGGTGAGTAATAGTGCACGAAACGGGTCAGAATTGGCCAAAAGTTTGAGTTTTGACAACAGAAACGTAAACATACCCTAGGGATCGTCAATCGTGGAAATCGCTTTAGGACCCCAAAACGTTGAGTTATAGTGCATGAAATGGACCAGAATCGGCCAGAATTGTGAGTATTGATGACCGACACGTAAATGCACCCCGGGGATCGTCAATCGTGAAAATCGCTTTGGGACCCCAAAACAGTGAGTAATAGTCCATGAAACGGGCCAGAATTGGCAAAAACGGTGAGTGTTGATGACAGACACGTAAACGCACCCCGCGGTTCGTTAATTATTTAAATCACTACGAGACCCAGAACAGTGAGTAATAGTCCATGAAACAAGTCAGAATCGGCCAAAGCTGTGAGTGCTGATGACCGACACGTAAGCGCACCTTGGGGTTCAACAACAAGTCAATACGGGACCCCAAAACAGTGAGTAATAGTCCACGAAACGGGTCAGAATCGGCCAAAACTGTGAGTCTTGATGACCGACACGTAAGCGCACCTTGGGGTTCAACAACGATGGAAATCGATTAGGTACCGCAAAATGGCGAGTAATAGTCCATGAAACAGGCCAGAATCGGCCAAAATTGTAAGTGTTGATGACCGACACGTAAATGCACCCCGCGGTTCGTTAATCATTCAAATCACTCCGGGACCCCAAAACAATGAGTAATAGTCCACGAAACAGGCCAGAATCGGCCAAAATTTTGAGTGTTGATGACCGACACGTAAGCGCACCTTGGAGTTCAACAACTATGGAAAACGCTTTGGGACACCAAAACGGTGAGTAATAGTCCTGGAAACGGGTCAGAATTGGCCAAACCTATGAGTGTTGATGACGCACACGTAAACACACCTCAGGGACCGTCAATCGTTAAAATCGCTCTGGGACCCCAAAACGGTGAGTAATAGTGCACGAAACAGGCCAGAATCTGCAAAAATTGTGAACGTTGATGACCGACACGTAAATGCACCCCGCAGTTCGTTAATCATTCAAATCACTCCGGGACCCCAAAACAGTGAGTAATAGTCCACGAAACAGGCCAGAATTGGCCAAAATTGTGAGTGTTGATGACCGATAAGTAAGCGCACCTTGGAGTTCAACAACTATGGGAATCGCTTCGGGACCCCAAAACGGTGAGTAATAGTCCAGGAAATGGGTCAGAATCAACAAAAACTCCGAGTGTTGATGGCCCACACGTAAACGCGCCCAGAGTTCGTTAATCGTGAAAATCACTCCGGGACCCCAAAACAGCGAGTAATAGTCCACGAAACGGGCCAGAATCGGCCAAAACTGCTATTGTTGATGACCAACACGTAAACGCATCCCGCGGTTCGTTAATCGTTGAAATCACTCCAGGACCCCAAAACAGTGAGTGTTGATGACCGANCGAGTGTTGATGACCCACACGTAAACGCACCCCAGAGTCCGTTAATCGTGAAAATCACTCCGGGACCCCAAAAAAGTGAGTAATAGTCCACGAAACGGGCCAGAATCGGCCAAAACTGTGATTGTTGATGACCAACACGTAAACGCACCCCGCGGTTCGTTAATCGTTGTAATCACTCCGGGACCCCAAAACAGTGAGTAATAGTCCACGAAATGGGTCAGAATCGGTCAAAACTGTGAGTCTTGATGACCGACACGTCAGCGCACGTTGGGGTTCAACAACGATGGAAATCGATTCTGTACCGCAAAATGGCGAGTAATAGTCCAAGAAACGGTTCAGAATTGGCCTAAACTATGAGTGTTGATGACGGACACGTAAACACACCCCAGGGATCGTCAATCGTTGAAATCGCTCTGGGACCCCAAAACGGTGAGTAATAGTGCACGAAACAGGCCAGAATCGGCCAAAATTGTGAGTGTTGATGACCGATACGTAAGTGCACCTTGGAGTTCAACAACTATGGGAATCGCTTCGGGACCCGAAAACGGTGAGTAATAGTCCAGGAAACGGGTCAGCATCAACAAAAACTGCGAGTGTTGATGACCCACACGTATACGCACCCCAGAGTTCGTTAATCGTGAAAATCACTTCGGGACCCCAAAACAGCGAGTAATAGTCCATGAAACGGGCCAGAATCGGCCAAAACTGTGATTGTTGATGACCAACACGTTAACACATCTCGCGGTTCATTAATCGTTGAAATCACTCCGGGATCCCAAAACAGTGAGTAATAGTCCACGAAACGGGTCAGAATCGGCCAAAACTGTGAGTCTTGATGACCGACACGTAAGCGCACCTTGGGGTTCAACAACGATGGAAATTGATTCGGTACCCCCAAATGGCGAGTAATAGTCCATGAAATGGTTCAGAATTGGCCAAACCTATGAGTGTTGATGACGGACATGTAAACACAACCCAGGGATCGTAAATCGTTGAAATCGCTCTGGGACCCCAAAACGGTGAGTAATAGTGCACGAAACGGGCCAGAATCGGCAAAAATTGTTAGTGTTGATGACCGACACGTAAATGCACCCCGCGGTTCGTTAATCATTCAAATCACTCCGGGTCCCCAAAACAGTGAGTAATAGTCCACGAAACAGGCCAGAATTGGCCAAAATTGTGAGTGTTGATGACCGATAAGTAAGCGCACCTTGGAGTTCAACAACTATGGGAATCGCTTCGGGACCCCAAAACGGTGAGTAATAGTCCAGGAAATGGGTCAGAATCAACAAAAACTCCGAGTGTTGATGGCCCACACGTAAACGCGCCCAGAGTTCGTTAATCGTGAAAATCACTCCGGGACCCCAAAACAGCGAGTAATAGTCCACGAAACGGGCCAGAATCGGCCAAAACTGCTATTGTTGATGACCAACACGTAAACGCATCCCGCGGTTCGTTAATCGTTGAAATCACTCCAGGACCCCAAAACAGTGAGTGTTGATGACCGACACGTAAGCGCACCTTGGGGTTCAACAACGATGAAAATCGATTCGGTACCCCAAAATGGCGAGTAATAGTCCATGAAACGGGTCAGAATTGGCCAAAACTATGAGTGTTGACGACGGACACGTAAACACATCCCAGGGATCGTCAATCATTGAAATCGCTCTGGGACCCCAAAACGGTGAGTAATAGTGCATGAGACGGGCCAGAATATGCAAAAATTATGAGCGTTGATGACCGACAGGTAAATGCACCCCGCGGTTCGTTAATCATTCAAATCACTCTAGGACCCCAAAACAGTGAGTAATAGTCCACGAAACAGGCCAGAATCGGCCAAAATTGTGAGTGTTGATGACCGACACGTAAGCGCACCTTGGCGTTCAACAACTATGGAAATCGCTTCGGGACCCCAAAACGGTGAGTAATAGTCCAGGAAACGGGTCAGAATCAACAAAAACTGCGAGTGTTGATAACCCACACGTAAACGCACCCCAGAGATCGTTAATCGTGAAAATCACTCCGGGACCCCAAAACAGTGAGTAATAGTCCACGAAACGGGCCAGAATCGGCCAAAACTATGATAGGTGATTACCAACACATAAACGCACCCCGTGGTTCGTTAATCGTTGAAATCACTCCGGGACCCCAAAACAGTGAGTAATAGTCCACGAAACGGGTCGGAATCGGCCAAAACTGTGAGTCTTGATGACCGACACATAAGCGCACCTTGGGGTTCAACAACGATGGAAATCGATTTGGTACCCCAAAATGCCGAGTAATAGTCCATGAAACGGGTCGGAATTTGCCAAAACTATGAGTGTTGATGACGGACATGTAAACACACCCAAGGGATTGTCAATCGTTGAAATCGCTCGGGGACCCCAAAACGGTGAGTAATAGTGCACGAAACGGGCCAGAATCCGCAAAAATTGTGATTGTTGATGACCAACACGTAAACGCACCCCGCGGTTCGTTAATCGTTGAAATCACTCCGGGACCCCAAAACAGTGACTAATAGTCCACAAGACGGGTCAGAATCGACCAAAACTGTGATTCTTGATGACCGACACGTAAGCGCACCTTGGGGTTCTACAACGATGGAAATCGATTTGGTACCCCAAAATGGCGAGTAATAGTCCATGAAACGGGTCAGAATTGGCCAAAACTATGAGTGTTGATGATGAACACGTAAACAGACCCCAGGCATCGTCAATCGTTGAAATCGCTCTGGGACCCCAAAACGGTGAGTAATAGTGCACGAAACGGGCCAGAATCAGCAAAAATCGTGAGCGTTGATGACCGACACGTAAATGCACCCCGCGGTTCGTTAATCATTCAAATCACTCCGGGACCCCAAAACAGTGAGTAATAGTCCACGAAACAGGCCAGAATTGGCCAAAATTGTGAGTGTTGATGACCGATAAGTAAGCGCACCTTGGAGTTCAACAACTATGGGAATCGCTTCGGGACCCCAAAACGGTGAGTAATAGTCCAGGAAATGGGTCAGAATCAACAAAAACTCCGAGTGTTGATGGCCCACACGTAAACGCGCCCAGAGTTCGTTAATCGTGAAAATCACTCCGGGACCCCAAAACAGCGAGTAATAGTCCACGAAACGGGCCAGAATCGGCCAAAACTGCTATTGTTGATGACCAACACGTAAACGCATCCCGCGGTTCGTTAATCGTTGAAATCACTCCAGGACCCCAAAACAGTGAGTGTTGATGACCGACACGTAAGCGCACCTTGGGGTTCAACAACGATGAAAATCGATTCGGTACCCCAAAATGGCGAGTAATAGTCCATGAAACGGGTCAGAATTGGCCAAAACTATGAGTGTTGACGACGGACACGTAAACACATCCCAGGGATCGTCAATCATTGAAATCGCTCTGGGACCCCAAAACGGTGAGTAATAGTGCATGAGACGGGCCAGAATATGCAAAAATTATGAGCGTTGATGACCGACAGGTAAATGCACCCCGCGGTTCGTTAATCATTCAAATCACTCTAGGACCCCAAAACAGTGAGTAATAGTCCACGAAACAGGCCAGAATCGGCCAAAATTGTGAGTGTTGATGACCGACACGTAAGCGCACCTTGGCGTTCAACAACTATGGAAATCGCTTCGGGACCCCAAAACGGTGAGTAATAGTCCAGGAAACGGGTCAGAATCAACAAAAACTGCGAGTGTTGATAACCCACACGTAAACGCACCCCAGAGATCGTTAATCGTGAAAATCACTCCGGGACCCCAAAACAGTGAGTAATAGTCCACGAAACGGGCCAGAATCGGCCAAAACTATGATAGGTGATTACCAACACATAAACGCACCCCGTGGTTCGTTAATCGTTGAAATCACTCCGGGACCCCAAAACAGTGAGTAATAGTCCACGAAACGGGTCGGAATCGGCCAAAACTGTGAGTCTTGATGACCGACACATAAGCGCACCTTGGGGTTCAACAACGATGGAAATCGATTTGGTACCCCAAAATGCCGAGTAATAGTCCATGAAACGGGTCGGAATTTGCCAAAACTATGAGTGTTGATGACGGACATGTAAACACACCCAAGGGATTGTCAATCGTTGAAATCGCTCGGGGACCCCAAAACGGTGAGTAATAGTGCACGAAACGGGCCAGAATCCGCAAAAATTGTGATTGTTGATGACCAACACGTAAACGCACCCCGCGGTTCGTTAATCGTTGAAATCACTCCGGGACCCCAAAACAGTGACTAATAGTCCACAAGACGGGTCAGAATCGACCAAAACTGTGATTCTTGATGACCGACACGTAAGCGCACCTTGGGGTTCTACAACGATGGAAATCGATTTGGTACCCCAAAATGGCGAGTAATAGTCCATGAAACGGGTCAGAATTGGCCAAAACTATGAGTGTTGATGATGAACACGTAAACAGACCCCAGGCATCGTCAATCGTTGAAATCGCTCTGGGACCCCAAAACGGTGAGTAATAGTGCACGAAACGGGCCAGAATCAGCAAAAATCGTGAGCGTTGATGACCGACACGTAAATGCACCCCGCGGTTCGTTAATCATTCAAATCACTCCGGGACCCCAAAACAGTGAGTAATAGTCCACGAAACAGGCCAGAATTGGCCAAAATTGTGAGTGTTGATGACCGATAAGTAAGCGCACCTTGGAGTTCAACAACTATGGGAATCGCTTCGGGACCCCAAAACGGTGAGTAATAGTCCAGGAAATGGGTCAGAATCAACAAAAACTCCGAGTGTTGATGGCCCACACGTAAACGCGCCCAGAGTTCGTTAATCGTGAAAATCACTCCGGGACCCCAAAACAGCGAGTAATAGTCCACGAAACGGGCCAGAATCGGCCAAAACTGCTATTGTTGATGACCAACACGTAAACGCATCCCGCGGTTCGTTAATCGTTGAAATCACTCCAGGACCCCAAAACAGTGAGTGTTGATGACCGACACGTAAGCGCACCTTGGGGTTCAACAACGATGAAAATCGATTCGGTACCCCAAAATGGCGAGTAATAGTCCATGAAACGGGTCAGAATTGGCCAAAACTATGAGTGTTGACGACGGACACGTAAACACATCCCAGGGATCGTCAATCATTGAAATCGCTCTGGGACCCCAAAACGGTGAGTAATAGTGCATGAGACGGGCCAGAATATGCAAAAATTATGAGCGTTGATGACCGACAGGTAAATGCACCCCGCGGTTCGTTAATCATTCAAATCACTCTAGGACCCCAAAACAGTGAGTAATAGTCCACGAAACAGGCCAGAATCGGCCAAAATTGTGAGTGTTGATGACCGACACGTAAGCGCACCTTGGCGTTCAACAACTATGGAAATCGCTTCGGGACCCCAAAACGGTGAGTAATAGTCCAGGAAACGGGTCAGAATCAACAAAAACTGCGAGTGTTGATAACCCACACGTAAACGCACCCCAGAGATCGTTAATCGTGAAAATCACTCCGGGACCCCAAAACAGTGAGTAATAGTCCACGAAACGGGCCAGAATCGGCCAAAACTATGATAGGTGATTACCAACACATAAACGCACCCCGTGGTTCGTTAATCGTTGAAATCACTCCGGGACCCAAAACAGTGAGTAATAGTCCACGAAACGGGTCGGAATCGGCCAAAACTGTGAGTCTTGATGACCGACACGTAAGCGCACCTTGGGGTTCAACAACGATGGAAATTGATTCGGTACCCCCAAATGGCGAGTAATAGTCCATGAAATGGTTCAGAATTGGCCAAACCTATGAGTGTTGATGACGGACATGTAAACACAACCCAGGGATCGTAAATCGTTGAAATCGCTCTGGGACCCCAAAACGGTGAGTAATAGTGCACGAAACGGGCCAGAATCGACAAAAATTGTTAGTGTTGATGACCGACACGTAAATGCACCCCGCGGTTCGTTAATCATTCAAATCACTCCGGGGCCCCAAAACAGTGAGTAATAGTCCATGAAACAGACCAGAATCGGCCAAAATTTTGAGTGTTGATGACCGACACGTAAGCGCACCTCGCAGTTCAACAACTATGGAAATCGCTTCGGAACCCCAAAACGGTGAGTAATAATCCATGCAACGGGTCAGAATCAACAAAAACTGCAAGTGTTGATGACCCATACGTAAACGCACCCCAAAGTTCGTTAATCGTGAAAATCACTCCGGGACCCCAAAAAGTGAGTAATAGTCCACGAAACGGGCCAGAATCGGCCAAAACTGTGATAGTTGATGACCAACACGTAAACGCACCCCGCGGTTCGTTAATCGTTGAAATCACTCCGGGACCCCA